>JACVVK020000033.1:92500-192500 GCA_018292915.2 Batillaria attramentaria
CGCGTGAACCACGTGAGCGTGCATGTTGGGTTCCGTTGGCGACTGGGATAAATCGCCTATATCACATTGAGTGAGTTTGTGTGTGTGAAACTGCTTAGGCTCGGGGCGTTTCCAGCCTTAAGCTGCTTAGACCCGGGAGTACATCCCGAGTGTTACACCAGGATGGCCGAGCGTGTAGAGCATTGGGCTTTCAACGCTCGGGTTGCGAGTTCGATTCCCCGCGGCCGCAGATAAATATTTATTTGTGTTGGCCTTTTTCTCGTTGCCCCGGCGTGTATAATTATCACCCACATGAGTTGGAAAAGGACATTTAAATCCTACATCTCCCACACACACACACACACACACACACACACAAACTCACTCAATTTCCAGCAGATAACCCACACGCACGCACACACCCACGCACGCACTGCACGCACGCACGCACGCACGCACGCACGCGCACACACACACACACACACACACACACACACACACACACACACACACACACACACACACACACACACACACACAAACTCACTCAATGTCCCGCAGGTTACGCGAGAAGGCCCGAGACGATATTTGTCATGGGCAGGTCCGACGGTAAAACCGTTCAGCTGGGCCATGGACTTCTTCCCGTCAAACGTTTCCACGACCACCAATATGCTGGCTTGGCTGACTGCTTTGGTGTACTTGTGCGTGGCGTCCAGACCTGCCAAGTACCAGTCCCAGAACCACGATATTCATCCCGCTAAACTCTCATGTTCCGTGTTCACCAGGCTTCACAGAAGCCAGCTAATGTCAAGTTTTGGAACCGGCAGTTGCGTTAGTGAGTGCGTGTGCTTGCGAGCCGATGCGCCAACCCACCATACCAAAACCATGTTTGACACAGACGCTGCGACTATATCGAGTCCGTGGTCTGCCTAAAGTCTGTTTTACGGTATGGTATGGTAGACTTCTCCTCGGCGCACATACCCATCTCTTCTGAAATGCTCATGGCGCCGCAGGGCTGGAGGAAGCAGCGAAAGCCTACTGCCGCTAAGCGGCAAGTCTGATTTAGAGCTCTGCAAACTTGTAATGTTTCCATCGATCCCGTGACTGTCACTTTTAGTCTCACGGAATGCCCGAAATATGAGTTCACCGCAAACTCCAAAATGACATAGTGCAACGTGCCACAGAGAACCATGTTGGACCTGAAGCTTGCGGTAGCCATGCGTTTGGGTTCATATCTTTGCAACGGCTGCCCGGAATTGCCTCTAATTTTGCACATCACGTTTTCGTCATTGCGTTCAGCTGAAGTTGATCCGTGACCTTCGAGCAGTTAAAACGTGTCTAACTCAATACAACACTACACTTCATCATTATTATATAGTGACTCGCGGCTTCTTCTACCTCAAGTGCTAGAGGTGAGTTGCTACGACACTCACCTAGCCAGAACTCGCCGTGGGCGTTTCCAAACCCGCTGGCGTACTCGGTCCAGTTGCGCGCGAACGACACAGAGCCGTTGAAACGCCTCTGCAACAGCTGCAAGGCGCAAAAGGCGTGCTATGCAAGAATAGTACCTTGCAAAATAACGTGTCACAATATGTGTAATGCTTTTCATCAGTTTTGTGTTTAATCAAAAGACCATCTACTAGCAATCGTACACACACACACACACACACACACACACACACACACACACACACACACACACACACACACACACACACACAAACGCATACACAGAGACAGACAAACAGGCAGACTGACAGAGAGAAGGTATCATCACGTATCTGATAAAGAACAGAGTGAACTCTGAACAGGGTGTGAAAAGACCTGGCAGTCTGACGGGACTGAACAGTGTTCAGCTGGACTGTTGTTCAGTTGGGGTAGCTGTCCCTTCCACCCCATAATCTGCCCATTTTAGGGTCGTCTCCAATCACACTTTGTGACATGGGACGTTACACCCAACTGACCAACCAGAGACAGACAGACAGACAGAGAGAAGGAGACGTACCATCCAGCCTCCGGGGTTCAGTTCGTGGTTACATTCGGTTCTGGCCTTGCCGTATCCCCGGATGTTGATGATATACACCCCAGTCACCTTGGGTGTTTTATCGCAGCTGCTGTACACCGCTGACACAACCAACCATACATCGCCATTTATTTATGTATTGTTTGTGTGTTTGTGTATGTGTCTGTCTGTTTGTTTGTTTGTTGCAGCCTTGGGTCTGCATGCATGGAAAGCGACTAGACTAGTGTGAGACTTAGCTCTAGCTTCAGAGAGAGAGAGAACGAGAGAGAGTTATCTCATAAGCCATGTGATCTCATGTGTTTATTCCTTTGCTTGTCTGTGAAGCCGAACACAATCAGTTATCTGTATCTGTATCTATGCAGCTCGTGCTAATCGTTTAGTCTCCGCGTTTGTCAAGTCCTAATCTCTCTCTATGCATCAGACCCAGTTATTTGTCTACATAAGTTCTGATTTGATTCGGTCGAGTCGCCTTGAGCACTGACAAATTCTCAGTGGCTGATTCAACGATCAAATGGTTACGCTTGCACTCACTCACCTCAAGAATTCCGTTAACAACACTGTGCTTCATAAAGGTTTAAGTAAACGTCTACTGAAAGTGCACGGTCCAGATCAGGCACCATCATTTGTACGGCATTTATCTATGCATGTTATTGTTGCATCCAAAAACAATCAGCACGGGCTCCTGATTCCCAGGTGAATTTCACACAGTATAGGCTGAAACTGGATAAATCACGTACGTTTGTACCCAGTTTTGTTGGTCTCACCTTCTTTCACCAGTTTGTGGGTCACAGGCTTGAGAACTGGGGACTTTGCAGGGAGGCACCTGGTGGAAGGGGAGGAGGTCACCTGACACGTGTAGACGCCTTCATCTGCATCGTCTGTGCCGAGAATAAGCTGGAACTGCCCTCCCTTGAACCGGGTGCTGGGCACAACTTTACTGTTTGGCAGCTGCAACAATCAAGCAACGAGTCTCCTTTGGCAGGTAGGGTACTCATGCAACGCGTCCCGTTCGGGGCATTGGGGTCTCGTTTGACAGCTGGAACAATTGACAGGTGTAGCAATCAAGCAATGAGGACCGTTTGGCAGCGGCAACAAGCAACGAGCCTTGTTTGGCAGCTGCAACAAGCAACGAGTCTCGTTTGGCAGCTGCAACAAGCAACGAGTCTCGTTTGGCACCTTTAACAGTCAAGCAGCAAGTCTCGTTTGGCAGCTGCAACAATCAAGCAACGAGTTTCGTTTGACAGCTCGAACAATTGACAGGTGTAGCAATCAAGCAGCGAGTCTCGTTTGGCAGCTGCAACAAGCAACGAGTCTCGTTTGGCAGCTGCAACAAGCAACGAGTCTCGGTTGGCAGCTGCAACAAGCAACGAGTCTCGTTTGGCAGCTGCAACAAGCAACGAGTCTCGTTTGGCACCTTTAACAGTCAAGCAACAAGTTTTGTTTGGCTGCTGCAACCATCAAGCAACGGGTCTCGTTGTGTGTGTGTGTGTGTGTGTGTGTGTGTGTGTGTGTGTGTGTGTGTGTGTGTGTGTGTGTGTGTGTGTGTGTGTGTGTGTGTGCGCGCGCGCGCGCGTGCACGAACCTTCCAAGAGACCTGTACTGGTTCAAGCTGACCCCGTTTCGTGAAGTTTCCACAGCTGAGAGTAATGTTAACCAGAGTTTCACTGCTGGTCACGTGAAGGGCATTCGCAGAGATCGCTGGCGGTTCTGAGCAGAAAAACCAACAACCAACAACTCCACACGGTTATATTCCTACATACTTCTTTGTCCGCGTCTAGTACACCTACGATGAAGAAAAGTGCTTGCAGAGCACAGTGATTAATTTTGTGCACCACAACTAGTTAGTGGTGTCAAGAGATCAGAAGACTGTAGTTAAAAATGGAAGGGGGGGGGGGGGGCTTCGGTAGTAGTGATGGATGAGTTTGTGGTGTTTTCTTTTTTTCCTGGGATTATTATGCTGTCAATATTGTTACCCGGACTATTTCACTGTGTACTGAGACAACTTTCGCTTGTCAGTGCGCCTGTACGCCCGAAATACTCTATCTTGATGATTAGTAGAGCTCTTAATGCGACATAGTGTTATTTACACTTTGCAAGAAGGGTCGAACATTCAAATTCTTTGTACACAACAATCCGGTTCAGCGTATTAGCCGCGTCAGTGAGTACGCTTCTGTTGGCTCAGTGCCAGCACTTGAGATGCTGTCACTGTGCAGGTGTCTAAGTGATGTGATGAAAGACTCCACCCACACAGCTCAGAACGATCTGTGAGCACAAAAATCACAAATATTGCTCCTTTAAATACAGACATACATACATACATACATACATACATACATACATACATACATACATACATTAAAAAAAAACAGACACTGAAGCAGATAAAACACATGACAAACAACGAAATAAATAAATAAATACACAAAAAGCACCTATAACGGTGAGTCTGATGTTGCGCTTGTATCCTTTATCCGGGCTGTTTTTCTTCCTGATCATGACAGTGAGGCCGTACCGACCGCTGTGAGATGCCACCACACTCTCGATCGTCTGTGTTGCTGGAACAAAACGAACAACGACAACAATAACAAAAACAGGAAATGTAGATTTTAAGACATGCGTTGATCAGTATTGTTGTCGTCATTGGGTCATGGTCGCCATGATACAGTGACCATGACAATGAATGACGTGCGAGTGTGAGAGAGAATGACGAACGGATGAGCGAGTGCATGTGTGTGTGTGTGTGTGCTTGTGTGTGTGTCTTCTACAATGGGGGGGGGGGGGGTTAACGTCCTTTTCCACCACATAGGGTGATATCAAAGACGGGGCAACGATGAAAAAGCCAGCACAAATATTTGGCCCCAGCCGGGATCGAACTCACGACCCGAGCATTAGGAGTCCAACGCTCTACCATTCGACCACCCCGGCTCCCCGTCTTCTACAATGGATTAAATCCAAGAATTCCGCCTGCAGTTCTCCTGACTGGTGGCGTGCATGTTGTTCGTCGTGTTCGTTTCCTGCGTGGTGTGCGTGAGTGTGCGTGGCTGATTCGTCTGATTTCATGGGTTGCTTTACACCGCCTCAACGGCCATACACCACATCCTGACAATAACAATGCATAATCGGCTTTGTAGTCAACCACGGAGACGACTACAGTATTAATTTTGTTATGTGCTCTTTTTGCTGTTTGGAGAATATCATGAATTTTGTTGTTTGTTCTTGTGTTTTCTTTTTTTGCTTGCTTTTGTTTGTTTGTTTTGTTGCTGTTGTTTTAAGTGTGCGTGTGTGTGTGTGTGTGTGTGTGTGTGTGTGTGTGTGTGTGTGTGTGTGTGTGTGTGTGTGTGTGTGTGTGTGTGTGTGTGTGTGTGTGTGTGTGTGTGTGTGTGTGTGTGTGTGTGAGAGAGAGAGAGAGAGAGACAGACAGACAGACAGACAGACAGACGGACAGACAGACAGAGGGAGAGAGAGAGAGCTGTACCTTCTTGCTGAATTTTTCCTGTGGGGTAAACGACGTCGTCACTCTTAGCATACATGTGAGCCTTCCCACCCAGTGAAGTCTTTACAACAGAGAAATTACAGTTCGTTATATAACTAGACTATGAAACAGATTTCTGCAAAACGTGCGAGGAATGTCCGTTTACTGTACCCATAGGGTGGCGCACGTGTATCTTTCTTCTTTATGTTTATCTGTCAGTAAGTCTTCAAAGCTCGGGTCGTGAGTTCGAATCCAGGCTGGGGCCAACTATTTGTGCTGGCCTTTTTCTCGTTGCCCCGTCTTTGAGATCACCCACACGTGGTGGAAAAGGACGTTAAATCCCAAACACCCACCCACCGACCCTATCAGTAAGTCAGAGAGTAAGTATGTATTATCGCCGGGACGTTTTGTCTGTCCGTATGTCTTTTTGTCTACCTCTTGTCTGTGTGTCTGACCGCCTGCCTGTCTGTCTGTCTCACTGTTTGTCCATTGCTCTGTCCGCCCGTCTCTTCCGCCTCAAGGGTGGTGGCTATGTGACTGTACTGTCAGTCTGCCCGTCTGTCTGCACACGCACGCGCGCGCACACGAACACACACACACACACACACACACACACACACACACACACACACACACACACACACACACACACACACACACTAGACACACACACTAGACACAAGGGACAGACAGACAGAGAGGCTGTTACACTATCATCACACTGGTCTCACCTCGTAGTCCCAGTGCCGGCCAATTTCGGACTCCCCATTAATGAGCGTGTAGTTGAGACGAAGGACTACATTCTCGCCCTCACACACCCTTAACTCCCGGCCGTCCTTTTGCGATGGATTCCACGTGAAACCTCTTACGTCTGCTAGAATTATTAATCATTTGTATCATTCATTATTATTATTATCATTATTATTCATTATTATTATCATTATTAATCATCATTAATGTCATTAATATCATTAACACCGTCGTCGTCGTCATCATCGGCGTTATCATCGTCATCGTCAGAGAAGAAGAAGAAGAAAAGGACGTCGAAGAAAACTGACGGTTATCTTGAACGAACTCTCAGTGCCTTACAGCGCTTTATAGTTAGCAAAGCAGCATACAGCAATTCTAACAGCCATAGAACATACAATATACATAGTAAAAAAGAAAAAAATACTGAAAATGTCATAATAACACGGAAATCTCACCGCACAGAAATGCCAGTACCAAACACAGTGCAAGGCGGAAAGCCATCCTGACTGAATAAGCACATCGATGACGCCACGCCTGTGTCCCAAAATCAGTATTTGCACTTTTACAATACCAAGCATCTGACAATGAACCTTGCAACAGCGACACAAAATGTGAGCCAGACGTTAGATATGTACACAAGCTGGACAAATACGAGGTGATTCAAATATTGTCGAGATAAATATTGATGACTTGTTTGAATCACTTGAAAGCAGCTATAGTCCGGTTGAACAGTCTGGTCATGACCTATTTCAAGTTGTACCGGCCCGCACCTCTGTCAACACACACACACACACACACACACACACACACACACACACACACACACACACACACACATACACACACAGCCACACACACACACACACACACACACACACACACACACACACACACACACACAAACACACAGAGTCTCTCTCTCTCTCTCTCTCTCTCTCACACACACACACACACACACACACACACACACACACACACACACACACACACACACACACACACAGAGTACCAGCGAAGCAAAATATAACAGCTTCACCCCGCCCCCTTCTCACTCCTCAACATTTTGTATACGCAGTCGTCACGTGTTGTAAACAGATTGTGTCACGCGTGTGTTGCAGACTTGGCAAACGACACCTATGGAAGGTCGGTCTGTCATTAGTGCATCTGTCACTTTCATGTCATGGGTATCAAAAGAATGTAACAAGTTGATCGCTTGCCAGGACGGAGTTCACGAATAGCCCTACATTTCACCGCTTGTCGACGCGGTGAATTTGCACTGAGACGCTTGAGATAATATTTAAGCGCCGATCTATCATCACAGCAGAACCACGCCACATTTTGTTTGGTGCCAGTGTAGATGTATGTTTGATTTTTTTTTTTGATTTTTTTAAAGAAAAGCCTTACACTCTGCGTGTTATTGTTAGGGTGAGCGGCTGTTTTCCAGGTTAAAGAATTATGGACTGATGAACCAAAATGGTCGTTCTCTCTCTCTCACACACACACACACACACACACACACACACATACATTGTCCTTGTCTGCTTGTTTGTTTTGGTTGGATTGTTTTGTATATTTTGGAGTTTTTGTTTTTTGTTGTTGTTGTTGTTTTTGTTGTTGGATTTTTTATTTTTTTTTTTTTTTTTGGGGGGGGGGGGCTTTTTCTTGTTGTTGTTGTTGCTGGGGGGGGGGGGGGTGTTGTTGGTTTTTGTTTTTTGTTGTTGGTTTTGTTTGTTTTTTTTTGGGGGGGGATAGTTGCTGTGTTGCTGTTTTGTTCTCTCTCTCTTCCCCCCCCCCCCCCCCCTCCGTCACCGTCATTACTGGACACCATTGGCACTTTTGTCAGTTGTGTTAGAAATAGTTCAATACATCACCGTCACAGTGGAAGGGAGACTACTCGTCAAGCCAGCGTGCATACCACCACCTCTTCCTGGCGCTGTAGCGCCAGCGTGTAACTTCGTGGTTGTTTGTCTTATTCTCTTCTACGTGTGTGTGTGTGTGTGTGTGTGTGTGTGTGTGTGTGTGCGTGTGTGTGAGACACAGTGTTTTCACCACACACAGTGTGTGACAGAGAGACAGACAGACAGAGAGAGTGAGAGAGTTTCGCGCACTGTGTACATATCTTTATCAGCGGTCAAACACACGAACAAAACATTCAGAGAACGCATCGGCAACAATACGCAAGTTTTCATTTATTTTCTCAAGATACTGCCACGAAGTCTATCACAAATATCACAGACGAGTCAAACGTTTGTTCACAGTGACAAACATTTGTAGTGAGATTTTTTTTTTTTTTTTGCGAACAGTAGTAGTAGTACAGTCACGAATGTATGGCGTGTTCTAGTGTATGCTGCAGTACATTATGTTGGAATGCATACTCTTCAGACCTACGCGTTCACTGCCAAGCATTTCCACACATTACTGCACGGCTGAAAGGAATCATAGACAAAAGAAATTTGAGCGGAATTCAGTTCAGGACGAAGCCCGGGGAAAATTGACATGCTCTCTGGTGGATTTTTCGGGCTGTGTTCTGAACTGAAATTATTTTGCCTCTCACTGAGCGATCACTCAGAGGTTTTACTTCAAAGGTACTACTTTAAATGACGGAAACCATGTTAACTGGTGGAGTAGAAAGAAAATGAGCAAACATTTTTTTGTCTTCAATAAGTGTTTCATTGTATTGGTGGTTTTGTTGTTGCTGTTGTTTAAGTTGGCGGAGAATATGGCGTGGGTAGAACATGGCTGATTTATACTCCTCTACCACTGTTAGCAGATCATGGTATACAAAAATAATCTTCACAATGCGGTGCGCACGATTACGTAAAATACAACATACTCGGTTGTTTTTTTAATTTCGACCAATGCCGGCGCGTTAATACTCGCAGATTTTCGGCCACAGCCAAGAAACTTGTGTGGTGTATTTTACCTAATCAGGGGACTGTGAAAACTCTATATCAATTGGTTTGGTGTTGGTTTGTTCATTTGTTCGTTTGCTTTGCGTTGAGCGTCTTTTAACCCTGCGTGACAAGTGTCGGGGCAACCAAACAAAAGCCAAGCTGAAGTTTGGCTCCGAACAGAGAATTAAACCCACGACCGAGGCACTAATAGTCCAGAGGCTCTATCATCTCGTCTGTGCAAGCTCTGCTGGGTACTCTACCAACCAGTAGGCGACAATATGAATGGAATGTCCTAACTATGCAACAAAAAGCTAACAAATGGATAGACTGTGCAGAATCTAAAAACAAAAAACAAACAAAACAGCGACTGTAACCAAATACTGTTGCATGCAATGTAGACGCAATATTTAACAAATTCAATAAAAAAAAAAAAGTCTCATGAAAATATATTCGATCTCAATCGCTTGTAGTATTCGCCGTGAAAAAAGTTTTGAAATAAAAAAACCGGTAAAATTAAAACGGCATGCATGCAAAGGTTAGGCCCGATGTCAAGACTATCACTTTCGTCGTGAAGTATGCACTGAGCGAACCAGAGCACACTCCACCGAAAAGAAAAAAAACATACTATCCCCCCCCCCTCCCCGCTTTTACATAGAGGCGTAGTGAGAAAAACTACAAAGTCGAGATTTAAAAAAACAAAAACAAAAAAACTCAAGGAAGTGCTTGAAACTTCGGACACCACAGTTCTGTGTAGTGTCATCATCAATCCCGTCCAGGCGACCCCCTGTGTAGGCCAGCATCCTGTCTGAGGTGGTCACGGATTTCTAATGATATCTTGGGTAACCTTCTGTCTGAAGTCACGTGATACTACCGGTCTCTCGGGTGGCCAACTGGACAACGTTCGACTGTAGTATCAACAAATACTGGCAATACTGAAATACTGGACGGAAACATGTAGGCAGATGAAAAAGGAAGCAAGTACCGATGTGAAATTGACACAAGTCGACGCCGTTTTCGCCTGCACTCGCTCTCGTACAACATGAAATACTGTCGCTGGCGTACGTATCAGTTTTGTGTCCAGTCTTTGTGCGGCACAGTATAATCTAGAAAACCAGACCCTACTGGTTGTAGAAAACAGAGAGCTAAAACACTCCCCTTAATTATGTGCCATCAGTATAGGTTAAAAAAAAAATACGGTGACCGTGCATGTAATATGTAATGATGAAAGTGCATTTGTCACTGAAAGGTTACACATTGAAATATATGCCGGTAGTATTGTAGCAGTAGACTGCAGACATGAAGATCCTTTCGTTGGCAATGACTGACTGAAAATCAGCTGCATCAACAGAGCAAACACACACGCGCACGCACACACACACACACACACACACACACACACACACACACACACACACACACACACACACACACACCACAGAGGCTTGGCAGGCTGTGGAGATCGATACAGCTGTCAGGAACTCAAGATGCACCACGCCATTCTCCGTGCGCACAACACAGCTTTCTCGCACTGCAGAACACATTGTTTGCCCAGCGGTAGTGGCACACAAGCATCTGCACTGAGAGTGGTCATACTTCGCTGCATAAAAAAGCGTGCCCTCTTGGCCTGTATTCTACTTACTCACGTTACCTGCGACGAAGCAAGTATTCAGAGGCAGATGGACACACACACGCAAGCACGCACAAAGACACACACGCACGCACGCGCACACGCACACACACACACACACACACACACACACACACACACACACACACACACACACACACACACACACCACCCTTCCACTCTACTCCCCACTTCATCGTGTACTCCAAGGGCACGACGACATGGCCCGAGTGAACCAAACCAAACCAATCTGGAACAGTCTCAAACGCGACACAGGGAGGTCATTGATAGATGGGGTGGAGCGCGTATGGACTTTTCCAAGCGCAGAGATACCATTTTGAACTGAACTGAATGGAACTGAACTGTACTGTACTGAACTGGAGTTTGTGTGCCTGTACTCGAGCAAAACTAGACTAGAAACAGAACAGACCAATGCGAGGCCTAAGTCGTTTCTCCTTGTAGGGGAGAAATATCCACTGGGCCATCCGGACTAACTGGAAAAAAATGTCTTCAGGCAGTATGTTTACTATGAACAAGCTAACCAAAACATCAACACTTAACAAATCGACGAACAAGAAAAAGTTCAACAACAAGGCCGAATAAAAAAAGAAAAGAAATATGATTATTTCATGGGGATCATGTTTGGTGAAGAACATTACATTAATGAGCGCAGATATGCTGCCAGGCCTGAAGAATTCCGTTTCTCTTCGTTTCGAGGTGAGCGTGTGTCGACAGACCAACACAAGAATGGGCAATGAAAGACAGTCCTGCTCGGCAAACAAAGCTCACAGCTATTCCGCGTTAAACACAGTCTGCCTGCGAACCCCATGTTTTTTTCCCGTGTAGACCTACACATCAGACACTTGTTTCTACTTCGTTCAAAACACAAAGTGCTCGGTTTCACAATGTATAAGCAAGCATTCGCATTTTCTTCTTATAGAGCGTTTCTCGTGGCTGCAAAGCTCACACAGCATCACAGAATTACAAGTTCGTTCGCACATTCCAGTACACATCAGTTTCTCCGCCATCTGCCACCAGAAACGTTCGCACTCTAACGCACTCTTCAGCACGCATTTAGTCTCATTCAGCAGAAGCCAATACTTTTGCCACAGTATCTCTCCAACGTCTCTGGCTAGCAAAGGACGAACCGTTTGAGTGAGGCACGCTTCTTTTCTTTTTTTTTGTCGCAGCGTCTATCATCAAAGTGGCGGGTCTGCGAGAAGTGAAAACGAGATTGCTTCGAGTTCATTATATAATTATCATATATAAATATATCTATACAAATTACAAAGCGCCTACATCAAGAGTCCCGGTCCTGTTTGGGTTTCTTTTTCACTTTTTTCGTCCTCTCCCATCTCACTGTTTCCGCCTCCAGGGCCGCTAACTCCATCAGCCGTTGCTGAAACGTAGGTGGCGCTCCGACCAATGGGTCACTGTACTTGGGTTCCACTGAAACGTGATATGAAATTGGGTAAGTACTAAATTCATAGCAACTGAATACCACGTTACGCGCTTTATAAATATTCAAGTATGATTATGAATATGGTTAGGATTATGATTAGCGCGCAGGCAACACGTACTATAATACGACTACACTTTTGAAAAAAGACTGATAAAGGCACAAAAAGCAATGTCCCGCGGTTCATAATACGAGTTAGGGTTAGAATCAGTTTGACTGTCTCGAAAATTTGCATTCGTCTTTTCCGAAAGCGCAGCCTCGTTTTGGCTATCTTAAGTGTGCGTGTTGTCACTTTCACCCTGTCACTTTCAAAACGGGATATGATCCAACGTTCATAGATTCAGTGTACCGGTTTCGAACATGTGACTAAAATTTTTAAAATGTGTCAAAAGTGACCGTCTTAGCATCACCACGTCCTTGTTACATGTATCATGGATACAGTTTGATTGTTAATTAGTTGCTTGTTGACAACAGACATGTGAACTACTCGGACGATTGATCAATTGTTGAGTTATTCCCCTTCCTATAGACGCTTCTGACCACAAACTGCCAACTCAGTAACAACTTGCGCTGTTTGAAAATGAAACACACACACGCACGCACGCACGCACGCACGCACGCACACACACACACACACACACACACACATACACACACACACATCTCCCAGATTGTCTGAAGACCCGAAGGATATCTTAGGGACCAAGGCTCTGAATTCTGCCACTCCCTTCCGTTTGAGTTCTCTGTCTGAGATGAAACTTACTAGTTACGGCAATTTCACAAGGTAGTGCCTTCGTACTGCTTGGGTGTCACAAGGTGTGCCACCTCCAGGTAAGGCCGAACGCCGTGCCGACGAGATCGCCTACACCGAAAAAGCTGGCCACTCAGGCCACTACACAAGGGGGTCAAAATCACATTTCCATCGCACCATGGAACTGTGAGGGACAAGCTGTGGTGGCGGTATTACCTCATCTCAATTTCTTAAAATCTCCCCAACCCCAGCAATCCTAAACACCCACCTACCCACACCCACCCCAGCCCCTCTTTCTTGTCATTTGTTTTTCGCTTGTGCTGGGATCTGCAGATCTGCAATGCGATCACATCCGCATGCATGGAAGGTAGCCTCCCTTGCTGCGCCCAAAGTCTCGATTTCGGTACCTTGAATCTTACTACTTTCAGAATCTGACGACAAACGGTGTCTACCTTCTTTAGTGGTCCTGACGAAGTTGCCCATGCCGGTGGGCTGGGTGGAGGTGGCTGTGGCGGAGGGGTTCAGCAGCTGGCGCGTGGAGGTGGTGGTGGACAGGTTGATGGGGCGGCGACCGGGCAGCGTGGCTGACGCGAACTGACCCCCGCCACTGGCGCTGTTGGTTGCTGACGTGGACTTGCTGGACGACGTGGCAGTGCTGGAGCCGCGAGCCTGTAGCTGGCTGGGACTCCATAGAGTCCCCATAGCCACTAGGTCTTCATCCCGACCTGTCCGAGTAAAATGATTCGGTTACAGCCAATGATCTAGTGCTCCAGCCGCGAGCCTGTAGCTGGCTGGGACTCCACCGGGTTCCCATAGCCACTAGGTCTTCATCCCGACCTGTCACAGTGACGTAGTGATTTTGTGCTGATACGGTGAGTAATGATACAGTGTTATAGCCAAGTAGTGATGGCGTTCTAACCGCGAGGCTGTGACTGACTGGGACTCCACGGGGTCCCCATAGCCCCTACGTCTTCATTCCGACATGTCACATGGTGGGGTGGGTGGGTGGGTGTTTGGGAGTTTAACGTCCTTTTCCATCATGTAAGGGTGATATCAAAGACGGGGCAACGACAAAAATGCCAGTACAAATATTTGGCCCCAGCCGGGATTCGAACTCACGACCCGAGCACTGAGAGTCCAACGCTCGACCTGTCACAGTGCCGTGATGGAGCTTATAGAGGCCTAATGTTCCAGTCGCCAGTCTGTAGCTGATTGGGACTCCAAAACGTTCCTATCGTTCTACTGATATATTTGTCCCCTTTTGTAACTTTACTCCGAACTGTTCTCCAAAAGATTTACCGCGCAACCATTATCAGCTGCCCACATCCGTCAATCTCCCTCTCTCGTAATGTTTTAAAAAAAGAACACAAAACTCACTTATTCCACTCAGCCCCTCACGCCCCCCCCCCCCACCCCCCCTCTAGCTATGTAAAGGCAATGTATTATTATTCTCTTTCTCATTCTTGTTGTTATTACTATTACCTGAGGTTGGCGCATTGTTTCTCTGGTTGAGGTATTGGTCTGCTCGCAGCAGATTGTTCTTGATACCGTTGGCACGTAGCGGGTTCTGTTTGGGAGGCAAGGAGTTCGCTATGGGCCGTAACTCCTCCCGGTCACGGTCGAATGCGACTGGAACACAGGACCAAGCATGCACATTAAAACAAAACGAAGAACGAATGTGGACTAGTCTGAAAGCACGAGAAACAAATCAAACTGTCCTGAATGATTTCAAAGTGTAAAATTCACTCTGGGCGAGAAAACCTGCCTGCCTGCAATTAATGGAGTGAAACGGTCATTGTCGGGCGGTTTGGCAAAAGCTGGTTTGCGACGTATCCGGTCACCCAAACTGGTACGCGAAGTACTGGTCAGCGACCCCGTAGGCACATTTCAGGGTCTCGCATGACAGTACTGACCATCGCATCGTTACAGGTATTGTGAAATAATGGCGTTGCATGAGCTAGAATAGTTTTGGCGACAGGGTGCGTTACACACAGGCTAGTGGACCTAGGTAGCCTCGTGCCTGCCTAGCCGAGGACCGAGTCAAGCGAGATAAGCGAGGCGAGTAAGGCACAGACAACGCCTGTCAGCGTAGTAACTCGAGTGACTCCCCTGTAGGCAACGCAGGTCAGGTTTTGCCAAACCGTCCAGACTTACTAGATCAACTAGAGTTGGTAAGAGTGCAAGAGCATCAGAACCACCACCCAGCCATCCATTCACCCCTTCCACCACACCCACCCCCCTCATCCCCCAGTTCACTGACCTTTGTCGAAGTTGGGGACCTTTCTACTGGTGCTGTTCCTGCTGGTGGGTCGCCTGTTGCCCACCTCCAGTTCCTTCAGCTTCTGTTTGTCCCCGCCCCACGTGCCCAGCTCGCCCGCCAGCACGTCATCACTGCCCACCTGGTGCCGTGACGTCACATCGTTCCCGTACAGCAGCTCACTGCTGGAGAAGGGCACCGTCGGCGTGCTCGAAGAACTGGAAGATGAAGAAGAGGGAAAAATTAACCATGGTGTTGAAAGTCGAGCTGCTCATGAACATCGCCGGTCGTGGCTCTGGATGAAGAAAAACGGTGCATTCAAAGTCAGAAGTACCGATAAAAATCAATTACGTTACTGTCAGCCAGCTTTGCTTGGAAACGCGAGGAGAGGTGACCGGACCTTATAAAGTGAACAACAGATGTTCACAAATGATTTACAGAAGTGATAGCAACCGACACTGATCTCAAAGCGCTACCAATGGAAGACTGGGCGAGTGGCAAAAGCTCATGCAGCGTATTAAAAACATTCAAACCACATGTGATGACACAAGCACTAACTGGTAACATGACCAACATGACGCACAAATAACACACACACACACACACACACACACACACACACACACACACACACACACACGTGAAAAATACCATTACATCCTTCAGATCAGATCAGCAGAGCGTTTTCTTCATTCGTAAAAAATCTATACTAGTGCATTATGGATCACTACAGATGCCTTTTGTACCCAAACCCTACGACCACCAGAAATCACATGCTTACATACGCGTAACAGCAATCCGTCAGCCCCTTAATTCAGCCCCTCAGCAGAAGCCGCCATTTGTCGGACACGTCAACCGAACATCTGTACCGTTCACACCTTGGCAAATATCAAGCACCTAGTGCTAACTTTGTTCAGCAAAGAAGGAACACACCGGCACACGACACGCGCCCGGTCAATTAGCCAATACAGCGCCAGGACTAGACTCTTGTCAGTACGGTTAATGGCAAATGGCCCCTACTTTTCTCCACCTGCTCAGGTAAACAGATACGTCGGTGATAATCCATGAGTGTGTTTGCGGTTCAGTATATTCTTGGCACCAGCGCCCCGTTGCCTCGGTTACGGTCGGCCATCTCACGCCATTCAGGCGATAAACCGTTATAGGGGTCAGGCTGTGTCAAGAAGAAAGGGCTGCCAACAACTTAACACCCCCACCCCCCCCCACCCCCCCCACCCCACCCCCCCCAAAAAAAAATCCGATGACCTCCATGATTACAGAGGGTGCAAACTGCGTGTACACCATTACAGGGTCAGGCTATATCAGAGCAAAGGACTGCCAACAACTTCAAACAAAACAAACCAAAAACAGAATTCCGATGACCCCATGACTACCGAGGGTGCAAACTGCATGTACACCATTACGGGGTCAGGCTATATCAAAGGACCGCCAACAACTTCAAACAAAAGAAGGAAAAAAAAACAAAAAACACCCGACTGCCTCTGATTATAGAGCTGCCAAATGCGTGTGGACGACGCTCGCATAGTACATGAGGGCACGGGTTTGAAACGCGTGTACTTTGGGTTGACTTGCAACTGAAAATGAACTCGTGTAAAACTCAGCGAGTATTCGTCGATTCACCGCTTTCTTGACAAAACAGCCTATTGAATACGTGACAGCAGCTATGGCAAAACAGATCCACTACAAGGCAGGTAGGAAAGGGGGGGGGGGCGAATTCTGAGCTCAATGTCAGTGTGTCAGAACCAAACTATTAGCTGCAAGTACTCAGTAGGTTCAAACGACAGTTTTCGAATATGTATGACTGTAAACCAGCCCACGAATCTGTGTGCGTCCGCCCCGGGAATTTAATTATTCACTCGGTAGAATACATTAAAGACCTGCTCCAGTAGAATACAATGCTAGCAGACTAAAATCGATGCCATCGTTCGCTGTGCATGCGTGCTGATACAATTGTGTTTCTGGCCCACGAAATGAGGACAGTATGTCGGGTTCGGGCTATACTTCGAACAACAACAGATGATGGTTGCTGCAGCGGAGAATACACGATGACAGCCACTGGGACTGAACAATGCAGCACGCCGTACACTCCACGCAGAACACGTTGCCACATGTTTTTTGGGGGAAAGTACAACAGACAATGAACACAAAGCCTGCGTATCATGGAAAGCTCTTCAAGTCGCCGACTGAACCCAGCCTTCAGGAGTGAGTATCACCGAGAGACGAAATTCTGATCCTAGGACACAGCCGCACAATACTGGTATTACACCCAACAGATACAAACGGTACAATCAGCACTAATAACAAGTTTTCGGCACGAATATGTACTAATTATCAATACTGAATTAGAAAGTAACTAAAGCTCAAAGCTGATTCGTGGCCGTTCCACGAACTTCTCTCTATTCCAAAGTTTACTGTCGATCAGCCAGTCACTCAGTGAACTCTCTTTTTCTCCAAGTCACAGCAGAGAAGAGAACACAGGAGGGTCACGACCTTTTGTGGAGATGATAATAATAATAATAATGATGATCATAATAATAATAAATCTTAGGCATTAAGCACAACATCCTCACACAAGTCAGCGCTGGCAAAGCGCTTATCACTAGTAATTAACAAATACCTGTACTTCAGAGCTGCTGATCTGTACCACTGTGACACTGGTGAGAGAAACGTGACTATCCTTACATAACAATGCGAACGGAAAACAAGACGGTACGCATGTACACTACCTCCAAACACTGACTCAGACGAGCACAGACTAGCACCAAGCTACGCACGCATACGGTCAAGGCAGCTAGCCACAGACTGAATGACTGACTTACTCGACAGAACGGCGTCCCTTCACGAACGGTCTGAACGCGGGGCTGGAACTGATCCAAGGCGCCTCCGGGTAGATGAAACTTATCTTCTTCATGGACGTCTCCGTTTCAACGCAACACTCGATCAGTGATCCGAGACACATGTCAACCATATCTACCGTCCTCACGAGGCGGACAAGACAGGCGAAAGACCCGGTACATGCAGACAGTAGTGTTGTACACTAGTGCCAGGTTTAGAGGCCCGAGCTGAGCGAGTAAGCAAGCAAACAAATCACGGTATTCAGGGACACAACCCGGGTGTGTCCGCTCTGTACAAAAGGCCCGTGCTCTCAGCGTAGGTACCGACGTGGTTAACATAACACTGCGGGACCCTCATTCTGTCTGAGCTTTCTGTCTGTCCCGGGTGTTTTGCTCACCCTCTAAAAAGCCGCTAGACCCTATACACACAACCTGCGCACACTTGACTTCCCATTCATTGTCAGCTCAACCCATTTGCCGGGGTCGCGACGGGAGATAACTTGCACTCGCTGTCCCAGATAATGTAGTGTATTGATTTTTCTGTTTAACCTGTGGAAGCGTGTGTGTGTGTGTGTGTGTGTGTGTACCGCACAACGGGGTCTGTTGTCCTTGGTTTTATCATGCCGGTACACTTACCTCCTGTGACACCTTGCTAAACGCACCGTTATTAAACGCGTTATTAATTGACACGCTGCCAGATCGCAGTCTGGTTTACGATTTTACGGCGGCATGGCAAAAGTCCCTGAATTCAAGTAAGGTAAGTAAGTAAACGGTCTCAGGCCAGTGTGCTCCCCTTGTTGAAGTGTTTGGACGCATGGCATGACCCGCGAAGCAATATTCTACAGTGGGAAAATACCCGGCCAACACAGTATTCGGGGAAAAAGACACACAGGTTATTACAGATGTTTCGCCTTGTGGGACTGAGCTTTTTCCTTTGTTTTTGCAATTTTTTCAGATATCTTAAACTACTGCTCAAGAATTTCTACGAGTGCGTGGGCATTTACGGCTCAGAGCTGCGCATGCTGCACTTCGCGGGAATTTCTAAGCAATTTATAAACGCCTTATATTTAAATCCATTGAAGCTCGCCAGTTTGAAATGAAGTGTATAAAAATCACGTACAAATCTCATAAACTGTGTATGTGCACCAGTCTGTAACAGGCTAAAGAGAAAAACAGAAAAAAACTTTGATTTCAAGCTTCTTGTTTCCAGTATCGTATACCTTTCAATGCTGGGAGTGGGCGGTAACGACGTGTGGACAGTTGTGCTCTTCCCCGACCCCACCGGCCTGCAGGACTGTACATCTCTGTCCATCTCTCTCTCCACATCCGAGTCATTCCTCACTGGTGTTGACTTCTCTATTCCTAACGTTGTTGCCGGAATCAGTGCGGGAAAAGCTTCCGCCACAGAGGAGGAGATCGATGGCGACTCGTCTACGGAGAAGACGCGAGCGAGTACTGTGTCTTCCCTGACCGACACTGGGTCCGTGGTGTCGCACACGACACTCAGCGGCGGTGAAAGTCTTTCCTCGACCCCGAAGATGGCTTTGTCGAAGGTCGTGACATTGGATGGAGACCTCTCACCGACGGAAGCCGAGTCCACTTTCTCGTTGCTGGAGCATCGGGATAACGCGGGGTCCTCTACGTGCAACGAGTAGCTAGCACCAGCAGGATGGCAAGGGTCTGCAGAGAGCGGTTTTCCTGCTTTTTCGGCCGATAGGTTTTTGTGTCTGGTCGCTCTGGGCGTAGCTGGCGCGTCTCTGGTTGGACTGGCGGTTCGGTTGATGGTGATGATTCTTGGGGAACATACCTGCGCCTCGTTGTTGAGGGGTCGCTGGTTTTTAGCACCACTGCCGGCTCTGGGGGTGCGATTTACCGGCCACGTATACCCCAGCGTCGGCGGCTTGTATCTACCGCTTCTGCTAGGCGAGGTCGGTCTGTTGTCCGTGGCCTTCGGTTCTTTCGCGCCAGAGAGGGGTCCTTCGTTTGCAGCACTGTCAGATTCTCTACCGGGAGCTGAGGATGGGGGTGTGTAATTCTCGCTTCCCGGCTGCTTGAACAGGTAAACAGGTGCGACCATAGGCCCCCAGAACTCCCTCTTCGGGGTAGACAGTTCCTTCACTGACGACGGTGACGCTTCAACGTCTCCCTCAGACTCTGACGCGTCTTTGCTGGTCGACGACCGTCTGTCTTGACCGATGCCTGTCAGCGCCAGATCCTCTTTGCTGAAAACGCTCCACTTTTCTTTCACGCTGTCTTGGACGCCCGGAGCCGGTCCGCTTTTGGATATAGTCAGAGATAAAGACACCGAGAGTTCCCTCAGAAGGGCGGCTGACCTGTCTCTGGAGGCCAGCAAAGACGACATAGCGCGGCGTCCGCCAGCTGACGACCAGCGTCTTGTGGGCGTTGTGATGGCCAGAATCTCCTTCTCCGCGCCAGTGAACCGCGTCGCCCTCGTGGTGCATATCGGCAGCGACAGCTCCTTGGCTTCTCGCGGCACACTCCTCTCCTTGCTGGAGGATGCAGGCCTCTCGCTGTCCCTCTTTCTTCTGGGCACGCAGCTCTTGGGTCGGGTTCGTTCGGGAGTGAGCTTTTCTCCCAGAAGAGCGCTGGAGCTCTTAGAGCCGTATATGTAGCGAAGAGAGGTGGGCCGTCCTGCGAAAGACGTCTTTGGCCGGGTCATGAGTTTGGTCACCATCAACCCGGCATTGCTGGTGTCCGTGTCGACAGACTGGCCCAGCAGAGCCTCCTGTTGTGTCACTTCCATGATGGAAACAGACGCACAGGGTTGGAGCTTGACTGACATTGCGGGAATAAATAATGGACGGGGACACGTAACGACTCCACTTGCATCATGCCCACAAACAACCGGCTGCCCACGCCGTCAATGACATCGCTGCAATGTCACTCCACCTAGGGACACATTTGTTACTGAATAGCCTCGCAAACACAACCTTGTAAATACAGGTTCGTGTGACTTCGACCACGGATACAAAGATAAGACTGTACCTCGGTTGTCATCACTCCACAGCGGGCCCCGTTACCTGAATCTTTCATGACACACTGTCGAGATGTAGCGGTAAGTACGAAGCTTTGTGTAGTGTCCTCAGAGGGCGTGTTCCTGCTCGTCACGCCGTTCCCTCGTCAGTCATGCGTGGTGATCGCCTCAAAGAGGGTTCAGTGGCGGGCCATCTTACACCAGACAGTCACCGTGCCCCCGAGTTTTACACACGCATATCAGGTGATCGAAGAACAAACGTGTCGATCAGCCGAGAAGTTCCTGCAGTGAAGCCAACAAAAAACTGTTGAAAATCGATATGATCAAATCGACGGAGGCATTTCAGGTGCCGAAGGCCAAGTCCTTATCGTCTCGAACCGCTCACTACTCAAGTATGAACTGCACTGTGGCTTGCGTTGTTCTTCGGTTCGTACACCTGTAGCCAACTAATGGCCAGTGTGGGTGGGTTCAAACGCAAGGGGTGTGTGCAGCGTACATGCAAATCTGGACCTGTAAACGCTTTTCTTTCACGGTCCAGTAACTTCCATGTTCCAATGATCAACTCACTGGCTCTTTCATTTGGCAGCACGCCTCGGTGTGTGCCCCCTGGAGCTTAGACCAGGCGGATTGTCTTTCGGTCCTGCCTTTCTCGCCTTGAGCCGACAAACAAGTCTAGGGCTCACACCAGTGCCAGTGAGATCAGCAAACTGAACGGAACCGTTTGCTTTCGCCAATGAAGCTGCAAGTCCGTCCTGTGTACCCTTTTTGTTTGTCGAGACACTCGTAAGGTTACCTCATAACAATATCTGTTTAATCTTGCAAACAAACGCAGTGGTGAGTGTGGCAACGACTGTGCAAGTGTAGATGTCTTCACGTTGGCGACTTCACTAAAGCACCCACAGTACATGATTGCCAAGAGGTTTCGGCCATAACTACCCTAATCCGCTGTGTCAATTTTCCACTGGGCTGCCAGTCTGTGTGGTCCGACCCAAAACGAAAACCAGCTTGACCAGAACAAAAGTAACACACAGACAACAAAAAAGCACCTTCCACCAGAACAAACCCTTGCGAAGAAAAATAATTGCAATCAAGGTGAATGTTGAGACCACTCATATCCAAACTGATGATGAACCAAAGCCGTCTTTCATCTCGTATCGACAGAAGTCTTCAATAGCTCTACGAAACAGAGTGGGAGTACCTTACAGAGAAACCCTCACTTTCACTGTTCTGTGGCTCCCTCTATATATACACGCATCACCCAACTGCTGGGTCAGCCCTCAGAATGAGCACCACTACGGTATCCTGCGCGTCTGAACATCATAGTGCTTTTATGGCTGCAATCAAGAAGCCATAAATCATGTTCTTTGCTTGCTCCTGTCTTGCCGTGCCCCCATCGAGCTGGTAAACTCCAAGTATGGTAATCATAAAAGCTTTGATATGAATTAGGTGGGGTCTCTGGCTGAACAAAATGGATTGTTAGGTTGCCAAGTAAACAGACACTTTGGGGAAGTGTGCGTACAAGCAGTCAACTTTCTACCGGTACATCGAGTATTCTGGTCGCACAGTTTATGTTAGATGTATTACGTATAAAACAAAACAGCCTTGCTACAAACTGGAAGTAAACACAGGGGACATTTTTTACACACAAATGCAAGTCATAACATCTTCACTTTTTTAACTTGACGCAAAGAGGTTTTAGCGAAAACTACAGATTATACAGTTTACCGAATCTGAAAATGCGCACCTGAAAATTCTCTCCTCTGCAGTGACCACATTCCCTCTGTAGGTTTTCGGTTTCTTTACTTCTACTTCTGCACTGTGACAGGCACCTGTTTTGTATTTTGATTTAAAAATATCACTTTCTTTATTTAACAAAAACGCAGACAATTAAAGAAAGAGCCAGACAGCTGAAAACACGTGGGCGTGACACTAGAAATTCCATGCAGACATGCAATCAGCAAGACCAACTGTAAGGATGAGTGGTTAAGACTTATTTCCTGAGGTCAGTGACTAGTACGTGAGGACACGTCAGTGGCACTTCAAAATGCTCCCCCACTAAACCAAGTGTATGGGTGCAAATTCAGAAACGGTACTTCTATTCTTCTTACTTTTATACTCCTATGTAATACCGTAAACAGCGGAATGACAACTGTACGGCTCGCATGTTCAACGGAATGTGAAGAGGATTAGAGAGATGAGTCATAAACTTGCCTGATACTCACATGCGATGCCCTGCTAACGACCCCAAACGACCTTTCGCAGATACTTGCGACAGTCCTTTTTCTCCACCAATTTCTTTCTGATATACTCTTATACATAATTATGCCTTCATCCTCAGCTGCATTCATTGTCTTACGGCAAAGGCGGCATTTGTCTTTTCAGCACATACCAAATACACGTAATCTATCATTCTGTGCAAACATCAACTCTCAGATAAAGCAGGCCTCTACCTCTTAAAACATGTTTCGTTCACTTCAATTTCAATCTCACCTGAAACGAAAAGGAGCCCCGAGAGGAAGATAACAAAGTAAGCCACAGTAATTTTTCTATTAAAATGCAGCAAGTTTGCTAAATCTTTACGTGGACAATTAGACAATAACTTTGTATTCAGGTATTCTGCCGCCTAAACACCTATATCTGGAGAGACTGTAGTAATAACTTCATAATGCCATAACTTTGATCCTGACCACATAAGGATCTGTTTGGAGTAGTGCAATAAAAATACCAAGATACAACAGAGTGGAGGCCTGGTCTGCTTTCTCAACGATCTGTAAACTCCCGAATCTTAAGTATCTGTAATAAATCACATCATGAATAAACGCACAGCCGTTGATAAAAGCGTGCGGGTAAAAACAAAACTCTGGAGAACCATGCAAAGAACAGGCCTTTCGCCAATGCTCCTACCAGAGACAGACAGGAACGTAAATGAACACTTTTACAAAAAGACAACCTAAAAGATGTATCACAATTTGTCATAGCTATCCCCCTTACTGCAAAAATTGAAAAGTCCCATTCGGTTCAAATTCGCAGTTTTTCAGGTGAAACATTTATAATTCGAGAGTTCCCTGCCAGAAGGTATTATCTGTGCAGACAGAAAGGGGAGACATAGTACGTTCTGACAGGAACCCTTGAATATACACGTTACAAGCCGACGACGGTGTCCAGGTATCCAAGACCACGCTCCAAAATATGTTCCCACTTACCCTCCTCTGGCAAACGGGGAGTTTGTCTAAGAATCACCTAATTTAGTCCAGATAATTTTCCTTCAAAAGGTCTGAGTGGGCAAAGTATCCTTCATAGCCAGTCAACCTACTGCCCGAGAACACACACACACACACACACACACACACACACACACACACACACACACACACACAATCTATAGGGACGTCAGCCAAATGCTAAATTTAAACACACACACACACACACACACACACACACACACACACACACACACACACACATTCAAAACAGGCCAATTACATGTGATAGTACTGGCGTGCCTTGATGACAACACACTGTGACAGATTTCCACCCAAGGCACTATTCACAACCAAAAGATTCTGGCACACCTACTCACGCACCTCAGAAGCTGTGAAATGGAAGCGAACGCCTTCTTCCTTCGAACACCCATGCCCAGGTCAAAAGTGTGGGGTCGAAGCATGGCCAGGCCACCTCTGATCATTTGGTCAAGCTGGACACTACACAGCGTTTGTACTGAAAGCTATCGGTCAAAGTTAAAGGTCTAGTTCATTGTATAAGCACGCGAAGTGTGTGTTTTAAAATATATATATATATATATATATATATATATATATATATATATATATATATATATATATATATATACGGGCACGTGTCCCCACCGTCCGCCGACCTTAACCTTGAGAGGGTCCCGCGACGCCTCGACAAACCGCGATTTCCCGCGAGTATGGACAGTGTAGAAGACTCATGCAAAATGGTAATGTTCGTCATGCACTGCACGTGATGTGTCACGGAGTAGAGCTTTAACACACAGTAGTAAACTAGCTGCTAAGGGCAATAACAGGGAAACAGAGGAGAGAAGTTATGCCACGTCAGGTTCTTACTAAGCCATGGCTTATCCAGGCTATCGCTGTAGGCGATGGTTAGGCGTGATCCTAGTGATAACAGTATTTGTACGAAGTCAGTCAGGCTGGCTAGTTCGAGTCGACCGAAGGTAATTAATAGCAAGCCTATGTAAATAGTATTGACGCTAGTTACGCTGTTAAACATTTTACATACACACACGCGCACATACGCACGCACGCATGCGGGTGTTGGGTGTTTGGGAGTTTAACGTCCTTTTCCACCACGAGTGGGTGATACGCACGCATGCACACACACACACACAAACACACACACACACACACACACACACACACACACACACACACACACACACACACACACACACACAGAGGCTTTATAATCTCTATTTCTGACCACAGAAAGACTTGACTTTGTTTAACAAGGAAGAAGTTAGAAGCACATCCGCCCAGATTTTAAACCTGTCCTTGACACTGCATGTATATACTACGTACATACTACAATAATGGCATATCGACAAAGGCATCAAAAACAGAAAAACAGTGTATTTGAAAAAAAAAATAGGAAAACACATACCCACCCACACGATACCGTGGAGAGCGGGAGGGAGGGAGAGAAAGATAGTTATGATAAGACCCAGACGTACAAATCAATGCATCATTGAGTCGGACTACCCGATCAGCCCACAGACACAAACCCCAGACACAATGGTCTCCCTTGGAACCAATACTAAGGGCAATGCTCCAACGTCGTGTTGAGATTATTCCCGGCCCTATTTCCAATCTCGAAATGTCACAGCTCATGTACTTGTCATCGATTTTGCGCAACTAGGAACAGCAGTTGATTTGCTGTACAATGAAAGTGCACTGACTCCTCACATTGGTTGATCATTTAATCGGGGTCCCTGGCACTGCGTTTAAAAAGCAAGCTAAAAAGGCTATGGAACGTGTGCACGCGAGGTGAAACCTGTTTGTGTGTGTGTGTGTGTGTGTGTGTGTGTGTGTGTGTGTGTGTGTGTGTGTGTGTGTGTGTGTGTGTGTGTGTGTGTGTGTGTGTGTGACTCCAAATATTCCAGTGTTTGTATAGGCAACACACAACGCTAATGAATATGCTTTTTAGAATGCATTGTCGTGGACGCATGAACGGGGAGACTGCAGCCATCCTGTCATATTGCTGATCATAAATGCAATGTCTTAAAATTAAAATACACTGCGTATCTTACAAACAAAAGAGCATCCAAAATGCTGAATCAATAGTAATCCAGTCGGAAAACTGTCGGAACGACAACCACCACTCCAACTAACAGATACTGCCATCAGATGCTGATATAAAAAAAAATTAGAATACTTTATTCATCCCTCAGGGGGAAATTAAATGTCTGCTCAACAACAGAAAACAGAGCAGACCGGTCGCAAGCGGAGCTGCCCACACACACAAGCACACACCCATGCAAGCTGTCGTCAAACAACTAGTCTGAACGTTTAAAGATACGTCTAGATATGAAACCCAGTATCATCCCAGTTACAGCATCGTAGCAGTGTCAAGATATTTTCCAATTTAAAAGTCCATCAGGTTCAAGGAAAAAAAATAACGAGGGACCAATACTGCGAACGGACCGCGAACTGTGGGTTCACAAAACCTGTTGAAAATAGTACAACGAAGACAAGAAACAGTTTACTAGCTAGGTCGATCGGAACCGCCGTGTAATCAAGATCCCTTAGCAATTGATCAGAGGCCATTTTAGGCAATGTTATTCAGCCAGTCAACAGTGTCCCAGCACGGTCTCATACCGTCACTCTGAAAACTCCTAAGATCTGTTTTAACACAAAAAACACTTGAAATTGTTAGTACTATTTTGCTTAATAGACACTGCAGATTCTGCCCGCGATATTCAACCAAAGCCACAGTCATCTGGATATATCGCAAACGAAATCCGTGGTGCTTTTTTTTGGTGCTTTTTCCAGATGACGGCAGAACTGGGTGTCTATTTACAATTTGATACCGACACTGAGAATTTCTAAGATACGGCTTCTGAAGTGTAGGCATATATATAGCATGTGAAATCCTGGGAAATATTTTACTTACTAGGCGCTGCAGATGCTCATCGGGACCCATGTGTAATTCCTGTGACGACTGCGGCCCGTGGGTGAGACGACCGACTGCAGGTTGAGCATGCAAAACTTCTCATTCGGCAACCCGCACATGCACACGGGGGTGACTGGGGAGGAGTAGGCCTGGGACCTCTTGCAGTCGCCTCGCGATTGCAGCCTAGTAGGAATCGATAAGCTTGGGGAGGTGGCCATGCTGGAGACTATCACACGCACCACACTCTTTGCCAATCAATTGTTGGCCACAAAAAAGTCAACTGAGGAAAAAATGTTTTAAAAAATTCCTGAACTCACTCCATGAACAATGGCCCTAATCGTGCCACTCTCTGTGGGGAGAGGGAAAGGCAACGAGAGGGTGAGGAGGTTAAATAAGAAGTTCGATACCTCATCGATCAAGGTCGGTGCCGGTGTCGTGGCGTGGAGCTTTGGTGTTAGCAACGCGCTTACATGCCCCCCTGCCTTCACATGTCAAAACCTTCTCATTTTATAATCACACTCGATTTTTTTATCGGGTGAGTGTATACACAAGCGTGCTGTGACCACATTTTAACAGTTTCTCCTTTCCTGTCGACAAGCAAGCCTGTAGTGTTCAATACTCTTACATCCTGTTCGGGTTGCACACTACTCTAAACCTGCTTTTTCAACATGCAAGTTTCATCAGGCACAGTCTTACACAAAATGGTGTCTACACTTCACAGTTCCTCTGTCGTTTCTCGTCAACAAACTGGAGTGAAATGCTCAGTCCCCTCACACGGCTTACCTTGAGACTAAACTAAAGTTCTGTACCCTGGTGGGTGTAGAAGCAGGCTTTAGCAGACTTTCATGTCAAAAGTTCCCGGCACAAAAGAGGAATTATCGGCCCTCACATACGCGGCATATGCGCTCAGAGCTGTGGAGAAAGCTGTGTTTACCCCTATTACACTCAATCTTATAGCCACGCTAACTGTGCGAGAGGTCTCTCTGACTTCAGAGACCACAAATATTTAGGCAAGCATTCTTGGGCAAACGAAATGTGAAATAACACAAGAAGCACGTATTAGCATAAGAGACTACCTGACGGTAGCCGGCTCCAAACCTAAACCAATAACTTTGATCGTCAAGAGTGGAAGGGGGCAACTGTACAAAGAGAGCTCTTTCTCTGACAAATAACGGTGCCTGATTACGATCTAGAACGATCCCAAAGGCACGTCAGGGCAGTGAATATTGCTTGTCAATATGCTCGCTTCACTTCAACCCAAAAGCAAAGGCTATCCATCATTTTATAGCGTCTACCTGCAGGCGTCCACGCGCCAAAGAAAAGAAAATTAATTATACAACCGTACCGCGCGAGGCTGAAGAGTGGTTGGGGCAGAGAGGCACGCGTTTGACACTAAACCCTGCTGGCTTTCGACAAGAAAAGACAGGTGAACATTGCTTTAACAGTCACCACTGCAGGCAATCAAATAACAATCGAAGATCCACGATGTTGTACAAACGTTCCAGATCACTGGTCGTCAGAACTTCCACTTGTGACACAGAATTGCATGAGTGAATGGAGGTTCCCTATACATCGAGCTTCAAGCTGTGTGTGACAATCTGCAATCCTTAAAATACTGAAGGCATTGTACTACTGAGGTATGCCGAAACTCTCCTGCTGCTCTTTTCTGTTAACAAAGGATTTGTCCATGACAAGTCACTGACACACCTGCAAAGACACTCCCCCGCTGCTTTCTGTAAATCCTCAAAATATGGGTTGGTTGGGGTTTTACCATGTTTGTACAACGCCCCGCAACTAATCAGACACCTGGCAAAGGCGTTTCGCAAATGACATCGAAAGGCTGAAGTTACTGTCAAACTTCCTATTTTGAAGACAACGCACAAGTTGTCCATTGGATCATGTAAACCATGTCCCACATCTCAAATAACACATGGAAAAGTCATTTCGCAAATGAAATGTTGAAAAATCCTTCAAAACACTGATCGAGGTTGCAGCCGAACTTGTCTTGGCGACATCTCATAAGTCACTGGACCACGTAAACCGCTCAAACAGTTGCTCGTTCAAGTCAGAGGGCGAGCGAATGCCTTGCGACTGTCACTGTCACCCGTCTGTATCCACTCTACTTGTTGCCGACGATCTAGACAGTTGATTGGACCAATGCGGTTTAAACGGCCATTATCAGCGGGTTTTATCAGAGGCAATCTTCTCCAGATAGCAAGCGGCCAAGTTGGTCGTACTCTCAGAATTGGCGCGAATTTTCAGCTCACCACTCACAAACCCAGTAATGCTAGAAATCTCCAGATAAGCGCGGACGAGGCCGGTCACGAAACAGGCGGACGACTGCCTAAGATGTGTCAGTTTTATTGTCACGGTTGAAAAAGAGGCATGGTCCGGCCCCAGCGACTTCACGGAGTGGGGTCAAAATGGACAGAAGTCTTTCCAGTGCAACTCTGCTTCAAAAGTTTCCACGATGATTGTTCTCATGTAAAATAATATGTTTGAAATATATAAAGTATACAACGTCCTTATGTAAGTGTAACGCGTTAGTCGTTGTCTGGTTGATATTCGACCCCTTTCTCAGTTTCATGCCGACAGACCTAACTCTGTTGGAAACACTCGGTGCTACTAAAATCTGAAAATGGAAACACTCGGTGCTACTGTCTGGGAACACTCTGTCCTGGCGATGCTACATTTGAACCGAAATAGCACCCGGAAACACTCGCGTCCATTTTGACTACACCCCGTGGTCACTCACACGCCAGACCAGCTCTGCTCGGGAGTCGCTACATAATGACCACTTCACACTGCACAATAGAAAGCCAAGTAAGTGCGAAAACGGGCCTGTTTATACACTCGCAACAGAAAGGCGCGAGACCGGTGATCAACGACAATCCGTTTCAAGGCCGAGCTGGAAATTGTATTGGACACCCCTAAAGCTGTGACGCGACAGTATAGGCCAGGCAAGATTAAAATAACCAACAAATCCACCAGCAATAATCGAGGAAATAACGGCCCAAACTAACAATCCTACGGAGGCGCTGCCCAGTGACAGATACAGCTGATAAATCAGTCTCTGCTTAAGCTCTCCGCAATACTATATAATTATGCACGTGCACATTTTTATTGTGCCATTTCGACACCCCTCCAGTAATTGTCTGAAGGCTTTACGTCCTCGCGACTGCATTGATTGAACGAATTCAACACCTCACGTTTCACAAACCTCGTATATATACGCGCATAATACCGGGGAGGAAAAGTTAAACTCATACATACAAATGGACCAGAGACACGACCTAGCATTGCAAAAGAATTACGATGTTGCTCAACAAGGGGCTGCTGTTCGGGGAACGTGGTGTGTGTTGTGTGTGTGTGTGTGTGTGTGTGTGTGTGTGTGTGTGTGTGTGTAAGTGGGGAGGCAGTGTCACAACGCACACAACACAACAGGGAGGTTCACAATTCTACTACTACAAACTGGTCCCATTTCAACTGGAGAGAAGAGTCCCACTTTGTCAGAAATACTACCTGCACAGACAGTCCCACACAGACTCACACCCTTATCAGTTGCTGGGTGACATAACCAACAATCGGACCACGTGAATACTACATGACAAGCGCATCAAAGGCGCTTTTGTTATCACAGAGTATCTCGACAAGAAAGCTCGGAAATCGTGTGACAACCCTCTACCAACGTCGACTGATTTACACTTGATCCAGAACAAAACCCAAGCACTACCTACGTCTACCGTCGTCCAGAAAAAATACATAAAGCGCCACTGATTTGCTAAGGACATACGCCCTTTTTTCCAGATAACGTCAGACGTCCACGGGCAGAGTCTGACAGCAGGAACGCACAAACAAGTGGTAAATTTTCAGCGAAAGACAAGCAAGCTCAAGTTTTCTATAGAGAGGATTGCTTAAACTGCGTGCAGCGCATTCTCGAGTCAGCACTTCAAACTTTACAGTTAAGAACAAGAAATTCTGTCTTTCACGATATTTGACAAAGTCAGATAAACCAGCTGAATGCAATATTCTCCCATTCCACTCCACGACAATTCCACACCATCTCGAAGGGAGAAAAAAAGAAACTTCCTCTGATAGTGTCAAATTCTGTTTAAACCCACACCATCACGAAGGGAGAGAGAAAAACTTCCTCTGATAGGGTCAAATTCTGTTTAAACTGCAGGTGTCGATTCATGTTTAATTCATGCAATTTGTACTGGGGTAGGGACATGTCGTCGCCAAAGCAAGCCAATCCAAATCCACGCCATCGTAATTACCTTGAACCAATAAAAAAGAAGATACTTATAGCAAGGGTTTGAGTTAACATTGCATCCACACCCCAACATGTAAGCACGTCCTACTTATGTGCATCACTGAACGGTCGTTGCTGGCATGGTGAAGATTAGGTCGACCTGTGATGTATGATTCCGTTCTTTTCTAGCTTTTTCGCTGGTCAATGGGGCTTTCTCTTCACCCACCCCCCTCCCTCCACTCCTTCCACCACCCGCCGCCCAAAAGCAAAGTTTGAAATAAATAGACGGGTGGCGCGGCGGTGGTTCCCCCGAGAGAAGCAATCCGAATTTTCCTAAAGCGATAATAACTGGAAATGAGTTGTTGTTTTTTTTTTAAGTAAATACATGTAAACCTTGAAAACATGCAGGATGACCGTAACGGAGACAACTCACCGGGGCAGCACCATCGCACAGTAACTGTCAGTTGTATGTGTCAGTATCCCTGCAGAATGTCTTTCCGTGGAGTAAAAACGGTGTGTAAAAAGCATCCTCGACTATTCGTCACACCCAGAGGGATTGTAAAAGCAAAACAGCGCATACCAACAAAACTGAGAGACGTCAAACTGCTGACGTCTCCAATTTGGGATGTATCGCTGTCAGTCTCAACTTGCGTAAAAATACGATACCTTGTGAGATAAGCTACAAATGTCATAAGGCAGACGCTACAGTGGGAAACTGGGGAACAAAACTGTAAACATTTTGGCACTGTCGGTAAACGATCGAAAGGCCGATGCTAACCCACCTAGGTCTTTTTAATGTGTTTGGTGCGGTCTGCCTTATTCACTTTTTTTTCTTGGTTGCTTGCTTGCTTGTTTTTACACTTTTTCACATTTCTTTAGGAATGTTCATCCTACAAAAATAATCAAAATAAATGCAATTATAAATTCCTAAATAACTGAGGTGACCCTCCGCACCACGTAATTGTAATGTGTTAATATCCAGTGTGTAGGAGAATACGTGTGATTCACGGGAGAGCGCGTGTTGTATTCAGTTCGCGGCGCGTTCAGCCAAGTAATTGGGATAAAGCGCATATTATGTTGTGAACTTCAGATTATTACGGACCCATCTGTAAAGATCGTCCGTGTACAATAAAAACCAACAAAACAAGAGTGTATGAGACGATGTGAGTGAAAATACTTGGTTAGACAGGAGCACCTCGCGGTCCTACAGAATACCCACCGTAGCAGAGGGACCCATGCGTACAGTTCATCCTGTCTCTCCTCCTGACGAGTCGGCGTACGCCGAAAGCGGAGTCTCAGGCTGTCGTAAGGCACCATGGTCAGCTTGCTGCTGCTGCTCCCTTTGCCGACGGCAGGGAACTGGAGGGTCATCCCTCAACCCAACGCATCAGGGCAAAAAAGCAGTTTCACACCGCTGAAAAGGAAACCCTTCCCCCAGATCCACGTCTTGTGCCTTGAGTATGCACAGATCAACTTGTTCGGCGGGTAAGTATTCAGCGTTGTTGGAAAGATCAGCGTGGACTTGAGTTTCTTTTCCTGTCCAGCCATACAATGGACATGCTTGCTAACAACGCTGAAAAGAGACTCATAGTGTACCACGATTTGTCTGTCAATAGGTACGTCCTAACTCCTCCTGCCACAGGCCAGTAACGAACTAAGCATGTCAGAAACAAACACAGGTTGAACACAGCGCTTCAAACGTTTGAAAAGAAACCTGGTCGGCATCTTCAAAATACTCCAGGACAAGTCAAATCAAATCAACTGCGAAATCAACGCAGACAGAGACTCACCCTTCTGGGTAGACCTAAACTTCTTCCTTCAGTGTAGACGTACACTTCTTCCTTCAGTGTAGACCTACAATTCTTCCTTCAGTGTAGACCTACAGAACGTCTTCCTTCTGTGTAATGCTACGGGGCTTCTTCTTTCAGCGAAAACCTACAGAGTTTCTTCCTTCAACGTAAACCTACATAACTTCTTCTTTCAGTGAAAACCTACAGAACGTCTTCTTTCATTGTAATTCTACTGAGCTTCTTCTTTTCGGTGAAAACTGACGAAGTCAGAGTTTCTTCCTTTGACGTAAACCCACAGAATTTCAACCTTCAGTGTAGACCTCCGGAACTTCTTCCTTCGGCGCAGCCCTACAGAGCTTCTTCTTTCCATCCGGTATGGACGAGAACGTAAACGCGTGGACCTAGCAGCATCGACGACTTTCAACGATTTTGCTGGAAGTCAAAGGCCACGTGTTATAAGCTTCTCAAGATCGGTGTAGACCTAAGCCTTCTGTTGGCCACCTCAAAATGACAGCTTTGGCGCTAATCTTATCGCTGTATGACAGCGTATGAACTGTTCGAGTGACTTATACGAATCGATATTGCTTTCGTGAAAAATGCGGCGAGAGACACTTCACCACGAATGCATTATACGGGTGTCTGTAATCCTGTTACACGACAATGGGAACAGTACCTGACCAAAAGCCCCATCCTGCAGCGTCTATCGTAGTGTTACAAACGAACAACAGCTGGTTAGCGGCTTTTGTACTTGGACAAAGGGGCAGGTATGGTCAATTTTTCTGGTAGTTCTGTTCTGCAAATTCACAGAAACAAAGAAAAACCCAAAGCCCACGATTCACATCCGAGTGAAAATCCTTTGGCACCTATGCAGTCACAAGACTTCACAAAAGACAAGCTTCTGTCCGTAGAAACACACACGCCAACACTTGCAGGAACTGTCAGGCTCAAGCTGAAGAGGCACAGAACTGGTGCACGGTGTGTGTGTAGAGCTAGCAGCTTCAATCGGTATTCCTCAGCGCTACTATCCAGTCTGCTGGCATCATTCTCTGCATGGTCTGATCCGATCTGATCCCTATTGATTTCCAGTACGTCTCAGGTGGAAATTGTCATAACTGGCGTCTCCGGCGCTCCTTGCTACACCATCTTGGTCCGCAGCCATACATACGAACAGACAGACAGAGAGCAGGAATGGCCGACATCCAATCTGTCATACTACACGGCAGTTGCAGCGCTCTGAAGAAAAAGAGTTCCATCGAAAATGACGATCACCTGGGGTACTGGAATTCTGCTGCCAGTGTGCTGCCTGGGAGGTCAATTGCAATCTTTCCGACCGGATGAATACTTAACGATCCGACACCTTCTGTCAGCATGTGGAAGATGCTGTATCTCCATAGGTTCTGGCTCCGTCCCGGCCGCTTCAAAGACTGGAAGGGGACAAGCTGGCCGGAGTACGTCATCGAAAGCCAATAACTGGACAGACTCGGCAAACAGCACTCTATCTCCACATGCAAATGTTTTGAGGCAAACACAGCATGCGTGCATGCATTTTTCATGAAATCCACCAGTGGAGGCCCTGGAAATCTCCCGTCTTCTCCGAGTGTGCTGCAGTCCCTAGAGTCCTGGCACGAACCTCACGTCACAGAAAAACAAATTCACCCATGCCATCAAAGCCCGTAATTGCCCACGAGCTAATTACCTTTGCCTTAGTACTCCTTACCACGATAGCCTCTTCTCACGTTTCAGGCTCTCCGTTGCAGACGACTAGACTTATATACCGCAGGAAAGCAAAGTCAGTTGATCGGGTCTCCGACCGGAGCAATTTGTTCCCATACATCATCGATGTATGAGAAACAATCCTGTCAAAGGCAACAATGTGACAGGGATTATCCTGCCTGACTAGTGCGCGGTTTTGTGAGGAAGGCTGCGGCCGAGAAAACTCATTAACTTCAAAGAAACCGCTAGCCGGTCCTGGCATGGGCCGTTTATGCGAGGAACACCTTAAGCATAACGCCCGTCCAATCGCCAGCTTTCGCTCAAGGACCGGTGTCATGAAGCTGCTGGATCCCCTGTGTCCAGTCGGCTACTTGATCCATTACCTTTGTTACTAGCACGCGCGCGCGCGCGCACACACACACACACACACACACACACACACACACACACACACACACACACACACACACATATGCGCGCACGGGTGCGAGTCTGTCGACTCCACATTGTCTCACAGCTGTTTAATTCAGGTGTTGGAAGCAATTTTACGAATGTGACTGTTCCCTAAATTTTTACATTTTGGTTTGTTTGCTTTTGATTGCTTTTTGTTTGGGTTTAGTTTGTTCGTTCTGAGTGTGTGTGTGTGTGTGTGTGTGTGTGTGTGTGTGTGTGTGTGTGTGTGTGTGTGTGTGTGTGTTGTTCGTGGTGGTGGTGAGGTTTTTCTTGCTTTATTCGTTTCTTTGTTTCTTTGGGGCTAGGGGGTGTTGTTCTTTTTTTATTTTTAAAACACTGACTGACTTTTGACTAGTCACAGGTACTGGACCCAGGGAGCCCGTTGCAGGGGACTCAAACAGCTACACGACACCGGCACGCAAGAGAGAGAGAGAGAGGACCAGTGTGTGCCCCATGGGTCGGTCGATGCCCAATCAATAAACAATTATTATCGATAGCCGCATGCCGTGTGGACAAGAGAGTGCGGGGCCAGGTTACAAAACCAGGGATGGAGAATTCCTCTGTAGCCATCCAGCGCTCATGTCACCTGACGCCTCACGTGAGTGAACCAATCATCCCGCATGATCGAACGCCGAGTGCCTGGCGCATCAAATCCCGTTTAGGTCCACAGCAGCCTGTGGAAATTAATGGCAACAATCTTTTCGTTTGATCACAAAGCCCTTCACGGCGTCACACAATCCTCTCATTTCATCACACGGCCTTTTCATTTTCATTTCGTCATCCTAGTGGGATGAATGCTCCTCCCCCTCTTTTTTTTTCTGTCCGCGATTTTGCGAAACTAGGCAAGTGGAAACCGTAATGAGAAATGGGATTTGCTGCAAAGTTAATAACGTTAAACAACCCAATAAAAAAAATCTGAAAACCCGCTAGTGTCCTGGTTTGGATTATACGGAATTCGGCACAACTGATTGTTGTTAGGCGGGAAGAAGTAAACTGGGTCTTTTTCAAAATAAATAACAATTCTTTGTTGTTAATTTCATGACAGTACGTGGCCTTACCTGACCTACTTCAATCTTGATCGTCTGTGTTAGCGTACACTAGGCAATTCAATTCTTACATCCCTCAAAGTGTTTTCGATGAAAAAAGTCGTTATCACTCAGGCAAGGACTTTTCTTGATCAGACACGCTGAGACTTTACACGAAACTACCAATTAAGTCCCAAGATTCAATAGTCCCCGTCAGCTACCGACCTCCATGAAATCTAAACAGAATTGACTGTCTTTTTCTACTTTTTACGACGGACATTCGGACAACCCAAGAGGACATAAGGTTGTAATTTTAGTGGTGAGTACATAATGCAAGCAAATATGTTAGAAATGCAAGTGTATAGTAGTTTGGTCGTGGTACGTGTACCTTCAGAGAGAGAGAGAGAGAGAAGGGGAAGGCAGAGACAGAGGGAGTCTAAATACGATACATCCATCTGATGGCGCAATTTGAAGTTCGTTCATTGCAATGTTTCAATGCTTATACTCTCTTGAAGTCAAATACTGCTTCAAATGCCTGTAGCTCTTCTATCGCAAAACACCAACCCAAATGCCAACTGTCATTCAGAAGAATATCAGCCAAATATATTTAATGCCCACAGAAAGTGGGTGCTCGTGCCAAAAGAATCGCTAGAACTAAAATGCCCACGGAAAGTGAGTGCTCATGTCAAAAGAACCGCTAGAAGTAAAGTGCAGTGTTCCCCTCGCCCTGTCGACACACTTTTCGGCTGCACAAAGGAGAGTGAAACAGAGCACTATAGATTTCCACAGACTGCTACAAGTCCTTTCAGGTCTGTACAAAATATTTACTGGCATGCCTACAAAGTAATATTGGCAACAGGTCTGAAACAGAAACGACAGACTGCTCTCCGGGTCCACAGTTTGAGACCTTTACGTTGCCATTTTAAAAAACCTGAGTGTGAGTATGAATGTTGCTGCGTGCTCAAAAACAGCGTTGCAATTAAAGACTAGCTTTAACCAAACCGACAAAAAGCGTTGAAAACGGATCGGTTTGCCGCTAGAAATATTTTATCAGTCTCATTGCAATCGACTGCTGTCAGTTTATCGACCCAAACCAACCACCTCTAGTAATAACACTGCCAAACTGAAGAGTTCCAAGTTACATTTTCTTAACGCACACAATCACACACAGTATATAATTATAATGCAATTCAAAGTTTACTATAAAGACATTTTGGTGACTAGCAGCAACATTCAGATGTCCAGTAGTGTACACTTCCCTCTCTAAGTTCAGTGTTGCAAATGCTGATAGAAGACAGAGAGACGACCGTGCACAGAGCACCCAGTAACAGAGATCACGTGACACCAACGATAAGCATAGCCTAGCAATGGCATGTTTGTCAGAGAGGTGTGAGTAATGAAAGGTAGCTTTCGCGTCACTGCTGACTAATGAAACGTTGATTTAGTGCGCTTTCGTCAAGGTGTAAGCACACAAAGTGGAAATGGCGTGACCGGTTTCGCTCGTGAGTGAACTCGCTGCTTCTGCAATTAAGTCTCGTTTCCCATGGACACTGAGCGCACCGGCCGGTTTTGTTGTTGTTCTTGTTGTTGTTGTTGTTTCTTTCTTTCTTTCTTTCTTTCTTTCTTTCTTTCTTTGTGTTTTCGGGTTTGGGGGTTTTTGTTTGTTTGTTTGTTTGGGGGTTTTTTTGTTTGGTTTTTTGTTGTTGTTTTTTTGGGTTTTGTTTGTTTTGTTTTTTTGGTTTTTTTTGTTTTTTTTTTGGGGGGGGGGGGGGGGGGCGGGGTTGGTTGGTTGGTTGTTGCTGATGTTGTTTGGGTTTTTTTGCACTGTTTGTTTGTGCGTTTATCTTTTGGGCGTTTATTTGGTGTTTCTTCTTTGTTTGTTTTGGGTGTTTTTGGTGTGTGTGTGTGTGTGTGTGTGTGTGTGTGTGTGTGTGTGTGTGTGTGTGTGTGTGTGTGTGTGTGTGTGTGTTGGTGTTGGTGTGTGTGGTGGTGGTGGTGGGTGGTGGTGGTGGTGGTGGTGGGTGGTGGTGGGTGTTGTTGTTGTTGTTGTTGTTTGCTTGTTTTTTGTTGTTGGTGGTGTTTTTTTTTCCTGAGGGGTTGGGGGAACGGTGGGGGGGGGGGAGGGGTTGCGATTTCTGTTGTTGTTGCCACTGCTGTTGTTGTTGTGTCGTTTTAGTTTTGTTTTGCTCTCGTTTCTTTTAACATTACAAGGTAACAGTGGTCACTAGACAGGCGCATCGTGCAGTCGGAATTCAATGTGACGTGCAGCACTGTAACGGAACACATGACTGCGCGCTAAAGAACACCAGCCACTGCGCTAATGGAGACAGGCTATCCTGCTAACAGCGCCGATCAATATGCTGAAAATTCTATTGACTGTGTAACAACGTAGTGATGCATAATTCAATATCATTCTCAAGTCGAAGTGGCAGCGTAGAATTTGTTATGATTTACACTCCAAAGGGTGGATGTAGATAGGTTTATATACGAAGAGTGGTTATTAGGTGTCTTCCACCCAGACTCCAGTTGGCCAAGAGATGGTTTAACGGAAAGCCAGCAATCCCTGCCCCATAAACAAAATCGTAGAAAGAGTCAGATCCCACTCCAACAGGCAAACGGATTACAGCATCAGATCCCCAAAAATAACCTCAAAATATAAACAATTTCGCACAGAGACAGAAACCACGCAAAAGGTTCATACTTACGAACACCAGTAGCTTATCTCCGCCAAGACCAAATGAATAAAAATGTTAAACAATTTTTTTAAGGCATGTCATATTTATATAGGCGTAGAAAAATAACGACCAATCTGCTGTCATTTCGCCACCAATATATCTATCGAGTGACAGGTAATATACACACAGGGCAGGTCACGGTGCCCGGTGGAAATCCGCTGTGCTTATCCAGAACGTTTAGTTTGTTGCCGTATTTTATACGTCGCTTATAAAGAAGCAACGCATATGCGCGTAAAAGGCCTACTCAAGTTTTGCCATCGTAAAACCTGAGCCGTAGAGAGGACATGCCTCAAGAAACTTGAAAAAAAAAAGAGAGAGAGAAAGAAAAAAACGTGCACGAAAACAACATTTGACTACTGAAATGGATCGAAAGCACACAAGTTGTATAACGTCAACGTTGAACATTAACTCTGTTGCTTGCTAGAATACAGAAGCACGCACAGGATTCGACATGACCACAAACTGCTAAAGGAAACCTAACTTTATTTTTTGGCAAATAAAATATAGTTTCACATTCGGTCAGTAATGGCTGAACGAAACAAGGTGAGATCACCCCAAAATTGGAGATGGGGATGGCGACGGCGACGGGGGGAGGGGGCATCAGGGTGGGTTACAGGAGGAAGCCTGTACTGTTCGAAATACATTCGGGAAAATGTTTCAGTATACTGAAGAAGATGCATGCAAATTTACGTACCTTCGAGCTGCGGACCAGACGCTGTTCCTTCAATGTTTTTTTAATGTCAAAAGGGCATGGGTCTTTTTTTTCTTTTTTTTTACTTCGGTTTTAGAATGTAAGGCGCCTAGAACTCGCCTCCCGGGGATAGGCGCCCTGTTATTATTATTATTATTACTGTTGTTTCTAAATCTTTAGCAGATCACCTTTGCACCTCGCAGTTCACTAATTAGTATTACTATACCAACTACCACTTGAAACGAGTATTGCTGGACGCTGCACCTAAAATTGTCATCTTGCTCTTGAAGCTCACTGGACAATAGCTTGATGGATTGCTCTGCTGCCGAACCCACCTCACGCTAGCTTGCCGTGTTCGACATGAATCTCAAAGAAAACACAAGATGATTAATCCGTTTACCAGCTTGTCAAGTACAATCGACCGCAGCTTAGTAGCCTCAGCTATTCCTGGCACAAGCGCCGATGAAACGGAAATCTCATTCGATGAATTGGCTTTCAGTCCCCCCCCCCCCCTCCGCCAACCGAGGATGCAGGTGCATTATTTGAACAAAAAGTAAAACATTTTAGAGTTCAACTGAATTAATTTAGGGTTTAGGTATCATGATCTGAAACGAGGGTGGGTACCTTAAAGACATCATATGCTCATGAGGACGAGCTGACCGTGCGTTGTATCATACATTTCATGTGTGTGTGTGTGTGTGTGTGTGTGTGTGTGTGTGTGTGTGTGTGTGTGTGTGTGTGTGTGTGTGTGTGTGTGTGTTGGTTGTATTTGTGTGTGTTGTTTGTTTGCGCTGAAAATTATTTACCGTGGTTTCAGATGGTGGTAAGTCTCAGCGCTAGGCCTCGTATTCGGTTCTTCTTACTCAGGTTGCTAAGTATCAATATCCTCCCTAATTATACATCGCTGAATCAGTACCAATTATGGAATTATGGCATAAACACGCCAATCAAGCCAAATGTTTGGAGGGAAATCAATAATCCTCTAGTGCACTTCACTCCACTGCTGGAGAGGCTGAAGTACCTGGGCCAGCATTACGTTACCTGTGCTTTGACGCAAGCGACTAAAATGTTAGTTGTTGCAATGTTTGTACTTACGAGGTTTGGAAAGGCGGTATCCAGTAGTCATTGTACAACCCCAGGCGTGCCGACTCGCGGAAACGTGTCCGAATTTCTACCATTTTCCTCCTGAACTTGGCCACGTAGTCCGGAAACGACATACTCTCTCGCTAGTGAACATGCTTCGGTTATCTCCAAGACAACTAGCGACAGTTTTGTTGGTTGAGCGCCGGAGATTGATTTTCCGACATCCACTGCCGTTTCAGCTTCAGTCCAGAATCGCTTTGGCATGAAAGTTTAATCCAGCAATTTGTCCCCTGTCACTCGCAATGTCTCTTCCCGCTCAAAGTCCTTAGTGCCACTGCCGGGAGGATAGGTTGGTCCGCTTGAAAACTTCAAAAACCGAAATGGTTGATTTATGATCGGGGCACATAAAATACGCTTAGCCCGACCATTTCAATGTTCATTCTTCAAGGGTGTTGTTAGGTCTTCCAAAGGCAATCTTTCAACACTGAAAGACCGCAACCCCCGGTCGCTGTGCACACAAAGAAGAAAAGGTCGATTGTCAGTCGGTACCATTGGTCCTGGGGATTATTTGTACATGATACGCAGTCATCGAACAGTCGCTGGTTCGTCCAGCCGTGAAATGTCTATGCCGTCATTTGCTCCATATCCTTTCACGGTGTATCCAGTCAGACAAAACAGCGCGTATATCTGAATAAACCCAGCACTCGACGACGGGAAGGCTGGAGGTGCTACAAGCTGAAAGCTCAAGTAAACCGTGTGGGGGTTCCAGCGAGTGCGTTTTTGCGTTTGCACTCGGCCGATCAGATGTGGCCAGGCATGACCTCGGCGATATTAAATGAACGAGAAATTCATGGCGCCTTAGTACCGACGATCCCCCCTTAAATGGCTTTGCCGACAAGGGGTCGAAACGAGTCTATCGGCAGAAGAATACATGAGTGGCAAGTTTCCATCAGGCCCCTCTCTATCGATTCCATAATCAAAACCTCCGGCTATCAGTAGCCAGGGGATACGGAAGGGCACAATAGTGCAGGATTCAGCACTAATACTTTCCACTGTCCGCCAGAAAGGAGAAGTAAATCCGTCCAAAGTCGACCCCCCTGGGCACACGGGGCGCTTTGCCGCAGAGCCTGTCCAGGGTCTGGTCTCACCTGGCAAAGACTGAAAGTCAAGCACTGGGCAGGAAATTGGAGGGAACTGAGCTGACTCGGCCAGGGTTATTATGAACACAGGACCGGAGGACGCAGGGGACCTTTTCCGACATGCCTCCCCGCACTCTTTCAAAACGGCATTAAAGGGGAGGAATAGATTAGGCGTTAATTTTTGTGTTCAGCCGGGCGCGAAAATAATGATCAACATATGTCCTGGCCTTGGAGCCTTTGTTTGCAGTTACTCAAAGCCGGCTGAAATCCCAGGAAAAACAGTGGCCCAATTCCTTCTTCGCACACCTTTTGTGGCAGGAGGACCAATTTACTCGCTCTCCGGCCGGCGAGCACTGTTGTGTTTGTGGTTGTTGATTCAACGTAGCCACAGCTCAATGCAAAAAGGATAAAATATCACAAGCGGAGTCTGAAAACAACGTGCAGTGGTGCAGACATAACGGGCGGTTTACTGGAGGTTCTGTTACACTGTCCCTCGTGTCGGCCGGTCCATTAAACACCTAAAGAACACGCACTTCCCACACATGAAGCACCCGTGGCCAAGTTGCCTATAGAGTTCTGAAGGTACTGCTGCAGGTAGGAAGCGGTGAAAAGGCCGAGGAAAATTCATCACAAATGTTCATGAGACACCTTGGCTTGCTTCTAGCGTTCTGAACACACTGTCCTAATTTCAAACGATGAAAACGCCGAAACAACACACAAAAACTCTACACCTGTGTTTAATAAAAATGCTTGGTTTGTTTTTAGCGCTGTTAACACATTGTCGTTGTTGCAGAGTGAAAAGGCCAAAACAAAAACCAATGTCCATCAGATGCAATACCTTGGCTTGCTTCTAGCTTTTCAGATGCATTGTCGTAGGTTCAATCGTTGAAAAAGCCGGAAGAACACGCGCAAAAACAACATTGTTCATCAAACACCAATGTTCATCAAAATGAAGTACCTTGGCTCGTCTGTAGCGCTATGGCCGCACTTTCGTAGTTCCAAGTGATGAAAAGAGCCGAAGCAACACATTCATATATAAAGTCTACACCAACGTTCATCAAACACTTTGGCTGGTCTCTAGCGTTCTGAACGCAGTGTCGCAGGTTTCAAGCGGTGAAACAGTCGAAACACCACCAAAATCCGTTACACTACTGCTCCATACTACTGCTTCTAGCGTTCTGAACGCACTGTAGTAGTTTCAAGCGGTGAAAAAGCCGTATAAAAAGAAAGGTTCCTCTATCTACACCAGTGTTAATCAAACGTCAAGAGTCAAAATCTTCCAAGAGATAAGCCGACACTAGGCTGCTGCATAAGCCGACACTAGGCTGATGTATATGCGAGATAGACCAGCCCTCAGACAATCATGTTCACGTCCCCCCATGCGGTGTATCACGGCTACGTAGCACTTGAGCTGAACGTTAACGACCTCCTTCTTCAATAGCCAATAATGAGCGCACGCAATTCACGTCACCAACAGCACGTCCATCGCCTCGTGAAAGCCAGCAGCTTCTGGTGTAATGGACACAAGACAGCATGTGGTTTACGACGGTTCATGATCGGAGCTTGTGTGTGGAGATTGCTGAACCAACAGCATATTCTTTTCTGGAGAGTGGCGGAGAGGCGGAGATCGCTTTTGGCTTGAGTATCATGACAACGTCACACGCACAATCAACACGCACAATCAGCGTTATGTGCCTCTGTATGTGGCGACCTTAATGGAAACAAGGCAGGTGAGTGTGCAGGACTAGGGAAGGAAGTGGTGGTGGTGGGGGGGGGGGGGTAAGGGGAGAGGGAGAGAGGCAGTCAGCGGCAGTCAATCATGTACTCGTATGACACTGACTCAAGAGGTTCCATTAAATCATGTCAATATATGCAGAAAGCGCAATGTGTGGTATTGCGCAGGGATCCATGCAGTCACTCAGTGCGACGTAGGGAGAGACCCGATCAATTGATGATATTTGATCAAACGAAGTTTTGTGGTTTTGTCCTAGTACAATAGAGAATCAGCATGCCCCCCTCCCCCCCCCCCCCACACACACAAGCAAGCTTTTTTCCTGGTTTGGTGGATCGAAGCCGGATTCCTTTCATCTGTGAAGATCGTCGATCTCTCATCAGACAGGCCAACATACTACTGGCACTTATCAGACGTTAAAACACGGGGACAGCCAATACCGAACGGTACATGAAGCAACGTTCGTCTATTTGACGAACGTAAAATCAGATCATGGCCGAGCAATGTTTCTCTTTCACGCGAACCAAATGCACCCGAAAGTCGTACGGTGGCTCAAGAAAAAGGTATACCGTCAAATCACCCGGCAAACAACTGGTGGCTAAATTAAATTTCCCACATCATTCTTACCGGAAACTAAACGGTGTCCTTTCAAGCAAGCTTACAGTTTCAGACAAGCCGAAAAGCAAGTACTGCTGAAAGTCACAAAAAAGCATTTTTATTTAACTCAGTTCCCACCAAGTAAGTCTGGGATTGTGCAGGTGGCCTCACAAAAAAATAATAATTCTACATGGACTTAAATTTGGCTCAGTGGGAGTGTTGCACTTTGATTATACTCGTGTTTGCTACAAAAAGCACCGTTAAGGAACCGTACATCTTGCCTGTATTTCGCATACACGGCCAAACCCGAAAAAGAGTTTAAAACGTGGGATACTCGTGCGTGGTACGAAATGTTACAGAGTTACATCACCAGGAATGCCAAGGTGGCTGTGTAAAATACAGTCTGACTAGCTTGGATCAAATGTGACCACCGTAATTACTCATACTGGTGGGTACATTTCTCGTCAAGTTTTAAACGCTTGAACAGACAGAACAATAGGTCGTGGGCAAAGGAATGTGAGAGATCCAGTTTCAAATAAATATGCACACAGAACCCGCGTGACGCTTCAGATCACGGGTCACGAGGGTGTACAGCAAATGGTCCGTGCGTGTCCAAAAGGTTGGCTGGTTGTTTGTTGGGGTTTAACGTCCTTTTCCAACAAACACGGCTGATATGAAAGACGGGGCCGGCAACGAAGAAAAGCCATCACAAATATGTGTTTGGCTCGAAGCCGAGATTCGAACTCACGACCCGAGCACTGAACTGAAAGTCCAACGCTCTACCCTCTTGGCAAAATCGGCTCCCCGAATCGAAAAGACAAACTGCATGAATACGGCAAGGTTTAGCATTCTGCACGGGAGGTCTGATCATTCTCCCTGCAGATGCAGTTACGCCGCTCCTGCTCATATTTCACAGTGTGGGTGGGCAGTAATAGTTTCTGAGGTCAGAGAACAAGCGACTCCGTGTGTGTGTGTGTGTGTGTGTGTGTGTGTGTGTGTGTGTGTGTGTGTGTGTGTGTGTGTGTGTGTGTGTGCGCGCGCGCGCGCGTTGACTGTATGCCTGCGCTGAAAATTATCTACCGTGGTTTCATATGCTGGTAAGTCTCAGCGCTAGGCCTCACACTCTGTTCGTCTTACTCAGGCTCATACTTTCGACTTACTCAGGTGGCAAAGTATCACTATCCTCCCTAATTATACATAAAGTATTTTCACTTTAATTTTATACTCCACATTTTGCGTCGTACACTTTGGGTTGCCTGTGCTAACGGGAACATTTCCATATCTAGTGTGATCTCCTCCACACCATGTCCTGAAACTGTCAGTTTGCCTGCCAGTGTTGGACTATCGGGCTGTTTTCTATGACAGACACAAAGCATTATCTGCAGATCATATACCCGGACACGTAAATACACACACACAATGTTTGCAGAAGAATCACCAACAACCATGCACTGAAATGGAACCGGCTTTGCAGTAGTAGTGCTTTCTGCGAAGCAATGTGTGCTCACAGAAAAAAACGAAAAAGCATTTGGCAACGGCGAACGCTTTTCCGCAGATAAAACATACATTATCCGTTTGGTTTAGACAGCAAAATAAAAACATCACCAATGACCCCAGATCCTGATCTAGGGTCCTTGATACCACACTAGTACGGGGAAAAAAGGCGTAATTTGGAGGACAAAGAAAAAGAGAACCGAAATGTCAAAACAGGGGCAACAGGCTAACAGTCAAGGGGCTCAGGTGATTAAACAATAAATTGGCGAAACCGTTTCCTGAAAACACAGCCACTGAGTGCGTGTACGTGTCTTCTATACTCCGACCACACACGTTATGGCACATTTTGCAGACGTAGGCATTTGTGTAATAAACAGGCACGTTTAGACACACACACACACACACACACACACACACACACACACACACACACACACACACACACACACACACACGGCATACACACACACACACACACACACACACACACACACACACACACACACACACACACCCCTTGGAAGCATCATAATCATTATACGTTTAACGTTTACATACATTGTTTCCGCCTAAAGTCCTGCAAGTCAACTATTTTACTTTAGCTTTCCAGATCTACCCGCAGAATATGGGAAGTTTGTCTAACTGTTGTCTTAGGGTATCCACCACGGGTGATACTAAACACGGGGCAACGAGGAAAGAGCCAGCATAATCTTCTGCACCCCAGCCGGGATTCGAACTCACGACCCGTGCACTGAAAATCCAGGGCTCTAAATGCTCGGCTATCCCTGTTCCCCATTGGCAATGTGTGAAAGAAGGTCCATAGATTTTGCTTAGGGTGCTCGTCACCTCACTAACTCCAGTGGGAGTTGTACTGACCTCTGCGAGCAGTGTAGGCGTCCATAAATAATTAGAAGACTGTTATGCACAGGTTTCACCAAGGCCTTAGACGATTCCCATGCCCGTAATAAGCATGGAAGGTGAGTACCCCAAGCTCTTTATGAGTTCATGCACGATATGGTCTCCTTTGAAGAAGAGCCTCTTTAATCTTTCTTCAGTGACCAGAATGATTATTTGCTTATTTAAAAGGTGTCGACGGTCACTTTTCTTTCGAACTTATCGCCCGGTCACATTCTGTAGAGTCAGAGAGTCAGACAGGTGAGTACTGTGGTTTAATGACCAGCTAGTAACAGCGAGTATCTCAAGGAGACAGACAGACAGACAGATACAGACTAGTAATAACCTTCAAGCTGTTTCATATGAAACCTTTCAAGCAGGTATTGCACACATACCGAATGTCGATCACCTGCGCTATCACGAGACACTACCAATCTTCAATACATTCAGCATTAAATGTTTACCGTGCTAGTTTTTTTCAGCAATCAATAGCAATGTTTGGGGGCATGAGAACATTATTTAAACATAGAATACAGGTTCATAATGAACAGCCATTCCTGTCAATGTTATTTCCCGCTGTCCGACTTCAGGTCAGGTAGCTCGGAACGGCTTAAGAGGACCTTTAGAATGCACTCAACCGTGAACAGCTGGGTATTTTTGCGGATCACTCCTAATGTTCGGGGGACTATAAATCAAATTACTTGTGACAGTGTACAACGGTCGCGGCAACCTCTTCTTAGCAATGCCTACACGAAGCGAGGAAATGCTTGCTGTTTCAGTTGTATACTGATTTGCGCAGGCAGCTAAAGCGTGACTGTTACAAAGATCACTTATTACAACAAGCGATGTCTTGTCTGTGATAATATACATCCGGAGACGTATCTGAATATAAAGATTTATATTCAGATACAAAATGTTCAGAGTATGTAAATACAAGATTTTTCTTCCCATTCATGAGTAATTCCAAGAAACTTTTAGGGAAACACATGTAGCATCTGAAAGAGCTAGAGAAACGCTGATGTACCGCGGAAGCTTCGCCTAAACGTTGATAACACAAGGACTTCGTCACAGTGGCCGGACCATGCGTTCTAGACTGAAATGAAAACGAAACAAGCCTGTTGACAGGGAACAGATGCAAACGGTGGTGGCCTAGTGGCCAGTCCTGGCCGCAAACAAAGAAACGACTTGTAACAAGGAGATGGAACGGCAAAGCATCGTCATTAATCGCAACAGAAGAATGTTAACAAAAGCGGTATATATACAGCAGGGATGTGGACTGCCCGAACGAGTCTGCTGCATAGGTGAACATGCGTTCCTGAACCTCTGGTAGAGAATCCCCAGTAAGGAGAGAACTTTCTGCTTGTAGCATGGACTAATATGTGAACAGCTAAATCCTAGCATTACCGACAAAAAGATTTCATCAGACAGTGTACAAGGCTAGGACGTGAACTGGTCAACATTGCCGATGACATGGACGTCCAAACAGGCGGCTCTACTCTCACAGGTATGATCAAGTCTTAAAAACAGAAAGACAGATCAACCAGTACCCAGCAGAACCAATAATTTTGTTTTCTTCTTCTTTTTTCGAAATGCAGTAACGTGACCTACCTGAGGCCCATCAGGGGCATGGTTTGTCGCCGGTGGTTCTGCATCAGCTTGAGGCGAATCATCCGGCTGCTGAACAGCTGCATGAACGGCTTGGACTCGCTCTTCTCTGCCGCCGTCTCGTACTTGTTTTGGTGCGAGTAGCGCAAAGGTAGCGGGCAGTCTGTGTAGTAACGCTGTAACACCATCTCGCGGTTCATGAGTCCTGGGCTTCTGTGTTTTGTCTCTCAGTGCTGGAAACGTCGTCAACTGGTGACCTTAAGCCGCCATAGTGAACCACCACGGCTGGTTAATTAAAACAGCTGAGGTCTCGGCCTCGGCCAGAAGTCATTTAAGAGGTTCTTAGGTTCAATGCTGATGTGGACGCCATGTTGGAGTTAAGTTACTGTAAGTATCCCGGCTGAAACTACACACCGCTTCAGGCACGTCTATGGCGCCATTCGATCCGTATGGAAACCCGAAACAATAGTCAGCAGTGATACAATGCAGATTAGCTTACCGGACTCCAAGTCCCTCAACTGGCCTCAGGCCCTCGGCAATGGTCAATCGCTGTTCTAATCCGTATTACTTCCACTGCTAGTTCCCGTTGAGCGCAACGCCCAGAGCTTTCGCTTTTATCCGTGCTGCGGTACGGAAAAAAATACATGCTATGGAATATAATTAAACAGCTCACACCGCGTCTATCGAACTGGCTACACAGTGAAGATTTCTCGCATGAGTTGTTACCTTGACCACCTCCACTCTCTGGAAACCAAGAAGCCCACCACACCCCTATGGTCCTGCTTATTGATTCGCATGGGGTTCTTGATTGGCAACAAGGTCACTCGCTGAAACAGACCCTCTGCTACGGCTGCTCACTACACGTACGTGTGACAACGCTTTCCGTTCCGCATTAGACAGCCAGCCATTGATATATTGGACACGGTGCGAGCACCGCTATTGACGACTCAAAGAAACGCCGAGGATAGATGGCTTTTTAATGGTCCCTTTTCTGTTATTCCCTGGCTGGTATAAAGAGAGCTCTGGAGGTGAGGTATCGGCACGGCACTGTACTTTACTTGTTGATGCCAGCTAGGGCCCGAGAAATGATAACACTGTGTACACGCCGGAGTGGGCTTTGCTTACGACGATAATACTGCGACCTGGAAATTGAAACCTTAAATTTTCCGCACGTCATTGTGTTCTAGAAAAACACAACCTACAGTTAGGTACTGCCAGGTGGCAAACTTGCTGAACACCTGTGTCAGTCCACGGCTCAGCCCGAAAAATCACATGCTCTCTAGTGCACAACACGGGTTAGAAGCAGCACGCGGGCTACCTCACCTCCGAGGTGGATCTTTTGGGCTGAAGCATGAACTGTGTGCGGTCTGGTAGACAGGCAGACTGTTTCGGTGACCTGTGTAATCAAGTGGGCAACAAAAAACACTGAGGCGTAGTTTCAGCTATTCCAATAAAACCAGTCTAATTACAGATTAGTTACTCACAGCACGCTAGAGATTAGCTTATGGGTCTTGTTTCAAATACACACAGCCAGGGGGGGCGCAAAGTAATCTTAGCGCTCTGCTATTGGGCACGAATAAACTAAATCGTGTCTGTCAATCGGCATTATCCACTACAGTCCATCCATGCACTCGTCCGATGATTGAATTTTTGTAACAAAAAAAAAAATCGATTCCTCACTATGGGGTACGCCTTGCCTGCACTCTTCGTTGAACCTCACCTATAAACCTGTATGTGTCATGTAAGCACAAAGTAAACAAGGCAGCGTCGCATTCCCACCACCTTGGACAGCAGGCTACGACGACTTCGCCCCGCAGGAACGTCACGGCAAAAACACAGACACGGCCTTGATTACGACACGAGAACTCAGAGGCTATGCACTGTTCAGCTTTGCACCGTTGGTCACTTGTTTTGTCATCAAGAATACAAACTGCTGGAATGTGTACAAACATTGCAGCTGTATGGCAAAACGTGCGTTCAGTTTGAGCCAACATAGGCGCAGTCTCATGCACCTGCACACGGCGGCAGTCAACATAAACTACTGACGATTACCGTAACACGCGCTTAGACTTTTTAATGATTGTGTTGGGTTGGGTTGGGTTGCTTTTCTACTCCTCCCAGTTCCAAACGTGTGTGTGTGTGTGTGTGTGTGTGTGTGTGTGTGTGTGTGTGTGTGTGTGTGTGTGTGTGTGTGTGTGTGTGTGTGTGTGTGTGTGTGTGCGTGTGTGTGTGTTCGTTTTCGAGGGAGTAGTAGCCTTGGGGTTCATCTAGTATCATCTTCATGTCCAAGCTCCGACAGAGCATGAATATTTCTACAGTTTTCCATGGGTCCCAGTTTCACATGTTCGTTCGTTACGGTTTTGTTTGTTTGTTTCTTTCTTTCTTTCTTTGTGTTCTAGAGGGAGTGGTAGCCTACGGGATCATCTACAATCGTCATTTCCGAACTTCGAAAGCGCACGATTATTTCGGCAGCAAAGAGACACAAGAATTTTTTCCGTCTCTGTGGTGAATCGTCCGTGGCTCACAATAACATATTCTGCATAATTCAAAAAGCGCTGCACAACCACTTATCTTAGAAACACATGACGATTAAATCTGGAGCTTACTTTCAACCGGTGACAGAAGATTTGTGCTAGACCGGATTGCTGTCAATTGCACATGAAAGTGAAGACACAAAAACGGCACCTTCGCACAAAAACAACGCACCATGGTATTTGTTCTGCATTGACATTACAATGCATTGTGTGAAAATGGAACAGAGAAAAGGGTTTTGAGTGCATCAGCCAGTTAGACTGGGGTTACGGAAAAAAAGACGGCCCGCAGGTCTAACTGTTTGTAATATTATAAAAGCATGCAATTTTTCTCTACGTTCTGCAGCGTGCGGTCCAATGACACCGCCCCCCCCCCCACCCCTCCCTCTCCCTTCCCCAACCCCCACCCCACCCCGCTTTTTCCAAACAAAGAAAAACCGGTACACTAGTTCAATACTGATGTTGAAACTCGTGACCCACATATTTGAATATTTTCAAGTTTTCCTGAGTATGCACTCTGTGCAAACAAAAGTCCGTATGTGTATAACATTAACAACTGTCACCGTGAGCGGGGAAACGCAATCCCACAGAGCTATGTTTGGTAAGGGAAATAGCCCTGCTGTTGGCAAATCCCGTGTCTAGCGGGTAGCCTCCCCTTTCTCTCTCTCTCTCTCTCTCTCTCTCTCTCTCTCTCTCTCTGCGTGAGAGAGAAAGCCGGAGAGAGCGGAGAGGACACTAACATGGACGTCGATCTCCTCCGAAGGAAAAAGTCACAAGTCTTTCGAAGCAGCATGACAACTTTTATACCCGGCCCCCAGTTCCCCACCCTGTTCCCAATCTACCCGCGTACAACAACGGGAACGTCGGTTCTAAATGTCCCCACGATGTACACAGAAGTATGAAAACGACTGTGACACATTCAACAGGAAAAATCAAAATATAGAAAACACTGACTGTCTGAACTGCCTCATAGAACCATTCGTTGACATGAGTGCCAATTCTGTTTGCTATCGTCGACATGGATACATTCTTACAACACATTGCCCTGGACCTCAAATCCTGGGAACTGATCTCACTTGGTACTACGGGCTACTACAGGTTAGAAGCAGAGTGCCATCTGCATGTACACACTGGCACCGTGACTGGACTCGAGAAACGAGTCTTTTGATAACCGTGTTTGTACCACTCGTGACTCCCACAGCTGCTTTTTATCACTGATATCACTGTGACAGTGTTACGACTATGTCAAACACCCACTCATCACTTACAGCCCATAATAAAAATGCCAGCACCTGTTTTGTAGTCAGATCGAACAAACCTCCGTCCATACCTGCGGAGCTTATACTGAAGTGAAATGTCGAAGATTATCTGACTGGAATAAGTGACCTGCGTAAGTGACAAAGAACCTAAATTCCTCACACGGTCAAATTCTTATCCTTTCTTTGCAAACCACTTCAGCGTGCCATAAAGAGACCACAAACAAAACCGCTCCAGCGAGACACCTATTCAGGTTTTCAAAAACACCGCTGATCCCTCTGTTATCTGAACGATCAGGTGACCCAGCCTTTAGACTACACTAGTGTATACATCATTATCGTTAGACTCGCCACGGTGCGGGTAAAAAGTCGAGATCTTAAAGTTTTCCTAACCCAACGTTGTAAACGTGAAATAAATAAAAGTCAACAGAACTTTATCCAAAAGCATACAACATGAAAACAGGCGATTATTCTTCTTGAATGCCGTTCTTAACGAACACTTAAGGGGTTCTTACAAAGGAACTTAACGCACACTCGGTCGTCATGGCCAAGCCTTAAACAGAAAGTAAACTGATACACGTTGTTCGCTGGTGGGGAAAAACATGCGCGCATAGGAATATTTTTTTTTCACTCTCTCAGACCAGACTGTCACCCGATACAGTGTAGTACTATGAGTGTTCCATGCCCACATGGTAAAGACAGCTTTAATGATGTCTTTAGTCAGTTTTGTCAATGTCAACTGTACAAACGAAACGTACAGCTTGTCGGTTGCTTGGTTGGCTAGCTGTTGAAGGGTTACACGTTCACCACGTACGAAAAGCAGGGGATCAGTCGTACTCACAGCCCGACACACACACACACGCACACACACACACACACACACACACACACACACACACATACACACACGCACGCACGCACGCACGCACACACACACACACACACACACACACACACACACACACACACACACACACACACACGCACGCACGCACGCACACTACACTCTGCATCAAACAGATGACGTCTTGGCATAAGATCCACGTTTGTTCTGGCCACAAAATGCCTCTTATCTTAGCGAACGATCTAACGCGGAGAGGACGTGTTTTGGGGTCGCCTCTAAAGCGGCTTGCGTTTATTCTTGACGCAAAGCACTCCGTAAAGGCGATCCATTAAAAACTGTACGGTCGATTCGCAGGCCTTGACAGGTTTGTCCGCTGTGCAAAGCTCCTGCTGGGTAACTGCATTGTTTCAACGACAACCAAAAATAATCATGAAAAAAAAATCAGCTGGTATAAAGAAAGGTCTGTGTAAGAGTATACCTAACATGGGCGTCGATCTCCTCCGAAGAAAAAAAAAACTCACAAGTCTTTCGAAGCAGCATGACAGCTTTGATACCCCGATTTCCCCACCCTGTTCCAAGTCTACCCGCGTACAACAACGGGAAGGTCGGTTCTAAATGTCCCCACGATGTACACAGAAGTATAGTGTGAATTCTAAGTCTTGAAACCAAACCTTCGGTATCCAAACAAAATCTTGTATGTACATCAGTAAGAAAGGCCCACCATGAGTAAGAGAGCAAGAAACAGATGTAGAATTCTCAACCCTTTAGTAAGGTGAACTACTGAGATAACTCAAAAACTGGTATTTCACGCCAAGAAAACAACATAAAGAAAAGAGGGTTTAAAGAAAAGCAACATCCCGCTAAGAACGTCTTCCTGAGACAATCAAACGGTCAGCGTGAAACGGGAGAGCGAAAGTGTGGAAAGGCAAGTCTCTAAACTCCTGCATTCCAAGAAAGTCTGATACTTCGGGCAATCGTCATCTCAAATCGCAGACTTCCACAACCAAAGAAGGAAATGAGAGTTCAGAAGGGTCGATATCGGTATATATATATATATATATATATACTTGAAGACTTGAAGAATTTAGCTCACCGACTGCGCGGCCTGAACCGTGCTTCCAACTCGTCAGCCAGCATCTGGTCGTGCTTCCTGGACAGCTGGTCGATGAGCTGTCGGACGGTGGGGATCTTCTGGCGCCGCACCATGCGGATGCGGACGCCGTGATTGGCGTACAGCTTGGTCAGCAGCTCGCAGCCTGCCGGTAGACGTATGGTGCCGTCCGCTGCCACCTTCATCCCCGCGCTGCTCTTGCAAGACTCCTCCAGCACTGCGCCAACGGCAAGCAATCATGTAAAAACCGCTATGTACACAGCGTTCTGGTTCACAGCAAGGTCTGTCTTTCTTTTTCTCGACAAAAATGTTGTGATACAGTCGGGCAAATGTTGGCATAGCATGCTACCAAACCAGCCGGATACATCAAGATATTGTTCGACTGTGCTTCCTACAGCTGATGACTAGGCCACTTTTCTCATGTAATTTCATTGTATATTCATACCTTATGTGAAAGCCACTATATACCCATACCAACTGGAAACAAATGACTGCTTGTATATCAATCAGAATCTCTGGTGATTGGATGGTTGGTTGGAGGGTTTATATCCTTTTCCGCCATGTTAGGGTGATATCCAATGAGGGAAACACCAGCCGCTTTTTTCAGAGGCACTTTATCTTCATTCTTCTCTTTGAACAAAACACATGACAGGCGTATTTTTAAATTACAGGAGAACACTACACTAAGGAGAACAAAACGAACTTTGGCGCTTGGGCTTTGGAAGGCATGGTGTTACTTCTAAACAAGGCCAAAACAGTCCTCTGACTATTAACACGCACAATCTAGCGTTGACGTGACCTGATGTTCAGTTAGGGGATAAAGTAAAGCGCAAATGGGCTGCAAAATTGTTGTTCAGCGAAACATTTCTATAGTGACTGACGAGATGAATACATGTGTCCTGTCGACAGGCCAGTCCTTAAGAGCTGAGATTTTCTTTCTGTCAAAGCTCTCTGTCGGTGACAACGACTGACAAGCATGACAAAATTAATTAAAGTTAGAAATCGCAGCGCGTGTTCCATTCTGTAGCGCACCGCACACATCAATACATTTTATAGATTTTTGGTTTTGGTTTTTTTCCTACTGTTCTTTGTATTGACTGTACGAACATTTATGAAACCTTCAGGTATTACAGAGAAACAAAACGCGCTTACGAAACAGAGAGAAGGGTCTAGTCAAATTGGCCGCGCTTTGCTTGAGTGTTATTTACTTACATCGAAAGGCACACTGAAATAAGCTGGTGTGAGACGATGAGTACAAAAATGGCGTGACTAACCTGCCTCCATTCTTGTCTCGAGACCAAAATTTATGGCCCATAGAAATAATACCGCCGACTGCAAAGTGAACCTGCATAATTTATGCGCGTTTAGTGTTGTCCGTCAGTGCTGGTGCCACAGTGGGATTGGCGCCAAAGTTAACACTGCACCACTCATCTCAGGGGGGCAGTATGCCCCAGGGCAACTATACGGCATTAAATAGCGTGTTATTAGGCGTGTTTGGGCGCCACCCGTAAGCTATCGGTAGAACAAAAGGTCGTTTGGTACAATGTCAAGTTGTGTACAACTCAGCCTACCAACCCTGTACTGACTCGGAAGTACTGTATATACTGACTGAGACGTTATCCAGGTGTGGGAAGATCCGTTAGTTACACGATATGATAGTCTTTTGGCGTCACACGGCCAAAGCAAACTCATGAATCACACACATCGTCAATCAGGTAAGTCTGTGTAAATATTTAATGTTAACTGAAATACATTTAAAAGTGCAGTTGCCGTTCTAAATGAGTGCAGCAATTGTCCTGAACGCTCTCCGAAACCCAGTTTCAATAAACTCAAGTGTCTGAGCATGACACTGGCAAGGAAGTTACAAGAACCCTCTCAGAAAAGTTATCTTTAATTCTCTGGCTGTCCATGTAGCCGCACACTGTAAATGTCATTAGGCACAGCTAGCTTAGTACAGGCTTCAGTTAAGGCGAGAACAAAACACATTAAACACGTACCTTCTGGTCGTAGCATGACAGGCCAGCCTGCAGTAAAGAACCCGCCTGCCAGTCAAAGCCGTCACCGCGTCAACACCAACACCGCTGTGAGGATTGGGCAACTGTAAGTTAAATTACGCGACCCTCACCCCCAAGCCCCATTACGTCTAGCCGGCCGTGGCTAGCACCCGCACTCCACTTAACTCCTGTCCTTGTGTCTCGCGAATCTTACTGCTTGTCCCGTGCCGCCACCCGTATGTCTGACAATACACCGGTACCAGAGCTAGTGTTGGTGAAATTCCACCTCCCTTGTGCTTTCTTTGCCACCTGACGCTGTCCGCGGTGTATGGTATTGTCCGCTGAAGATCTGTGCCGTGCTTGGATCAGCCATAGTCACGTGTACCCGAAGAGTACGAACCGATAAGGAGTACCGCCATCTACCTCTCCTTACGCAAATACCCTTTCAGCACTCCGGCATTGTGGAAGGATATACCTGCTTGCGGTAGTGGCGTAAATGTACCTGCACAGAGAGCGATACTGCCTCACCGCATACAAAAATACACCTTCTCGATATGTACGGTCGATGTACTGTATACTTCGGTCACCCGTGAGATGTACGCTAAGGACAAAATTCCCCTGGTTTCGCTCTCGTGGGGCCGCGGAAAGTATAGTGTATAGCAATGGCTAGTGTGCCATTCAATATCACGGCCTCCCTATTACGGCAGCGCAAACAAACTGCATGTTGGAATCGGATTTCGATCCTTTCATGTCCTTGCAAATCACTGATCACTCTTCGATCACGCCAAGAAAAGGTTTACACTTGTCTCCGCCTTTTTTATTGCAGGGGCCTGGCGTGTGTCTACGGCATTGCAAATCAAACAGAAAGAGTCCACGACATGTCTAAGACGAAATGCAATAATTACCTTTCAGGCGCAACCACGCGTACAAAAGCCGGCAACTGTGGAAGAAAATTCTTGCTAACGCAGTGTAGTAATTGTGTGGGAGAGGTTATTACACCAGCTACCAAAACACACAAAAACCGAGCATTGTCGCTGAAGGGAAGACTTTTCAAAGGAACCACATATTGCTTCCACAAAATCAGTCGCACTGTAAGCCTCTGTCCCAGTCAAAATCAATAAAAACTCCAAGGCCCTGGGTTTGCCTAATCAGAACTACGTACAATTGAACTCTTATTTACCTAGAGATGATGCTATGCGCGCACCCTACCCAGCGAGATAACGAGGTAAGTGTAATTCCCGATTGTAATCTTCTGCACCATTTCAGCAATACAAATCCTCCAGAGCTGAAGAGACGGCAGAGGCACGGCCTAGCAATACGTAACAAGTACAGTGATTTGTCTCCAACAACAAAATCGGTATTAGACCAACGTTATACCCATATTTAATCAGCAAACACTCGACAGGTAAGAGAAGCAAACTCAGCGGTGACAGACTAATCCGAAAATAATGAATGCTTTTTTGCAAAACAGTCGGGAACCGGTAACTGTTTAAAATCTTCTGGAATAGTTTTTACATATGCGGTGACATATACTCTTTGCAACCAAACCCGACTGTAGAAAATCAAGTTTCTTTTCAGCAAAGGTGGGAAATATCTGTAGCGCTACCCGACAGAATTTCTGCTTTCTAATTCAGCAAAGACGGAAATGTCAACGACCCAACCAGACAGAAAATAAGCTTTCTATTTCAGTAAAGACAGGGAATGTCTGTGGCTCCGAGTTGTACTGAAATTCGGTCCCTGTCAAGTCCGTTCAAGTGTGTGGCGAGCGTCAGTCCTAACGGCAAAGTTTTGAATGGAAAATGGTCGTCCAGTCAGAACGCAAACAGACGACGGTTTGTGCGCGTTGTGAAGTAAAGCGGAGGGCTTGCTTGCTTGCTGTAATGCAGACTACAGGTCCGCGCAGGCCATGAGCAACACCATGCTATGACACTGATTGAACCAAGTTTGTCGTAGACGTATCTACAACAAAGGTTTGGGTACCTACACGCGGAACCGGGTGTGCTATACCATGCCCATCGGTACACAAAATATACGATACTGAATGGAGTTTAGCCGTGAATTATCACAGGTTGAGTGTTAAGAGGGTTAAATGTCCTTTTCAACCAAATGAGCGCGATATCAAAGACGGGGCAACGAGGAAAAAGCCAGCACAAATCGTTGGCTCCCAGTCAGGATTCGAACTCACAATCCGACAATGGTAAGTCCAACGCTCTTCCGCTCGACTGTCCCAGCTCCCCAATTCTCTGAGACTGCTATTGCCATCCCACACTGCACAAAACTTTGACTGCGGAGTGGAAGCAGCGTGCAGGCAGGTGCATGCTTTGTGCAAAGTGTTTTTACTTCACCACGTAAAACATGGTTCTCTCGGGCTGGTTGGTTGTTGGATGTTTAGGGGTACTCGCCGGATGCGAGTGCGGTAAAACGAAGTCAATTTTTCAGTGTAATAACCGTAAAAACACGATTCGCGCGTTTGCCAACTCTTCGCCACCAAAAGAATGAGCGATCCTCTTGGCTACTTCCGAGTACGGCGATTCATTGTTCGAAGCTACCATATTAATATAGCGCAGCAAACTGAAAGCAAACACTTCGGAGGCTGAGATACCTCCTCGTCCAAAGAAGGCTAACTCAACAGCAGCTGAGCGGCCGGCGCTCGTAACTTTTTCAACTTTGAAATTTGGCTGGTAACCTATTTTAGTTTGGCTGGTAAAACTTTTGATTCACTAGCCAAAGGCTAATATGGGAGGGAAAAATCAATGTCCTGCTCTGATATCATGATCACAGTGGGGGGGGGGGGGGGGGGCAGGAAAATGTCATCACAAATATCTAGCTCCCCGCCAGGATTCGAACTCACGAACCGAGCACTGGAAACCCAACGCTCTACCATTCGCCTGTCCCGACTGACTACTCTTCCACCCGGGCTGTATTCTGTACACTCTAGCTACCCGTCATACGCGCCGCCCTTTTCCCAACGTTACACGAAAGCCTTTTCCCAATATTTGTACACGTCGTTTTCTTCTGGTGACCTCAGGGGTGAACGGTTCCAAAAACGGCTGTTGTAAAGACTCGTTTTTCTTCAACTACACGATAATCCATGCGCACAACGGTAGCAAAGGTTTAGGGTGCGTGTAACAAGCTGTATACATCTCGTTCCTGTCACTGAGAGGAGTGAAACGTGCTGTATATCTTGACCGTTTATCAGCTCTGATTAGAAAGTAAATTGATCCTTTAAAGCCGTTTGAATTACTGAGCGGAACAGATTAGCGCGGCCCACTGAAACCACTCTTACTACGTCACGCTGTGTATGTGACCAGGCATTAACAGATCATGGCAGTCACAAGTTTGCCATCAACAAAAGACTAGGACAATGCAGAATCAACAAAGCACCACACAACGCCCAGGCAAAACTCTCTCAGTACATGAGTAAATCTAATGTAAGTTTCATTGGGGGTCCGCCTTGACACCTATGCCGCAAGAGTGACTGACAGTTCGTCTACATGCGCCTCTAGGCAACCCCGCATACCCCAGTAAGAAAAAGAAAGTTTGATAATGGTAGACCACAGATTTCATTTTCTTTAAAAAACAAAAAAAACAGGCATCCAGGTAAAGTAGCAATGAAGGTCACTTCCGTATTCCAGTGCAACCGTTTCATGTTCATGGACTGAAGTAAACAAGTGTATCATGTACAAACTAAGCTAACTGGTAAATAACAACGGAGACAGTGTAATATGTTTTAAATGCACTGTCTTGGGCCGGTGAAGCAGTAATGAAGGTCACTTTGATATTCAGTGCAACCGTTTCACATTCACTGTTTGAAGACAACACATGCAGTGCCAAACCTGATGTCAACATTCTTGTCTGAGTCTCATAAAAATTAATTTGACAAAACCATCACACTAAGCTCAGTTGTAAAAATATTAGGAAGTTTCAACGGGTGTCTTCCTAAAATCAAGAGACAGACAGAAAGTTTTGGTACATGTACCATTTTTTCCCCTTGACAACAGCATTTGCAATGAGTAAGGAAGCAGTGAACAAAGAACATAAGTTAAGATGTTAAAGAACACTGATGTGCAGTCTGCACAGAAGTTGAATGCTGATTTCCCAGTTCACAGTTCCTGAAAACTTAGCCATGACAGGAACACTGCATCAATGAAGTGACAGCTTTATTGATGCACGTAACCTTATTTTTGGTCCTTCATTGGTCATTAACCTTATCAGGAAGGAGCAAAGTATTGATCGCATTAACTTCGTTTCAGAAGAGGAAGCTGGGGCAGGGCTGCAAGAACATTACTGTTCCTTAACAGTAAACTTTTTTTTTTAATTAATTTTTTTTTTAAAACAGTACTACAGTAAATCTTCAGCTGCCCCGAAGTTAATGTGGTACATTGTATCCATAATTCACGGATTTTTGCCAACAAATCATATTCAAAACCACTCATTTCGTTACCATCTGTGAATGAACACCAGATGTGAGTTGTAACATATGTTCAAACTGTGGTACTATGGTACAAACTAAGATACAGCTGCACTGAAGGATGTAATAGTGAATTTCACCTCACAAAGAAAAAGACACTCACAATCAAAAATACACAGTCACATTACTCACAAAACATTTACACATAATTATGAATGGACTCCTGATTCAATCTTTCGATATCTAGGGTTACTTACAAAAAGCCGATTCGCTTCAGTTGCTCCTGCCTTTGAATGCCAATGCCCTGGATTTGGTGTGCTGTTTCTGTGCTGTCTGCTAAAGAAACACAACAAAACATATCTCTAAACAATGCTAGTGCAATTAAGATCAGTCCATAAGATCCTATTACCAGAACGTCGTGTAAACGTAAGCTAATACAAGAAAGGTAGGAGGATATCTTAGCTAAAACCAAACAGACACGAAAACAGGGAAGGTAGATTTCCATTCTATCACTGACTTACAATTTATTTTGAATTACCCCCCCCCCCCCAACCTCCCCACCCCCATCCCCTCCACCGCAAAAAAAAAAAAGAAAAGTGTTGAGGTTTACAACTGAGTAGGGGTCAGAATACGGCCTAACAAGATCCCATATACTACAATGACATAAAAGCTAAGCTGAATATGTGCCAGTCATATGAAAAATGCTTCACATTAGACTGATGAGCAGATTGCATTGACAGATACTCTGTCGTGCCAAGAACTGTTTTGAATTTTCCGTTCTCAACATACTACTCAGTACGGACTGCAAGTGGAAGAAAGACAACCCCTCCTTGTATGATGTTGACGGTCTACCCAATTATTTCCCTTGCACTAAAGGACCCGTGCAAGCTAACCTGCAATCCTCGGCTAGGTAAAGCTGCTTTACAAATTTGGAGGAAAAAATACTTTTATCTCAGTATATGATTGGCAATATCAACCGCAAACCAGCAAAATACAATGAATGATAAAACTGGACGTCTGAAACTGAAATAAATATATAACCTTTCAAGTTGACCATATAATAATGCCGCAGACTAAATTTTGCAGTTCATACCTGCTAGATTGTGACGTATGTGCCGACTTCTACGATTGTTATGTCGAGGCAGCCTTATGCGAGTCGCTGTACTGATCTGCGATATAGCTGATGCCTGGGGCGGCGGCAGACGTGGTCCACCGATTGGCCCAGGCAAGCTGTATTCGAGAGACACGACTGGGACATACGTCGAACCAGAAGTGACTGTCTTTTCTTCGTACGACGCCAGCACAGTTATCGACGAGGCAGACGTTTTGGTGGGAATTAACATACTATGACTTGTGTTGATTTTGCTGATGATCGAAGCTGGACTGTCAAGTCGATCTCCGCTTCAGCAGCCATGTTTCAATCGTTCGGTCTGCAAAGCAAAACGTTAGAGAACTGAGAAGGGCAAGTCAGCAAAGGTGGTTTCCACTCAACAGAACGAAGCAAACGAAAAGAAAATCGATGAGCGCTTTGAAACAGTTTCACTAGTTCTGGCCTAACCCAGTCAACATCGTGGACTGGCAATGCCTGAGATTTGACGATCGAAAAAAATATGTTGCACGACCGCCATGTCCCGTCGTCTGCTCTCAAATTTGCTTTGTGAGTAGCTTCCCCTCGTCACTTGACAACATGACGCTTTTATTTTCAGAAGTAACAAGAACTGTTACGATGAAACATCAAAATTCGGGTTCGTGAGTTCAAGAAGAAACAAAGGACCGTAGTGGCAAGTCATAAATTTAATTTTGCTCAATGAAAATTTGCCCTGCGAATTGCTACAAGCGCCATGGAATGATTGATTTCAGTTTGCAGGAACGACAAACTAAGAAAAATCAAAATCAATATGCTACTGTAGACACGCTGTGAAACTTTTCTGACTGAACAACTGGGAATCAAACACAGGGGTGTGCGACAAAGGAAGAAAGAAACAGACTAAGAATTCCAGCTGAAAGGCAACTGCATCGAAATTCATCAGTGCCGAGATGAAGAGAACTTACAGTTCCGTCGGATTTTTGCTACGTCGATCGCAATGTCAGCCATCAGAAAGCATGTATGCTCTCTGATGCCATATTGTACTGGCTTTTGTTCATACCGACACGACACACACAATAAGGCGCGCTCTTGAAAAGTGTGCTTTTTTTTTTTTAATTCCGCTTGCCTGGGCTGGGATTCGAACCCGGGTCTCCCGGTCCATGGTCTTAAGTGCTAACCACTACACTACGGAGGCCCTGTAGTTTCCAAGGTCTTTACTTCGACTCTTTCTGACAGGGTATGTGAGCTGCGTCTTAGAAACAAACACTGGAGCAATGACAGTTAGACGTTGTACCACCTCCCCTCTTGCTAAAATAAAAAAAAAATAAAAGAACGCTTAATCTTTGTTTTTGGTTTGTTTGTATTTTTGATTTTTGGGGGTTTTTTGTTGTTGTTTTTTTGTTAGGTTTTTTTGGTGGGTTTTTTCCCCGTCTTTTTCTTACAAATTTATTGTCCTTTTCGGGAAATCGGGTTGCTTTCCCCGGAGGAAGCGCGTCGCCGCAGTGCAGCGCCACCCAATACCTATCCCATTTTTCAATTTTGCTGGGGGAGGAACGCAGGATAACCCGGAGAGAGAAAAACTCGATGAGCAGCCCAGTAGCCAGGAAAAAAAACGGTATCAAATATCCCAAGGTCGACCTGGGCTCGAACCTACGGTTCATCGATGTGACAGCGGTGACGGTCGTTCACTTGCGCAGCGGCTGAGTCCGACGCGCCACCCTTTAGACCACCGCTCACCCCTCTTTTTCTATGTGTGCGACCATCTTTGTGTGTGTGTGTGTGTGTGTGTGTGTGTGTGTGTGTGTGTGTGTGTGTGTGTGTGTGTGTTTGTGTGTGTGTGTGTGTGTGTGTGTGTGTGTGTGTGTGTGTGTGTGTGTGTGTGTGTGTGTTTCAAGCTTACTTGCCTAGTGTCACACACACACACACACACACACACACACACACACACACACACACACACACACACACACACACACACACACACACACACACACACACACACACACACACAGACGTAATGTTCAATAAACTGTAGTTCAGATGACATCTTAGCAGACGTCTTTTCGTTTTAGTCTACCGACACTGATCCACTCTTTTCAATCTGGTGCTGCCGTTGAGGAGAAGATTACGTCCATAACACTTTACCTCACACCTGCGATATTGCAGGAATGCAAACTTGTGCCTTTCACAGGCATTCTGGTTCACATGTTTGCCAACATGAGTTTTGCGGTGGAGCTTTCACAATGCCTAAGGCCTCAGAAGTGCATGACAGGTATGCAAGTAGTCAAACCTGTGCGTAACCTTAACATTCATCGGCCGGCTCAAGTAAGGGCTGCTCAATCCTGGTTTTGATTTCAATTTTGAATACAATGAATAGTACTCAGTGTTTTCGGTAACAGCAAATTCCACGTTATCTAAGTAATGTGCAGAATGATTTAGTTTTATGAATGTAACGTTTCGGGTTTAATGTTTTAAAAAAAAATTACCCCCCCCCCCCCCTTCCTGCATATCTACCTTCGAGATAAGTGCAGAAACTGCCGGCTGTTGCAGGTTAACCTAAAGTCCCTATTACACGGGGGTAAATCAGAATGGTCGGTCGTTTGTTGTTGTTGTTGTTGTTGTTGTTGTTTTCGGTGCTCGTTCAGCAGGTTCCCGCGCCATAGCACCTCGGGTTTTGTTGTTGTTATTGTTGTTGTTGGTGGTGGGTTTTTTTCCAAATTCAAAACGTCATAGCAGCGGAAACGCGCTTTGGATTTTCAGTTGTCGGTTGGAAAGACTGAAAGGGTCCGATTATCAGCCAGAAACCGACTTACTAAATCTAAAGACGGGGGTTTTAAAATAGCGGCTTTAGATGAGTGCAACCTTCCTCCAAAATTTTGAAGCGGCACGGCAACGGGAAAAGGTCGGCCATTTTGACCCCATGTGTATTATGACACCGCCGACATTGCTACGGTATATCTAGAGAACAAAACTTGTACCGTCATTCTATATAGTTCCATTCTTGTCAACAGACTTTTTTTCAAATGCATGTGTTTAGGGGGGGGGGGGGGGCAGGGTGATGTAGTTTGACGTCTAGTACTGGTGACCTGTATTACGTGGTGTTTGAAAGAAGTCGGCTCCTTGTGCTGTCCTATCATGCACCTGTGGGCGTATCCAAAGAGAAAGTTCGTGTAAACCACTCGAGCCGTCTCACGGCTTTGGCAAGTGTTAGGAAGGCGCCGTCAAACATTTGCAGTCTCAAGACACAATTTCCTCTCTATTGTACGACACGGCCTGTAAATGAATACTTGGAGACACCCATAACATTCATGGATACATACAATCATACTCATGGTCCAGGTATACGCTTCGCCCCAGAGGATGTCAAAGGAGCAGTTACGCGTTCTGGGGCTGTGAAAAAGGTCTGTCAAAACATAAAGGGTACTATACTGATGTGTGTGTGTGTGTGTGTGTGTGTGTGTGTGTGTGTGTGTGTGTGTGTGTGTGTGTGTGTGTGTGTGTGTGTGTGTGTGTGTGTGTGCGTGCTATCTAGCGGCGACACACGTACTGTCCGCAACCAATCAATTATCCCTTGGCGCACCTCAGGACAGTCATTATAGACAAACTGAAACTACCGTACAACACATTTGACAGCAAATACACTGGCAATTATCGATTTCGACCGACCCCAAAAGACAAAACTTCGCATGCTGTAGAAACTCGACAAATGTACGGCCCGAAATTGGCTTCGTTATAAACTGAGGAAACAGTCGCATTTGGGGGTTTATTTCTGTCGTATTGGCTTCGCGTAGCAGGCATCAAAAGTATGACGTCAAAAAGATAATTGATTTGTGTGCTTGCACTGTTGCCGTGCACTGGGGCAGACGCGGTTGCAGTTGCTTGTCAGTGTTGAGAGCTTGGCGTTACTTTCCAGTTTCCACCATGCAGCGGTGACACAGGGAGACAGGACAATGAGACGAGCAGAACTTTTAGGCTACCCAGCGGAAGTCGAACCCACGGCCCAAACATTAGCAGTCCGTCACTCGAACGATTCGGCTCTCTCGGTTCCCACAGAGCAGACGGGTGTTACGTCTTTGTCAGTTACTTGAATGGCGCGAGTTTGTGTGCACTGTCAGTGTCCTGGCAACCAGAGACATGCGTGTACGGACAAAGGACAGAAGATAGCTGGATTAGGTGATTTAAATCGGATTTACTGAAACGGGCGAGAAGGCCTGACTGACACAAAAACATGATTTTTTTTCTGGCTTTGTTAACCCTTACTTGGGCTTGGCTATATCCACATTGTTGAAATCAAGAGATATCAAGAAAGCATTTGAACATTCAGTCAGGATGGGTGTTTGGGAGTTTAACGTCCTTTTCCACCACGTATGGGTGATATCAAAGACGGGGCAACGCCAAAAAGGCCAGCACAAATATTTGGCCAAAGCCGGGATTCCAGCTTACGACCAGAGCATTGAAAGTCCAACGCTCTACCGTGATCGGCTATCCTGGCAGCATCCCTGGTTCCCTGAACATTCCGTCAGTATACTGGTGTGACAGAAATAAGTCAGTGTTGGGAAACACAACTGTGTTGTCTAGCTGCAGTGGCTGGTATAAACTATCAGCGTTCTGTTGTGCGGCAATAGTATGAGAATGGGGAAATCAGGACACTGCAGATGAAAGTGGCGGGAAGGGAGGGGGGGGGGAGCAGTGACGGTTGCTCCATTTTTTTTTTCTTTGTTACTCCTTTACTGTCCCGTCCGGGTCCCCTCGCCGCAGTGAAGCGCCACCCATCTTTTTCAAAATTTATTTTCACTATCGTGATCACTCTGCCATTTGCAAAAATGGGGAGAGTGGTGGTCTGATAGGCAGCGCGTCGGACTTTGCCGCTGCGCTACTGAAAGGCCGTCACTGCTGTCACGGCGATGAACGGTGGGTTCGAGCCCAGGTCGAGCTTGTGATTATGTGATAGCGGTTTTTCCTGACTACCGGACTGCTCATCGGTGGTTTTCTCTCCGAGTTATCCGGTTTTCCCCGGTCAGAACTGAAAACTAGGATAGGTACTGGGTGGCGCTGCACCGCAGCGACGCGCTTCCCCCGGGGGGAGCAGCCCGAACTTCCCGAAAGGGACAATAAAAAAAGTAAAAACCAAAAAATAAAAATAAAAAAAGAAACATGCAATGCGTGTACAGGACAACCGCACTTGCCTACTACCGTTGACTACTTAGGTTTTATTGACGTGCAATCTGCTTGTTTTATACGATGTTTACAATGTTCATTGCTGGCTTTAAAGGAGGGGGGAAAAATCAAACTCCAAACTCCACTTATACAGTTGCTTTATTGCATGTCTTGACAAGGCTAAGAGAACCTTACCGCGACTCCGCCCTCATGAAATATGAACACAATCATCTTGCCAATCTGACTAAATAAAGTACATATCCTCACGGTGCCCCGAGCAGACCGTGGTTAAGAAATAGCCCGGCCAATCATTGTTTGATGAGCTGGTGCACTCGCGTGCGCCTCAATCGTTGACGACAACAAGGAGGACAATAAAACGCAGGAGTTAGTATCGCGTCCCTATTCAGTGCTAGGCACATCGTTGTACATGCTCCTTCTTCTTTTTCTTCTTCTTCTTCTTCCTCGACGGGGGTCGAGTGCTTTGGCTGGTTGGTTAGTTGGTGCGTAATCAGCGTCTCTGCCGCAAGAGTGAATATGGGTGGGGTGGGTGTTTGGGAGTTTAACGTCCTTTTCCACCATGCATGGGTGGTATGAAGACGGGATAACGAGAAAATGGCCAGTACTAATATTTGGCCTCATCCGGGATTCGAACTCAAGCCCCGAGCATTGCAACTTCCACGATCTACCATTCGGCTATCCCGGCTCCCCGAGTGAATATGAAGACGTCCCTGGCAGGCAGGTAATGGGGGGAGACAGCTGCCAACTGAACATTGCAGCTCAGCTCACTCTGGGCACATTCATATAAATCCATCCAAACTGACAGCTCGACGACACTTGACTGTCCCTTGACTGTGGAGGACAAGTTACAGTGACAAACAGCCAGAGGAAAGTTATTTCACTCTCGTCGGAGCTAGTCATCCCTGACCGGAGAAACTCAGACCACTGATGCGGCCGCGAGGTAAACTGCCAAACCGACTGAGCTAGTCCGCTCCCGTCGTTACTGTGCTACTTCTCCGCTCTCGCTCTTCGGCGCAGATGCTCCGATTGTTATAGTGCGTCCGATGGTGGGTGGGTGTTTGGGACTTTATCGTCCTTTTTCACCTACACATATATGGGCGATGCTAAAGACGGGACGACGAGAAAAAGACCAACACAAATATCTGGCTCCAGCCGGGACTGATTCGAACTTACGACCAGAGCATTGAAAGTCCAACGCTCTACCATTCGGCCATCACTGACGACTCCGTAGTAGTGCGTCCGAGCTTGAGCCGCCTCCAGACAATGATGATGACTGATGACTGGCCATTCTAGGGCGCAACAACAACAAATAAAACTTCCATGCCTGCTGCATGCTCACGGCGCCTTTGAGGTGGGGGAGAGAAAGAAAGAAAAAAACAAACACAGGTTTAACCCCCCCCCCCCAAAAAAAAAAAAAAAAAAACCATGCGGATACGGTTAACTTTTCAGAAGGAGGGGCGGGGGGGGGGGGGCAATTTTCTCGGGAAGTCTCTGGGTGACCAGGCGACGTAAATTAACGATACTTCGATACAGCAACAAAAAAAAATTAAAATACAAACTTTTTTTTAAATAAATATATACATACATGTACACTGGACTACACTGACGTACTGAAGAGTGACAAACACACTCTTCTCCTATTATTCTTGTACGCTTGTGCTCTTGCACGGGCTGGCCGACAACACTGCAAAGCAATGCGATGCACCAAATGCACACTTAGCGCTTATCCCCTCTAAAATGCCGGTCTTTAAAAAAAAACAAAAAAAAACAAAAACAAAGAAAAAGCCATTTGACTGTAATAATTTAACATCCGATCGGTAACTTAAATTACGTTTCGAGATACCTCCTGTGGGTTGGTGAACTGAAATCACCTTTTGGAGCAAGTCGTTGACCAGCAGGCGTTAAACTGGCTAATTCCTATGTTTTGGGACAGTTTCGCTCGTGCGTGGGCCTGGGCCCGTATGTAAAAGTCGAGGTTAATTTAACTCACGGCTACGGGCGTAACCCAGACTAGGACAAAAGAAACCCAAACGCAAAATTAAATAATAAAAAAGGAAGCGAAAAAAGGAAGGAAAAAAGCCTTCTATAACGGCTTAGGCACCTTGCTGGAATGGGCCCGCTTCCTGATTTAACACAAAACACAACAACAAAAAATGTAACCCTAGAGCTAGTTTAGTTCGAGGTTAGACTCTAACCCCGGGCTAAAAGCCCTATCTTCGACTATTACATACGGGCCCTGTACGCTCGAATGTTGTTAACACTTTGCGCGAGCGGTCAACATTCAAATTCTGCGACTGTTGTCACTACTGGAGCGAGGCTCAGTGTGGTCGTCGCGTCATCGAGTATGGTTCTGCTGGCTCATTGTCAGCATTCAACTTTAAAGACGCTGTCACTGTCCATGTGTCTACGTTGTGTGTGATGAAACTGAACGGCTCAGAACGGCGGGGCCAAATGGGGTGGTCGGTGGTCTAGTGGTTAAGAGACTTGTCACCAATGCTAAAGGTCAGGGGTTCGAGTTCTACTCGGGGCAAAGAATTTTTCCGTCTCAGTCGTATGTGGCACCGATCATTCGGGCCGATCGTCGGGGGTTCTCTCCGGGCTCTCCGGCTTCCTCCCCCTCTGCTTTGGAAATGTTCAACCCACAAAATTTCAAAAATGAATGCAATTCTAAATTCCGAAATTTAAATAGCTGAGCTGACCCTTCGCACCACGTGACTGTAACGTGTGTATGTCCAGCGTGTGAGAGAATGCGTGTGATTCACGTGAGTGTGCGTGTTGGGTTCAGTTCGCGGCGCTTTGAGCCGATTCATGAAATTGGGTAAAGCGCCTATACAATACTCATTATTATTATTATTAGAACGATCTGTGGGCATAAAAATGGTAGCCGTAGCCTCTTTAAACCAACGACTAAAACTGTAACAGAACAGTCTGACGATCACGTTATCTATAAAAGGATTCGGTGATCGCGCCTGGTCGCCTGGTCACCTCAGTCAGTGGTCATTGTCAGCACGAACTAACCAGTCGAAAACCTTCAAACCTCAAATATACGCCTGGAAGGCAGTATCTCTTTTTGTTTTGAAGTTCTGTGCAGTTGATGTATGGTGAAAAACATAACAAAAAGCGTTCCTACAACAAGAGAGAAACTTTCACCCTGTGAGCAGATATTGTAATTCATGCTTTTATTAATCTTCACCTTGGGTGCCCTGATCTGATTATGCGATTTAATCGAGGGAACGAAAATGGAGCTTCTTAGGCTAAGCCCTTATTACTACACCTTGTGAATGTTTGGGGCCGCCATTGAGTGAAGGCTGGTTGCTAAAATGGAGGTTTGCATTCACCAGATAACAACAGTTTATTGTGTGTAAAGTTCTGCTCATGCGATCAAAAATACATATACACATCCGATTCACCGACGATTTCCGCTGCTGCAAAAGTTGCAAAAGTGCCGCTTCCTTGGTCAGTGAAGGAGGCAGTCAGTATCGCCGCATTCCGGAAGCGCCTGAAGACTCATCTCTTCAGTGCCCTTCAACCATGTCTTCTTCTTCTTCTTCTTCTTTTTCTTCTATCTTTCTACTGGAACCTCTCCCAAAGCGCCTGAGCAGTTAGCTAGGATGGAACCGTGCGCTGTACAAAGTCAGTCGCCATCATCATCATCATCATCATCATCTCCAGCAAGAGATCTGTGGCCGTCGATAATGACTATCTATCACCAGTGGCTTTACGGAATCCACAAATCTCACGTCTATGCCACCAGCTCTCCCCATCCCACTCAGTCCCACCCCAACTCAGCCCCCAGAAAAAAGAAAGAACTAAAACCGTCTAAGCATGTTATAGTTGGATTCGTTTACTTTATCATTCATAACGTTTGCGATGTATGGGTCTGTTCCCGAGTACTTCACCTTTTAGTCGGTGTTTGTTTGTTTGTTTATTTGTTGTTTTTATGTACAGCAGACATGCTGTTCGCGTCATGTTCTCTTATTTTAGCAAAGCATGAGCAGTATTCCGGCTTTGAGTCACTGCTGTCTCAACACTGACCATGCCACAAACAATGCTGCATTTTCGCGACGGATAAGCCCTGGAAAACAACAGCAGACTGAGTATCTGATCCTATGAAAAAGGAGAAAGCAAACGCAAAGAGCGAACAAACCTGTTTTCTGGTGGTCGTAATACACAGGTACTCCATCCCTGCCTTGCCAAAAGTACAGACACTCAGTTCAAAAGTACTTGTTTCTGTAACACCACTGCTCACTTTTGATAAGTACGTATACCAGACGACCAGTTCACAAATCTAGTCCGTCGAGGAAAGTGAACGGCATGAATGTTTGAGTTTGGTCCTGACAGCGTACCTCACACTTTCGCCAGGTACCAGTCCGGCAGATCGCTTTGTCTGTAGAACACCAACGCTCAAGGAACTAAGCATGTGGAAGTGTCGGCTGGTCAGTTCCTGGCGCGGCCCGTGTTTGACATGGACACGCTTTAGTCTTTACGTTCTCATGCATGCCACAACGAGTGCAATATCTTAATCCCTCTCACCCTTTCTCTGTCGGATACGGTCTCTTTTTTTTTTGTCTCTCTCAGTGATCGAAACTTGCCTGCCCGCTTTCAGCTCCACTCAGCGGTTCGGTCAACCCAGAATGTTATTTCTATTCTGACACCTGCGATACCCGAAAGCAATCACTTTTGATCAGACGTATTGATGGTCATGCGTAGAGGATCATTTCCCACAGGCTGCTGTGTGCTCAGGTCACATAGCCGAGTTAATAACTTTTTAACAGTCACTCTTTCCGCCATTCAGTCTATCATTCGGCCTGGTTTTTTACGATCCTGCTCAATAGGCCGCGAGAAGCAATCCCGTCCTGGTCGCGAGCTGCGTCCGGGTATTGAAGACTCAGCCACTAACCGATTGTAATCGTATTGTTCAGCTATACCTATAGAACTCTCTTGTGCCAGTCAATACCTCCAATTCTTTATTGCTGCGGGGAACCTTTCTCGAGAGCGCAGTATATTACACGGGGTGAAGTCAAAATGGACGGGAGTGTTTCTGGTGCTACTCAATTTCAACGGTTTCGACAATGATTGATCTCATGCAAAGCCGTATGTTTGAACTACGAGCACACACCGAGTGTTTCCAAACGGACGTAGCGGGTTTGTGGGCGAGAAAAACAAGGGGCTTTATATCTACCATACAATCATTTTGTCTGACGCGTTACGTACTACGATGCAAAGGCGTGTGCATGTCCACTGATACTGATTTCAGAAATATGGCCATGCGTGCGAGCAATCATCGTCGAAACTTCAGTTGAAGCGGAGTAGCTCAGGGGACACTCGCGTCTATTTTGATTACAACCCGTGTCTTCGCCCACGGTCTCGTAAAAGCACTTCCCTGCCGAAAGCAACTCTCGTTTTCAGTGACAAGAAACGGGAGCAGCGGGTAGGCATTTCCCGTATGTAATAAGTACCTATCAGCCCCACCCCCACCCCCAGCCCCCACCCCCTAGTGGGTTAGCTGGTTACAAGGGTGGCTGAAGATTTTCTTGTTGGGGTGATAGGCGGCTGTACAGGCCTGTGTCTTGTTGTGTGCGTCAAAGACGGCAGTGTGACAAACTGCATGGCATTAATTCTCATAGCTGATTAAGAACAGTCCAAAAATATGCTGAAATCGAACCTTTGTGGATCTTTATTTAAAAAGATAATTCTGTTTTATCTATGTAGATGTACCTTTCAAAGACGGCACTGAGATGAACTTCAATCCATGCAGCTGACAAGAAAATACTGAACTCGAACCTGTGTGTGTGTGTGTGTGTGTGTGTGTGTGTGTGTGTGTGTGTGTGTGTGTGTGTGTGTGTGTGTGTGTGTGTGTGTGTGTGTGTGTGTGTGTGTGTGTGTGTGTGTGTTTGGTACCTTCATTTGTTTTCGTCTCCGCCGTAGCAACAACCCGTTCGAAACACCCGACGGCAACGAGGCAAGAAAACCAGAAACTGTTCGATCACTTCAGTGAAGACCGTATGTTCAGCATTGATGGAAAGCATCTACGGTTTCTTTGTAGGCCCAGCGTTTGATGTGTGTATCGTGGGCAGTGCGTGTACAGAGACAGAGACAATGCGGATAGGCACAACAGGAAAATCCCCTGGGCACCTCTTGCAAAGTTGACCGTCCTAGGCTAGAACGAACATAGCTAACACTCCCTCTCTCTCTCTTGACTGTCAAGTTCTGTTTGTACTTCACCGCAGGAGATATTGACAACATAGCCTCTCGTGATCTGTGTTGTTCTTCGTTTTTGGCTGGGTGGGACACATTCCGCAGTATCTAGCGGAACACGCTGTCATGAAAGTATCTTCGGTGTTGGAGGGTTATATAAGACACCCCCCCCCCCCCAAAAAAAAAGGTCCGATTTTACTACAGATTCAAAACACTGGAGGGTAAGTAGGTCGACAGTGACTCCACCCCCCCCCCCCCCATTTCCCCTGGCAGTACTCTCATTTTTGACGTCAAATACTGCTCTAGTTGCCCAAATTGGGAAGACAGGGGCCGGGGGGGGGGGGGAGTAACTACACGACACGAATGATGCCTGTCGTCGGCTGCGATAGTTTTAAGTTCGATTTGAATTGTTTGTTTGTTTGGTGGTGGTGGTGGTGGTCTCTCTCTCTCTCTCTCCCCCTCTCTTTTCGAAAGGGGCGCAATAAAACAGTCTGTTGAGAAAGCGGAATTTGTTGTTGTTGTTGTTCTCTCTCTCTCTCTCCTCCTGTACGACAAAGCCGTTTTGTATTCATCAGTTTCTGTACCTAAGTCTTGGCCTAGATCTATGTCCAATGTTTACCAATCTTTTTTTTTTCACGTGGAAAAATACAGGCAGTTTAGTTTTTTGTGCGGCAGGCCATGGCTTGAATTAGTTGAATGTTTCATAAAAACGCCATGCAGCGTGTTCTTCACTCTGAAAATCGTAAATCATACACCGTTTGGGATATCAGTCGTAAATGCCAGTAACTCCGTACGCGCAAACTGTATGGTCTGCATGCCGCGTGCTTCCTGTAACAGTCTGGTGTCAGTAGGGAAGCCTGTGTCAGTAAGAGCCAAAGTCCACTTAAACATAGCACAGCAGTAGGCCTACTCTAAGAAACAGTTCATGCAGTCGTTGCACTTAGAAAAATACAGTGTAGCAGAAAAGAATAGGAAAATGTGCTTCTTGTGTTTGCTACTGCCAGTCTTTGTGAGCAGAGATTAGTTGTGTTTTTGTTTGTTTTTTTCAGTTTAGGCTATTAATGAACTACCTATACGAAACTATCACTGAGTACAGGAAGGCTGTTCTTGTATATGTATTCATGCAGTGCTTTCACCAGTTGACGCCAGTTTTCATAAGGGGAATGGAGCTCTATCATTTCCTATGTAGTGGAATTGCGAGCAGCTACTGGCATTTCAGTCAATCAGATATCGACTTCATAACTTATGAGCTTACATCAGGCCTGTCCGGCCTTCAGTGACTGTACATGGACAACTGATGTAGGACAAGACCTGAGGTTTAGTTCAACTGAGGAGGGGACATACGTCAATCTTCAGCCAACTTGATAAATGCTTGGTAAAACTCGCCATATCGGTAATGCAGCTAGTCCGTGATGCTGGCCGGGGCTGGAAAGAACGGCCATGCTAATGGGAATAAGTGATCACAACAACTGATTCGGCCCGCTGAACTGTATCGCGTTACCGTGTTGTCCTTCAAATCAGTCATGTCCCACCAAAATAAACCAAACGGCATCCAAACCAACGACCAAATGCCTACCGGCGGCGGCCGCGTACGCGCATATCAGTGACGCCGACACAACAGAACAGTACATGCAAAATATGTTTTCGTATCCGACTGTAAACGTGATCATACTGATGTCTTTGAGGCCGATCGACCAGCCACTCAGTGACCGTGACGGCCGCGGTGCCCTCAGTCTTAGTCAGTTTTAAAAGTACCCGTGTCGCCGGATCGGTTCTACGGTTCCGGGTTTGTTTGGTTTTTTTTTTTTTCACATCGTTGACTGGGATTAAGAGCTTAGCAAGGCCGGGAGATAACTGATTAATGTCACTGTCAGGCTCATGGCTGAGTCCGGCGTGGAGAAGGCAGGCCAGCTCTCTCGCTCCCTCTCTGTCAGTAGTATAGGCCGCTGTGCCGGCCGGTCAGTGCCGTACCAGCCTGAGTCAGTATATTGTTCCGTGATTTCAAGTTTAAAAAAAAATGAAATGACTGAGCTAACATATTTCAGTGTCTCACCAGAATATATAAGATGTGTTTCTGGTCTCAAAATCAAGACGGCCAGACTTGGCCCTCAGTGGTTACGTTTACCCGTTCTTCAGTATTTTCCCTGATTCAGTCACTCTGACCACAGAAACTTGATTTGTGCAATACGAACATGTCAGTCTATATTGAAAATCATTAAATGTTTATACTCTGACTTCAAGTTGACTGTTTCCAGTTTACTACCCGTAGTATGACTGAGGACGGAATCACTGACACGGGGCCGGCGGCCGGATCATAGTGGTCAGCCTGTCAGTTGTCAGTCAGTGCTTCTCGTTCTTTGTTTTTTTATCATGTGAATACTGGGTAAGCAGAATGTCTGGAGTCATGGTGAGGAGTGGAACTGTCAAAATGCATAAAGGCAAATACCCAGTGCTTGCATGTCTACAGTATCAACAATGCTCCATACACCTAAGTACGTAATCACACACAACGACGCTGATTTTGTTTCCGACACAAGAGTAAGCTCCCTTCCCGGATGTGCCCTTTGGCATAGGAAAAATGCCATGTGACCCAAATCTCTACCAATCGAACTACTTCACACTTGCCGCCATCTTTACCTAAGAAATCTGCAAGTGAGACTGCAAAGAAAATTCATGATTCTATGAGAATAAGAGCGCATTTTCATTGTTACAACCTGTGTACATGATTAAGGTTGTACAATGGCGTCCGAAGGTGGAGGTAAAATAAAAAACAAACGCGGACATTCTACAACAAAACCGTACGAGCGGAGAAAGGTAAGACGAAAGTACCGTACACGTGAGTCTTGTCTCGGCAAAATTGACCGCCTAAAATTGTTTTGTTCAAGCGACTGTCTGATCTGTTCATGTTGTGTAGTAAGTGTCTGTGCCAAAATGTACGTTTCCTCAGAACGTTAAGTATGTGTTGATATTTGTGACATTCAGCCTTTTCGCTTCGGATGACAATTTTGGCGCCCATGACACTTCTCACACTGACGGAAATCGAAATTACCCAACACACGAACATTGTAGCGTAAATTGCCTTTTTCTTATTTCGTTATTATATCTGCGCTGTAAAGATTGTTCAGCATCGTTTTGTGTAGCAGGAAATATACAAATATATATGTCCTTGTCACCAACGTCTGATCTCTTGCAATCCCCTCATTGACGACCCTTGGTTACTCAGTACTGATTAAAGGTCATTGAACTTCATCAGTTCAACTTCATTGAAATCATGTCTTGTAATGTTTGCAGTACATAGTCAAGGGTCATAGTAATTACCGAAAACAAAGGCAAAGTAGTTGTGTGGTGGATGTTAAGGGTTAGTAAAGACGGTTGAAAGGTTTATGGTTAGAAAACTCAGTTTGAATGAGGTTAAGGGTTAGTAATCTTGGTTAAATTAGGGTTAGGAGTTGGAATACTGAGGTTTAGGGTAAGTGGTCAGGTTTGGGCTGGATTTGGAACTTTTTTCAATTTCAGAAAAGGCAAACGTTGTGGATTTTTGTTGTTGTTGTTGCTATTATATTTGTGTGATTATTTATCTCATACCCACTAACCCAGCCCAAATCTGACCCCTAACTCAGTAACTGAGTAACTCTGTACCTCAGTATTCTGACTTGCAACCCTAAACCTCATATGGCCTGGGTTTCTAACACAAAAATTTAATTCAAATTGGCTTACAAGCCATTAACATCCTTCACCCTACATTAATAACCCTAAACCTGCACCATATTACTCTAGTTTGGTAATTAGTCGGACTCCATAGTTAATACTAATAGTTCTTCTTGATGACACTAGTATGAGTTGTTCGTTTAATGGTAAGCAATGCAAGCACACCACCTGAAGTATCCTGATCAGTTCGCACTAAGTAAGTATAGAGTTCCTGCTTTCATACTACACAAATCATGCTGTTATGGCATGGGCATAACATTACTTTGTTGACAAAAAGAAATCAGAGTTGTCATCACACTGATCACAGATCATACCAGCTAAAAGGTGGAGAACACCGTCTTCCTTTATTTGCAGAAAAGATGTGTCGTTTGTGATGAAAGTTTAGGAAACTGCTGTGGAAGAGCAGCAGCACTGCAAGCAAAGCTTGTTTTACTTGCATGATGACTTCACCCCCACCCCTCCCTCTCAGACGTTAGTGATGGGGGGGGGGGGGGGATTTCAGCCTGCTAGTGGTACGGAACAGTCATTGTCATTCGTGAAAATTGATTTATTTTTTTTCTCCAGTCCCTCTTCCGGCGGATAACTGACTCAATCAAGGATGTTCTGAGACCTTCATGGTTGTCATCAGAGGTGTCTGGTGATGATGGGTCCGCAGTTCTAGTTGGAGCAGAGCCTTTAGCTGCTTCAGACAGACAGCTTGGGAATGCCAACACTGCTGTAAGTGTCAGTCTGGTATATTATCTTTACTTGGTGTAATACCCCTTACAACCCAACAGTTTGAGTGGAAACGTGAATTTCTAGCCATCTGCTATCATGTTTAATACTTTAATACTTTATTGTTAGTATCAGCAGTCAGACGGGTGTGGAGTTGTTAGCTGTTTTCCTATTTAGTATTTCATATTCTCTTCAGCATCATGCTAGACAATGATGCATGGCCCTTGCGAATGGAAAAAAAATTAACGAAAACTCCTTGCATGACTTTGTAATGTTGTGTGTACAGAGTCATGGGCAGACGTCACTCCAGTCTGAGCCAGGCCAGCAATTTGCTGGGAGCTCACAGGGAGACGGCATGCAGCTTCAAGGCAGCAGCTCCACCAGTGAGGGTCTCTCGCAGCACACCCAGCCCCAGCTGTACAAGCAGCACCCAAACGCTCTCGCAAACGCTAGGTTCAGCTGGCAGCAGCAGCAGCAGTCACATTTAGCGACTGGCAACATGTCACATTCGGACAACAGTCAGCTCATGAGGACCTACTCCACTACAGGGCCTCGCCAGCGACAAGGAGGTGTGTTGCTTTTGCCTGGCTGAAGTCTCTGTGCTTTTGTAACTTGCACTAGTAGAACAGGTTTGGATGTAGACAGAACCATCAAAACTTGTTGCTTTGTTATTTTAAGTAGTTAGCCAGATGTACTTATTGGGCAGAACCTAGAACTGTTGTGAATGGTCAGTAAAATTCAGCTGCTGCTCTTTTTTTTTTTTTTCTTTTTTTTTTTTCTCCCCTCTAAAGTCTTACCGAGTTTTATGTAACTGTTTTCCAGTTGGAGCATGGCAGTCAGGGATGGAAAGGCCACGGGGATCAGCTGCCACTGCAGCAAGTACCAGTATACTGCCAGTCAGCCAGCCTAGGCAGAGGCGCCTCCGAATGTCGGAATCAGAGACCTCTCAGGCACAGGGTAGTATGTCACATGCAGCACCAGAGCTGGACGCTGACAGGGATCAGAGTGTACTAGCAGGCAGTGCATCTCTGCTAGGGGATGTTCCAACAGCTGATCTTTCACCCTCAGCTGAAAACCCTGCTGGTGAGTTTCACTTTCAGCTGTTGTCGAAATGCTCCTGCTCTATTTTCCAAGATATTGTTTGGATATTTGTATACTGACTCAAATGTATTGTGGAAAAAGTTTTAATCAGCTCTGTTTGCTGCTGTTTGGGAAAGTTCGAACTATATTGGACAGTGATTAGGTAGTTGCTGTTTTTTGTGTCTTTGTTTTTATTGCTGTTACTTGTTTGTTGCTTGCAGACAGAATATCAGTAAAGTTGTTGGTGCATGTGTCAGCATTTGCTTTTCTCATGGTGCTGCTGACAGTTTGAGTTTGAAGGCATCGGTTGTAAGTAGAGCCTGTCTTGTTTTTTGCCTTCTAGGTAAACGACAGAGGCTTTGGAGCCCTGAGACGCCAAGACGAGGAAGGTCCTTACAGCCAGCTGTTCAAGACAAGCCGGCATTTAAAATCTCTGTATTCTGCTCTCCAAACCAGTCCATGGTAATACTAACAGCCCTCTTTTATCTCTCTCTCTCTCTCTCTCTCTCTCACGCGCACACACACACACACATCACATTACATCACATTCAGGTAATGGTTGTTCTTTATACACTGTAGATGATTGTTACAACTACAGCTGTGTCTAACCTGATTTTGGTTTCTGTTTTCAGAATGAGTCTTTGCACGAGTCATCATTTTACTCAGGAAAAACAACATACGGGGGTTTCTCAGCCTCCCGAAGGAGAAATATGAACTCTTCTCTACCATATCAGGTGACATAGCTTTTTGCAGACTTAATCCTTTCCAAATTACTTTGGAAATGATTCTTTGGGTGGTATATTATGTCACACACTGTCCATCTTTATTAGATTGATTAGTTGTAGATGTACTTGTAGTTTTTAGACTCTATTTACAACACAAGCGAAAAAATACAATTTGCTTTTAGCGTAACATGCTTCAGTATCAGTTCTGGCCCTTTCACATGCAGGGCTTGTTTTTACTTTTAGACGAAGTGTCCTTTTCACTTGTACTATTGTAGAGTCATGCGTATGAAATGAACATGAGAATAATGTGAACATGCTGCGGTTGAGTCACTTTTGTACAGTTTTTTATGGGCTTGCATCGTTCAGCGTTTTTATGGTCATTACCTGTGTCATCTTTCCATTCTCCAGAATTCACTGCCCCTAAGGAACCCTGTAAAAGCCAAGCCACTAAACACGTCTTCGAATGCAGTCCTAAGTTCTTCAGCAGCTCAAATCCTGAGGACCCTTGAGCGCTTGTCGGTAAGACTTCTGGCTTTCTCCTAGAAGCGACCAAGACATTTCAGTCAGCCCCAACAGCACCTTGAGCTGTTCAGGGAAGTGTTGGTGAAGGATACATGTGTGGGACAATGCCTGCTGTCTTTGTGAAGCAATTTCCTGTATGTATTTAAATGTAAATTTATGGCCTTCTGCGATCAGCACACTGTTTTAATGTGTGCATCAGTTCAGATGTGTGCTGCAGATTCCCATCATGTGTTTGTGTTTCTTTGACAGGATGCGAAGAAGACACAAGCTAGCGATACTTCTGTCGACTCTGTCTTGTCTTTCACGGTAGGTATTTACATAACATGTATTGCTAACTGTGAAACAGTACAGACATTTGGATATGAGATTACATGTCCTCCATTCTTTTCTTAAGTGCAGTTCCTAGGGCAAAGAAAAAAGTAAAACTGTTTCTGATAAACGGGGGGGGGGGGGGTCATCTCTCTCTCAAAACTTAACATTTAACTTTCCAAAAATACAGCATATGAGTAAAGTTCAAACAAGCTGCGAGTGCAGTATCTCTCTTTACTTTTATAGGTTCAAATTGAATCCTCATTTTGTTTGCCATGCAGCCCTCAAGTTACAGAAAGCCATCAAGGCCACTGCAGACAGCAACACCATCGCGGATGCTACAGGTACATTATGTATATATCTTGCTGTCTGGTATTCTTTGTGCAGTTACTTATTACGTCTTTTGACAATTGCTGACTAGCATGCATAACAAAGTGAGTCTATGTGAAGGCCTCCATCTGTTTGTCCATGGTAAACCTTTTTCCTGGTTCTTCATTTATGCCTGTGTCCTCTATTTATTTTTGAATATCTCTAAATATGAACCTTTTTGCTGTTTGTGCTGCAGACGTGCATTTCATTTGATTAATCGTTCACTTGAAACTGATTTTGCAGTTGCCTTCACGGGGTCCCCCGATTGGACAATTGCAGTCACCTTCAGTGGCATCCATCGCCAAGAATCATCAGATAGTCACACTCACAGCACCACGTTCTCAGAAGCAGCCATCATCCACGCAGAATCGCGGATCTGAGGATAGTGATGATGATGTCCAGGTGAGCGGGTCAAGAGAGCCTTTGGATAAATTTAGCAGCAGATAATGCAGTTATTTGCTTCTGTCGCACACACAAGTGCTGGCTTAATTTATTCAACTGTGTCAGTGAGCGTACTTAGCTAGTCATATGCACATGGCATAAATTGTTAACACTCAGCAGTAGCAGGAAAGCGACTACTGGACAAGGTTGTGATTTGTCTGTATGCTCTTCAGTGGTTGTGGTTACAGTTTGACTGTGCTTTTAATTTAACTGTAGATTGTCTGGGAGTAGTCAGGTTTCTTGAATAGTCAGGAACAAGAGATGCTTTCTGATTCTAGAAAATCATTGTTGTTTTTTTTGGGTTTTTTTGTGTGTGTGTCAAGGTGGTTGAAGATACAACAGAGAGGGCAGGGTCAAGAAGCAACTTACCTTCGTACCAGGACGCACCATCTGGCTCCGGAAGTGGGAAGATGAAGCGAGCGAAAACATATGAGACAAGGCCAAAGGCTCGGAAGGATGAAGATGAGGTATGCTGTCTGCCTGGCATGTCATTCTTTTTTCATCGCCTGTGTGTGTACCAAGTATTAATGTGACTAATGAAAGCGTACTCATAGTTCATTTGCACTGTGAATAAAATTTACTTTGTTTTGTGTAATCTTTCATTGTCCCATTTATGAGCTAAGTGTGTTTCACAGAAAGATTTGATTTTTCTGCACTTCAGTTTGTTTCATCTTTTTGTTGGCTCCCTTGTGTAACAATGGGAGTCTATGTATTAACCCTCCGTCGTCTGTCTGTCTGTCTGTCTGTGTGTGTCCAGAAAACTTTAACGTTGTCATTTTCTCAGAATCTACACACAGTAGAGGCACCAAACTTGGCATGCTGATAGACTAGCACAAGACCTTTGAAAACATATCATTTTGAATGACCTTGACCCAAGGTCAAGGTCACTAAAGCTCTCTGTTTGAATATTTTACATTGGCATTTTCTCGTAATCTACAAATGCCAGAGGTTTTAAACTTTGCATGATGATAGACATTGATAAGAACTTTACAGATATACATGTAGTCAGTGACCTTCTGTCAAGGTCAAGGCCGTACAAGATAGTTTTGTGAAACCTTAACATTGGCATTTTCTCAGAAAAAATGAACAGCAGAGGTGCCAAACCTGGCATGCTGATAGACAGTGATGAGACCTATGCACACATACCATCTTAAATGACCTTGACTGAAGGTCAAGGTCATTGAAACAGTCTGTTCGGAAATTTTACATTTGCATTTTCTCAGTATCTAGAAGAATCAGAAGCATCAAACTATGTGCGATGATTGACATTGGCAGCACCTTTACAGACATACCTGTGTTCAGTGACTTTTAGTCAAGGTCAAGGTTATGCAAGCGGTTTTTTTGGAAACTTTAACCTTGGCATTTTCTCCAAAACAACAAACAGTAGAGGCACCAAACGAGGCATGATGATAGACAGCAATGAGACCTACCCTTCTGAATGACCTTGACTGAAGGTCAAGGTCATTAAAGCTGTCTGTTGTGAATTTTAACATTACTGTTTTCGGAGGAACTACAAATGCTAGAGGCATCAAACTTGGCATGATGATAGACATTGATGAGATCTCTTTTGAATGACTTTGACCAAAGGTCAAGGCTGTACAAACTGTTTCGGGGAAATTTGTAATATTGCCAGGAACTCAGAGCGCCAGACACATCACTTAGCATGATACTGGATAGTGATAAGAGCTCTACAAACATACTTTTGTGAATGACCTTGACCTGTGTCACAAAGGAGCCATGGAGGCTTCTGCCTCTCTAGTTTCTTTTTTAACTGACCTGCCTCCATTCCGATACTTTTGGGGATTGTGTCAAGTCTGACTGCTCAAACCAGATGTTCGCCTGTGCAGTTTATGCAATGTCATTCACCATTTTCCTCCAGGTCACTGAAGTGCCAAACTTGCGGACAGATTTCACGCTGCCCATTCAAAGCATGCCAGCTTTCAACCTGGGAAGTACATCTTTTCCATCAACATTGAAACCACCTGCTACTGCCGCATCAGCAAAGGAGAAGGGAGGAGCTCCGCCTCTCCAGTTCACATTTTCCTCACCAATCCACAAGTCTGGGCCAAGTCCCAGTGGAAGCACACCTGTTGCAACAGAGGTACGAAAACTTTGTAGGTTAGTAGTTTTAGCCATTGGGCGTGTTTAGCCCAGAAGGAGCAGTGGCGAGTCTCTGTAGAACAAATGGCGTAATGTCAACATTTGCTTAGGTCTGTGTTAATCTGTAAGTTATCCCAACCAGTTTTATTGGTCTATACCAGCACACTTTTCAGAAGCTATATATGGAGGGTGTTGATGCATTTGTGGAGACCCTGTTCTTCCTGTTCTCTTCCCACCACATCTTTTCACAATTTTGCTGTTGTGGCACCAGTAGTGTATTTGTGTGAAACATGCTGTTTTCGTCGTCGTCGTCTTTTCATAGTACCACTAGCAATGCAAACAGACTCTTAAACAGCACATTAATTGAGCTTCTTACTTGGGCAGGTACTTGGCATAACATACTTGTACCTGGTAGGAATACAGTCGCTGATTTCACTGATGTAATGTGGTTTCTCCCCAGGGTTTTCAGTTCAGCAGCCCACTGCAAGTGGCTCAGACCATGCCACCCTCTCTGGGCAGGTCAACTGGCAGTGTGTTTGGAGGTACCTCCTGTGAGTCAGGCAGTGGTGGCAGTGGGTTAGGAGCCCCAGTCTGGGGTTCCACAGCACCTAAGGCAAAATCTCTCACCTTTGGTAAGTGTGCAGTCTCTGGTTCTCCCATGCAGTTGGGTTTGGATCATTTCAGTTGGGGTTTTGACTGCATGTTAAAGTGTAAAATAGATCACTCCTTTTCCAGACCTGCACCACCATTTTTGCAATTCACTTCAGATAACACCTCAGCAAAGTAGATGTCACCTAAGTCCTAAGTCATGTTCACATGATTGAAGGGTTGGTTTTGAGTTTGTTGGGGATTTTTTTGTTTGCATTTGCAACAACCAGTATGAAGTGGTGCTGTCTGTGAGATGCGGTTGATGTCGGCAGAGTGTGGATTAAACATTTGCACAACCGGTATGAAGTGGTGCTGTTGTGGCAGAGTGCGGGTAGAAATCTTAACTTCACTGCTTAACTCTTTGTCTCCAGGGTCTAATGGAGGAAAATCTGCAAACCAGCTGTCGGAGGGTCTGGGAGCCAGTGGGACCAGCTCCATATCAGTTGCCTCTGCCTCCAGCTCCGACAGTCCCCCAAAACCAGCAGCTCAGCTGATGACCGGCAGCGTGATGGACATTCTTGGGGGAGGAAAAAGTGACGCCGCTGCTGCCGCTTCCCCAACTATGTCCGGCGTCAAGCCCGCCTCCAGTCTTCGACAGGGCAGCGTCATGGATATCTTGGGCAAAGGTGTGTAGGATAGTTGCAGCTTTGAACATGTAACTTTTCTGTCTAGCATTCAGCAATATTCTTCCTATATTCTTCCTTTCCCACTGAGGGTAACCGTGAGCCTGTTACAGGGCTGCCACTCTTCCTCCTGTGGCCGGATTTCCGGCTTTTTGAACCGGTTGTGAAGAGCTTTCCGGCTTTTTAAAGCCTTTTCCGGCTTTTTAAGCCAAAACATCGTGAGTCTGTGTCTATCGCTGGACCGTCGGCCTTCAAAAAATCGAAGTTTCCGCCAAAAAAAAAAAAAAAAAAAACCGGAGGAAGGTGAAGACGGAGCCGACCGCTGTGCCACCGTGGAGTCAATTTCGCAGCCATGCTGCGCGGCCATGGCCTGCCTAGCGTCACTTCCGCTTTTATTCTCCGCCGCCAATTCACACCACTCGCGCGTTCCTTTCGTATAGGTTTGCGTCTACGGCGGAGATGGACAGCTGGCGCTTTCGTCAGCCTTGTTTTACAATGCCACTGCATTTGGCGATGTCGTCGCTAGGGAACATTTTTGTGCGTTGGCAAGCTTTAGAGGACGAATGCAAGAAGAATCGTTGGCTATGGGCGTGGACAGATAGGTGGGTGACCTATACAGACGGTGAAACGGAACGTGTTGGCGAACACATCTGCAAAATAAAGACCGCAGTAATTCTCCATTTCGTTGAAGAACTACGAAGCAACGAGCGAGCCCAGTACAAGCATCTATATGCTTACGACTCGATTCATGATAATGACGACGATGAAAGACACGATACTGCCTAGGGAGGGGTGATAAAAGACAAATGGGGTTGGTACTCTACATGTATTTTGTGTCCATCTCAGTACGAGAGGCTAAAATCACGGGAGCACCAGCATGTGCAATATGCTTCGAAATTTTTAGTCACAAGTTTTCGGCGTAATTCTCCTCTGATTTGAAGTGACTGTGACTTACATCGTTAAGTGGAACTGGTCAGAGTACACAGAGTGTAGTCTGTCTGACTTGTAGGGGTAATATGGGTTTAATTCTAGTGAAATGTTTGCCCTCCTACACAGAAAGAACTGTGCAGATTTAGTGTTGTAGACAGTTGATTCGGCTTTCAAAAATTTACCCTCCATTTAAACAATATATAAGTCAATTATTGTTTGGTTGCCGGATTGAAATGGAAGTGAATGACAAGACACAGGGCCTTGAGAAAAAAAACAAATGTGCCACTCGAGTGAAAATATTCTACTGCATTCAGTCCTCATTTGAATTTTAATGGATAATTTGACTGTGTTATGGTAGTTGTGTTTTTCTTCAGTTCTGAACTATTCACTAAAAGGTGACAGGAAAGGCCTGAAGATGTGCATTTTAAATGAGCATTGTACAGTGCCTTGTGAAAAGTTTTAGAAAAATTTAGCAAACAGGTTTACAAGGTCAGCAGCATTGGCAAGGATAAAAGAGTGACAAATAGAAGCAATCCAGGTGTAAATGTCAATGCTAATAATTTCACTTTTAGGTGCCAGGAGAGTTCACAAATTGCCTGTGAAAATACTAAAATTCATTTTCTTCCGGGGGGCTTTGCCCCCCTGGGCCCCCCAGCAGGGTGCTTCCCCTGCACCCCGCCAGGGCCTTGGCGGCCCCTGGGCCCCGGCTTGGGTTTCAGTCTTTTTTTTTCTCAGGAATTCCCCAGCCTGATTCAGGGCTGCCACTCTTCCTCCTGTGGCAGGATTTTCTGCTTTTTGAACCGGCTGTGAATAGCTTTCCGGCTTTTTAAAGCATTTTCCAGCTCTTTAAAGCGTTTTCCAGCTTTTCCGACTTTTCATGCTTTTCCGGCCAAAAAATCGCGAGTCTGTGTCTATCGCTGGACCGTCGGCTTTTCCGGGTAAGGGCAAAGTCCTTCTTTCCTTCCACTGGCTCCCTGGACTCTGGCTTTCCTTCCATTCAGATTTTGAGGGTCAATTTTCAGGCTTTTTGTCTCTCAGAAAGTGGCAGCCCTGCTGTTACTAGTGTTAGTGTTACAACTCTGTTACACCTTTTTGAATTGTCTTCACTGCTTATCCATATGTGCCTAGTCAGTAAGTATGTTGTATTGATTTAACAGAAGGCGCCTCATCCAAGTCAAACACGGGCACAGACGACCTTTTTGCTAAGTTCAAGAAGCCTGCAGGTAGCTGGGACTGTGGTACATGTATGGTGCAGAACAAACCTGAAGCCACAAAGTGTGCCTGCTGTGAGACCCCAAAACCTGGAGCTTCCTCTGGAGGTGAGACTTTCCGGATGGTGTTTTCTACTATGTTCATCAGCCATTAGCTGCCTAATGTTTCAGCAAGTGTTCGAATGTCAGCAGCTGTGTGGCACCTCATTTTCCACCATGTCAAAAGACTTGAAATATTGCACTCGCAACTGTCTGTCACGAGTTTCTCTTCATGACAGACATCTTCACAATGTGCATAAAGAAAACCAGGATTCTTGAGGTTGCTGCTTGAACTGGTGGCACGCAGCTTCCAACAGCCTGAGACACGATCTCTACAGCCACTACACTCAGTCACACTAACAGTGCAGAAAATATTCTCTGTCAGACAAACAAAATGTTGCCAGTGCCGACTCTGGTAGCTGTCCAGTCCTGTTGGTTGGGAGGAGGGTTAACTTTTTTGTAGGCGGACTTTTGAAGCTCTTAACATGTTGTGAGTTCAGATCAGATGTACTTTTTCTGTGCTCAAAACTTAATTTCCATGCATGTGTATACATTCCAAAAAAGGGTAAGGAGTTACTGGTGCAATGATTTTTGGAACTGCAATATCTGACTTTCTATTGAAACCGTAACACCATTTTGTGTAGGGTCATCAGCCTCTTCAAACATGCCTTCGTCCACCTCAGCACCTAGTGGTGGTACGGACAGCTTGTTCGCCAAGTTCCTGAAGCCAGCCGGTGCCTGGGACTGTGAAGTGTGCTTGGTGCAAAACAAGGCGGAGGCCACAAAGTGTGCTGCCTGTGAGACGCCCAAACCTGGTTGCAAATCTGCAGGTATGTCCAATAGGAAACCTTTGGCAACAAGTAATTGACGATGTTTGGCGTGAGGGTTTGTATGCTCGTGCTGTTTTATATTTTACAACTGCACTGGAAATCTGTGATATTTAGTTTTCACTGCCAGGACTACAATTTCAAGCCGGAATTTCGTTGTTAAACTTAGAGGGCAAAAACAACGGGTGGTGTGTGATGGAAAAATATACTTTCTGCAAACTGGCCGTTAAAAGGCCGTCATGGTTTGTTTACAGGTAGATCTGTGTGTTATGTTTTTGAAACATTCTGAATGGTATTGCTTACCTCTGTACCTGCAAGTGACCAACCACAACAAAAAATACCAAGAAAGGGGGGAAAATGGTAGTTAGCAACTTCATTCCTGTAGAGAAAAGTGTTCAAAAGAACCATCACAAAGAGGGCCAAGCCCCCTCCTCACCCCAGCTGTTGACTAAGGGAATCTGTCTTTCTGTCTTCAGCCTCCTCAAACACCTCATCTTCCACTTCAGCACCTAGTGGTGGCACAGACAGCTTATTTGCCAAGTTTCTGAAGCCAGCGGGTGCTTGGGATTGTGACATGTGCCTGGTGCAGAACAAGGCAGAGGCTACAAAGTGTGTTGCATGTGAATCGCCAAAACCTGGCTCAAAACCTGCAGGTATGTGTGTACAGAAGGTGCAGGAGCAGTACACCAGAAGGGTATTCTGTCCTAGACTAACACAGTAACAGTCTTCATAGAACTATGAGAAGACATGCTTTCAAAATGGATGTTGATTTGGATGTTTTTGGTGTTGGAAAGTAACATGGTAGTTTTGTGCAAATTACACATTTCGGTAAAAAACATTGTCAACTGGGTTAATACTTTATATTCCCAGCTGGAAATGCATCCCCTGCCAAGACAGATGACTTGTTTGCCAAGTTCCGCAAGCCAGCAGGAAGCTGGGAGTGCGATGTGTGCATGGTGCAAAACACAGAGGCGCAGACCAGGTGTTTGGCATGCGAGTCGCCACGACCTGGCACACAATCAACAGGTAAAGTTCGTTAGCGTTCCAGTGCTAATCTTGTTTTTGGAGACAGAATCAAACAGAAATCACTGTGACTTCAGCTATGGGCTTGTGGTCTGAGTGCAGGTTCTTTGTTTCATCCCATATAGCATTAACCCATCTACATCTGGGTTGGTAACATTGGCTGCACGTAAGGATGTAACTGTAGCTAATTTTAAGGCCTTTCAGCTGCTGTGCTGTCAGAGTTTATGCAACTGGTTCGCAGGAATATGGTTTTAGATTTGCCTACCTGAGTCCTGACTCGCTTTTGCTGTCTCGGTCTCTGCCTTGGCTTCATTGTGTACTCCCGCATTCTACAAAGGAAGGTCTGGACACACCATGCACCGCTTGGTGGAAGCAGCATGCGTTCCTCATACTGTGTTAATGAAATTAAAAACATACCATTACCAGTATTGGATATGAAGTAACACTGTTAATATATCAAATTGTGGCATGCGTTTATGTGCAGGGTGTGTACCAAGTTCAGGAGCAGGTTTCATTGGAAGCGGGCCCACCCTAACCATTGCCCCTGGAGGGGGACTCGCCCTCAGTGGATTATCATCATCTTCAAAAGCATCGCCTTTCCTTACAGGGGGCACCACACAAAAAGACTCCGCAACTACAGGTTTTACGTTTGGAGTAAAAGACTCCACAACCACCGGTGTTACGTTTGGAGGAGCAACTGTTAACACCACCTCTTCTAGTGGTGGTGGTTTTAAATTTGGAGGAAGTACTGTAAGTCCCAGCAAGACTGAAACTACAACGGACGGTGGATTTAAGCTGTCCACAGGTGGTAGCACTGCTTCAAAAGACTCCTCTGGCTTTAAATTTGGCGACAAAGACTTATCAAACTCTAACAGTGCCTCTCCTTCCAGTGTAGTGTTTGGAAAGACAGATTCCCCAAAGTCAGATGCGCCCCCTGTGGCTAGTCTCTCAGGAGGCTTCAAGTTTGGTAGTTCGGCATCGTCACAATCTGTGGCAGGAACAGGATTTCAGTTTGGTGCCACAAGTAACGTGTCTTCAACGAGCATTAGTGCAGGGCTAGGCCAGACAACAGTCACTTCTTCTGGCTCAACCCGCGCATCTGCTTCGTCTGTGGCTGTCTCCTCATCCGCGTTTGGTTCTAGTTTTGGATCAGTGTCAAGTGCTGCAGGATTTTCCTTCGGCGATTCATCCACAGCTCCCACAAAAGGCGATCGCACAAAAAACAATGGAGTGAGCGCAAGTGCTGTGGACAGTGTATCAGGGGCAGGGAGCAGCAGCGAAAAGAAGACATTTACACCTGTGTTTGGTTTGGGACAACCTGCAAGTAGTAACAGTCTTGGAGTGGCCCCGTCAGTAATGTCAAGCGGATTTCAGTTCGGTGCCTCGTCTACCAGTGACAGTTCTAGCTCCTCGGTTTTTGGTTCAAACCTCAGTTCGAAGGTAAATATGCCTGAGTCTGAACCAGCTAAGTCGGAAGGTGGTGTTTCTGTTGTGTGTGGAGCAAAACAATCTAGCATTTCCAGTAGTTTCAGCTTTCAAGCTGGTGCCAAGCCCAACATCGAAGGAGCCCCTCAGGCCGGACTATTTACATCAGCTTTGGGTGGTAAGAACGGGGAGAGTGGACCCACGTCAGGCTTTGCTTTCAGTGCTGGTGCCACCCCATCAAACACAACGCCCGCAGCCTCAGGCTTTGTCTTGTGCGCTGGTGCTACTTCCTCCATGGCCACTACATCAGCCGCAACGCCTTCAGGGTTTGCTTTTGGATCTAGTACCCCTGTCAGCACCAACACAACGACCAGCCTTTTTGGCGCCACTCCCCAGCAGAACAGTTGGTCGGGTGCGGACAGTGATGCAAAATCATCGCTGGCAAAACCTGACCTCGGTGGCGCCAAGCCCACTGTGAATGGGGAAGTGGGTGGCCCTTCAGGGTTATTCGTGTTTGGACAGCAGCCGGCCAATACATCAATGACTGGGTTCGCTTTTGGAGCACAGACAAATTCTGCTGCAGACAATGCTGTCTCCCCGCCCAAGCAGATGTTTGCATTTGGTGGCAGTTCATCTTCTTCAGCAGCTGGCGGCAAGAGAACGCTAGATCAAAATGGTAAGGGGTTGCATTTAGTAGTTCACCTTCGTGGTAGTTTTAGTCTAGCATCATCTTAATTTTGGATTCTGTATCATGTTTGCATCTTGTTTATGTGTATTCCTACTTTCATGGATAGCCACAAAGTAGTCTTGCTTGCTTGTGCGGCGTTAAGCCCTAAATAACTCACTCACTCCCTCCTACTTTCATGGGTGTCTTGTAAACTACAGATGGTCATTAATCATTTAGAGGACTGGTCAGGAAATTCTTGAAAATTTTGTGTAAATTTGCAGTACGGATGCATATTGATTTTCTACTGCAATGGTGTTGCTGTCGCTCTTCTTTTACGTATTGTGTCTGTGTGATTGCAGACTCTGGTCCATCTGATGCCAAGAAACGTGGGTTTTTCTCAGGAGGAGCTTCAGCAACTGGATCTGCTGAGCCATTCAAGTTTGGCAACCCAGCCTCTACTGCGGCGACAAACAGCATTTTCAAATTTGGGCAACCGTCAGACGGTATGGTAGCACATTCTCTGTATTTTCCATGATGTCGTTTTCAGTAACATAGGACTTTAAGGCTGTAGCCCAAGAGAAGTCTGCATACGAATCTGAGAGAGTTGTATGTCTGCAACCTCAGAGGAGCATTCCCACTGAAGTTTAAATGGATGAACTGTCATTTTTTATTTTTATTAGATTGTGTTTTATGTCATTTTCTGTCATAGGAGCAGCTGACAAAGCACAGAGCTTGCCTGCTTTTGGTGGGACAGCCCCAGTTTTTGGTGCCACAGCTCAGACAGGCCTTTTTTCCAGCGGTCAGAACAGTGTGGGCAGCACGCAGTCTGTGTTTGGTAGTGGTGGCGGGGGTTCAAGCAGCACCACCACTGGACAGTTCTCCTTTGGTGCAGGGACCAACTCGCAGAGTAATGCCGCTGCTGCCTCAGCATTTCCAGCAGATGCGGCCAATACTGGCTTTGGAAGTGGCGCGGGTGAGTCATACTTGGTGCTAGGAAAGGTTTTCTTGCGCAAGGATATTCTGTCTCATGGACGGCAAGTGTAACTCACTAACTGTCACTTCTTTAGATCATTTAATCAGAACTACATAATTATCTCTAAACAACAAAGTACCATTTATGGTATTCTCCTCTGCAGTAAACTGAGTGGACTGCAAGCCAAATGCCTTCAATGTTCAGTTTGTTGGAACACCTATAGACCTCCATAGGTTTGTTTCAGCAGCCATGACAGAAAAGTTGTAAAACTTTCGCTAACATTTTAAGATGCGTACTCAAATTGCGTAATCAAGATATGTATTCTGAATCGTATCCCCTCTGGATGTTTTCTTATCAGGCACAGGTTTCAACTTCACCCCCAGTTCAGGACCATCCTTCAACTTTGGCGCTAACAGCAGCACCACTAGCGCACCTGCCAACATTTTCCAGTTTGGAACAACCCCAGTGAGTACATTTCATCTGTACACGAGTTTGCAACAGATATTGTAGAAGGCAGGGGGTGTTGTGAGATGGGTAACAGTAACACAAATCAAAGCAGAATATTTTGGCAGTTTACATCGGCATACACTGGTAGTGTGTATGCAGTTTTTTGTTATTCACATTCAAACTGCATGGAGGGGTATAAATGCAATGTTTTATGTGTTGATTTGTACAAGTACAGTATTGACTGCCTCAGCACAGGACATAAACATTATCATACAAGCGCAGTTTCCTCCCATGTCCAAGTCTTGATTCTGGTACCCTGAATATTTTTGCCCCCCCCCCCCACCCCCCCCACCCCCCAACCCGTCCACCCTACCCCTCACCCCACAACTACAATGTAGGGGGTAAAGATCTTGCACATGAGGTTAGTAACATCCTGGAGTAAAACAAGTACTGTTCTGATGTCATGTTCCTACGTGACTGTTTTTAGGCATGTTCAGTGCTTCATGCACATGTTTGTCATGAACAATCATGGTTGTGCATCACAGGCAGCAGATGCGGCACCAGTGCAGCCTGCAGCAGGGAGTGTCTTTGCATTTGGTCAGAGTGCGCAACCTGCAGACTCGACAACTCCGACACCGGCATTCTCTGCACCCACAGGCATGGGGTTCGGCGCTCAGGCAGCCCCAGCGCAATCTAACTTCACTATAGGGTAAGTAATAGTAATGCTGAACAGCAGTGCAGTTGTGCCTACTATTTCAGGCACACCTTAACTTGTTTGTATTGCGATGGCATACTGGACATATTGAGACTACTGCTGGTAAAGTAGTTGGTGGGAAGTTTGACAAAAGCAGTCTTGAGTTTGACAGCAAATCGCCTTCAGGATCATGAAATGTAGTGACTCTTTGGCTAATTGGTTGTTGCCCAGCGGGAACACTTGACACAAGAAAAAAGTCGGAACATGTCCCGTTTGAACTGTCATGTTCTAGGTTTAATACTTTCTAGGATAGGCAAGATCGGCCACCTATGGCAATAGACCTAAGGCCCTTTTCTTGCAAGATACGTATACAGTTGCCCTTACTAAAGGTTGCTTTCCCTCAGATTGGCCAATGTTTCCTTGACATGCACCTATTGTCAGCCTGTCCCTGCAGTGTGTGTTTGTTCCCCTTTGCCCAGGTCTGGAGATGGCACAAGAAAGATCAAGCGAGCTGTCAGACGAGGAGCAAGGAAGTGAACCAGGACAACAACAACAAATTACCTGAAGTGAGATCACACTTTGCAGCATTGTCAGTCGGCTGTCTGCAAGACCTTGTCTGGCTTTACATATATGCAAACTGTGCCAATTTAGGAGTTCCAAAGGACCAACTCCAAATGCTTATTTAGCCAGAGCATTGTGAGTCAAGTGGATTTGTTTTGTCAATATTCACTCCTCTAAAGTTCTTGACTGACAATAAAAAATGACAACCGTTGCATGTGTGGTAATCTGTTAATTGAAACACCGAGCACCACAGTGTTGCACCAAGCAGTGATTCGCTCGCTCAGACGATGGTGAACGTAAAGGTGGCGACGGATTTTTATTTTCTTTTTCCCACTTTTTTGCTTTATGCAGGGTGGTGATGGCCAAGCTAGTGCAGGTTTTGCTGCCTGCAGACTACTGACTAGTGATAAGACAGTCTTAAAAAAAGGTGTCTAAGATGGTAGGGAAGTACAATGTGTACTGTTGCAGGGAGTCCTAATTGCAGCAAAGTGTTCATGATAAGTGCTTATCAGATTAGTTGTGATCAGTTTATGAGCTAAACTGGAAAACACATAAAGAGGAGGAAAAAAAATAGTTTAAACAGTTAAGCAGCTTAGCTTTTAAAGAAAATGTCAATGAAAATCTGTGTGACTGTTTCATCATTTGACTTGACCTTCAGTGCAGGATTCTGGCCATGTGTTCAGTGATGTCTTTTCCCACTTGCTGTGCGGAGTAAGTTGGGTAGAATTTTCTCTTTTGGACACTGGTAGTATCTTGGTACGCTACAGCATAATCACACAGTTGACATTTTACTAAAATACTGATGGTTGTCAGAAAACTACTCAGGTATCTGAGAATAGATGACATAAGCTTGCATCATTTTACGAAAAGTAACTAGTGACTCGGTGAGCTGCTGTCTCTGTGAAGACAGTTTTAAGGTGATGTGTTGGTTGTTTTGGTTTTGTGTCACCCAAAATTGTCTCGTATGCTAAGTAGGCTGGTGCAAAGTTTGAGTGGTTGCCATTTCTGTGTCTACACTGCTGAATTTTTCAGCTGGCCTGAAACAAAGCATTTAGCCTTGGTCATGAACATAGCAGTGGATTAAGAGAGTTCAAGTTCGTTGTAGTCGGCTTGTACACATGATATTTCCTCGTCAAAGATAAGTTCTCAGGCCCAGTGTCAAAAACAGTTTTGAAAGTAAATAGTTATTCCTTTGTCCTAAGAACTATATGAATGGGATTAGCTTTTAACTCAGAAGGTGTTTACAGCTCAAGGCATGAAATACCGGTGCTTAAAGTTGAGGAGGTACTGGTACCATTATTTATGAACATTCGGCCGAGGCACAGAATTTTTAATGGATACACCCCTGTCTGCCTGATTTGTTTTTTTAATAGGCCTGTGAGGTATGCCCAACTTTTTTTTTGTTGGTTTTGTTTTTTTGTTTTGGTATTATTGTTTTTTTTGTTAGTAGTTTTTTAACACAGTGAACTTCACACACAGTAGATATAAACTTGTGACTTGGGTGCGCGATCATGAGCATTACATTACTGCCATACCACATCACACATGGACTTAATTTCTGTGACCCTCAACATGATTTGTAATATAATTTGCTGGTATAAACTGGAACATGTTTTGGAAAATTAACTTTCTCAGCTTGGAATTCACTGTAGTTTAAATATTGGTAAACAAAGCTGTGTAATATATCGCATAGCTGTTACTTATTTTGTACCCGTTGCTGGATTTGAAATGGATGTTAGAATTGCTTGACATTCACATGTACATAGCACAAAAAGCATGTTCTTATTGGTATATTATCTGTGTATATATGTGTATATATATAATGACAATATCAAAAGTTTGACCTCACTCGCCTGTGGTATATCTGGGAACAGTATAGAAAAAAATCGTGTTAAATGGAAAAAATGCTAAGTTTATTATGATTTGTGTGGAAGCCAAGTGATTTATACATTTTGTATCCAGGTGTAAAGATGAGGTCAGGCTTTTGGTTCATTTTCTTTCTCCCCCCCCCCCCCCCCCCCTTTTTTTTTTAACCTCCTTTTTTCCTCTTTGGTTTTTTGCCTTAAAAAGAAAAATAACTGGGTAGTTTGTTAGGAAGATTTTTTTTTTCTTCTGGTAAATGAATGAAATAATGGAGTTACCAGCATAGGGTTGACGACACTCTCCTATATACCAGCTTTAGGACATGGTGGAAAATCCTCTAATGATACACCTGTTCAGTGCTTAGAAGAGCTTGGGATTATTTGTTTATTCAAACGCATTCTGCATTCCTAAATTTCTACGCTTCCCTTTCCCCTACATTGTGCCCCTTGATATGTTGTTAGACAAGTCTTCATTCAGTTGACTCGTCTCTGCCGATGGGTTCTATCCATTTGTTGTAATGACGTGAGATGTGCTTTCATTGTCTGTATTTTGCAAGTTGATGTAAATGTTTGTGAAAGAGTGTGCTTGTGTGTGTGTCTGCGCGAACATTTTCTGTTGACATTTTCCACTACAGCTATTGAATAATGAGAAAGACGAATGTGGCTTGGCTCACTTGGTGCTTGAAGATTTTTATCTACTTCCTGCGTTAGGAATGTAAGAAAAAGGTATCCTGAGAAGCATTTACAGAGAATCCATGTACATACACAGTTGTGTAAATATTAAAATGATGCATCTTGGAATCCACATCAAGAGTGGTATGATGCAAGAAACGTAGTCTGATAAAATTTTCCTTTCGGGCATTTTAGATGAGATTTCACCAGAGAACAGTTTTTCATACTGCAGTATACTCTTGTAAAGGAGAAAAATAAACATAGATTTTTATTAATTCACATTTTGTCAGTAATAAAGTGTAAGCATTCTTTCTTGGTAGCAAGCAGTTGACCAGATTGAGCTGGGAGACATTTTTAAATGAGATTCTAGCAGTCGCCGATACTTCCGCAGCATGCTTATTTGCTAACATCAAGTACAGATCACTAGGACAGTTCAGCTATAGAGTCCCGGAAAATCTGCCTCAGCCCTGAGGTAGCCCTGGGCACTGTCCCTAACCCATACTGTGCACCAGAGAGTGTCATTTTTCAGCTTAGTCCCAAGACTGAATTGTCGTGTGCATGAGTTCGGAAAACCACCAAGTGCTTCTCTTGGGCAGTTGCTTTTCTGGTCGGCTTTGCAACTTTGGTTTAGGGCACCTTTCTGTCAGAGTTTGCTCATTTTCTACACTGTATTTTCTGAGGTCGCAGTTCTACCGAGTATAAGAATTACACTGTATAAGTAAATCTTTGAAGCTATGATCACCCCTATTCCCGATTTACCAAGTCTGTCTTATAGTTTTGGCAAAACTGCTGTTTCATACATTTAGCCCAAAGTCTGTCAGTATCTCAAAAAGTACTGTGAACCGAACTATTTTTGTTGCAGAACATCCGCAAGTAAAAACTGGACATGCACACTATTGTTGGGTGTTGCTATACTTTCACTGTATCAGTGTTTTCATTGAGTCATAACAATGATACACCCATGGAATAAAAAATCTTTGCAACAAAACTGCACTCTGATGAGTTAGAGAGGAAGATATTGGGGTAAAGTGTTATAAGAGCGTCTGTTCTGTGTGTTTACAAACATCTGTTCAATGTTCTGGTGCAAATGCTAGTCGGTTTAATTCTGTCTTCTCTTTTTTTAATGCAAGCGTTTGTCTTAGGACAATCTGGATGTGTTTAACTGTTCTCCTTCCATGGATGGAGATTAGCACCCTTCTTTTCTTTTTTTTAATAACAAAGTGAATGCCGGTTAAAAATCGTCCTTGGCAGAAATGATGTCACATCGTAGCTAAACTGATGCACAAGGGAGAAACCTCAGTTAGTCTGTTGTTCAACACCCAAGTGCCATGGTTGCATTCCTGGTTTCCACTGTTCAAGTGAGGTAGCCTAAGGGTGTTCAGGAGGAAAACAGGTTTTTGGCAGGGGGAGAGTTAATTGAGTTTGTCCTCTGGGAAAGAAATTGGTGTGGGTAATAATAGACATGGATATATATACATGCATAACTCTCTCTCTCTTCTTGTCTTTTCGTCGTCTTTTTTCTGCGAGGAACAAAAATGTGTTCACTGGTATCATTGTCTCTCCGTGTTCACCGTTCACAAGAAAGAAATCTGTGGTGTTTTGCTTCCGCGATCTCTTGCCCGTTTTCTTTTTTTCCCCCCCCCGGAGAAACGTGCCCGTTGTTAGTGTGGCGTGGTTTTTTTTTCTGTTCCATGATTCGTGAGACTTCAAATTTTAAAAAATTGACAATGGTACTGTGATAATGTGAATCGCTCATTGTACATTTATTGTCAGCAGATTTGTCAGCAGAATTTCACACACGTGTAGCAGAGTCCCAGAAAGGGAGCAGTAGGCTGCATCAGCCCAGTTTTTCTCCAGGATCTGTACGTTTCGATTTATCCGTTAGATTTGTCATCGTCGCATTGCTTTTTTGTTGCATATCATGATTGTGTGTTCCAACATTTTGCTGAAGATATTTTGCAGTAAACGTTTGAAGTGCATGCTCTTCTAAGTCATGCTTTATTGATTGATTGATTGATTGATTGTACAATTTGAAAAACAGACCTGGAGAAAAAGACGCTGTATGTAATAATTAAAACTCAAACTTAAGAGACAAGTCATACGACTTGGTTTGGCAAAAAGTTGATATTTTTTAATTAAGCTTAAGTTCGTACTTCCTACTCGTTAAAATTGCTATTGAGTAAGTCAGCCAATCGTGTAGAGTGAAGTCTGAAGTGTGAATAGGGAAATGAGTGAGGAAGTTTACGCGCAAGTGGTGTGAAGTTCTGCGGCTGACTTTTTTCCATTGTTGGTGAATGGCGTACGATTGTGGTGTGTTTGTCACGAAATAAACCGCCAAAACTATATCCTGCTGCGTTTGTTTTAACTTGCTGGAATGAGTGTTCGATGACTAGAGGCGTGTGTGTGTGTGTGAATGTTTAAGAACAGAGTGCGAGTTCGCATGCTTCGTAGGAGTGACTGGCTTAGGTGTCAACCGAGATGACTGTAATACTCGTAGTTCACAACTGTCGACATATTTTCACGTGTAGAACTGAACATGTCATTCGAATAACCGAGATGGGTTGTAGAGTGGTCGAAAGAAACGAATGTCCCCCGCCCCACAAAAAAAGATCAGCCATTGTCGGTACTGTTCCTCGGAGCATGCAGTTTCATGTACCAAGATATTTCTTTGATTAAAACACAATCGTGCGAACACAACCCCAACATGACACAAGATGGGTCACCCGCCCAGTATGTTGTTGCCGTTCAGTGACCTGCTGTCGTCACGGTCGTTTTGTAATGTTACGTGTCGGGCAAGAACACAGACACCCCCTCCCCCCTCCCTTCTCTCTCTCTCTCTGTCTCTGCGTGCATGCATTAGTTCCCCAAGGGACGCCAGCATTACGTCAATCAAACTGGCAAAATGGCGCTCACACTTTGTGTAAGGGCGCGTGCTTCGTTTCTAAATTCTTCGATCTGTATGGTGCATGTGGTTTGCTGAGGAAATGTGTTTGGAGCACAAACATTCAACTGACGATAACGGCTGCAGTGATTTTTGGCTCCCTTGTGTAACAATGGGAGTCTATGTATTAACCCTCCGTCGTCTGTCTGTCTGTGTGTCCAGAAAACTTTAACATTGTCATTTTCTCAGAATCTACAAACAGCAGAGGCACCAAACTTGGCATGCTGATGGACAACCACAAGACCTTTCAAAACATATCATTTTGAATGACCTTGACTCAAGGTCAAGGTCACTAAAGCTCTCTGTTTGAAAATTTTACATTGGCATTTTCTCGTAATCTACAAACACCAGAGGTTTTAAACTTTGCATGATGATAGACATTGATAAGAGCTTTACAGGTATACATGTAGTCGGTGGCCTTGTGCCAAGGTCAAGGCCGTACAAACTATTTTTGTGAAACCTTAACATTGGCATTTTCTCAGAAACAACAAACAGCAGAGGTGCCAAACCTGGCATGCTGATAGACAGTGATAAGACCTATGCACACATACCACCTTAAATGACCTTGAGTCAAGGTCATTAAAACAGTGTTGGGAAAATTTACATTTGCATTTTCTCAGAATCCAGAAGAATCAGAAGCATCAAACTATATGTGCAATGACTGACATTAGCAGCACCTTTACAGACATACCTGTGTTCAGTGACTTTTAGTCAAGGTCAAGGTCATGCAAGCGGTTTTTGGGAAACTTTAACCTTGGCATTTTCTCCAAAACAACAAACAGTAGAAGCACCAAACGAGGTACGATGATAGACAGCAATGAGACCTACCTTTCTGAATGACCTTGACTGAAGGTCAAGGTCATTAAAGCTGTCTGTTGTGAAATTTAACATTACTGTTTTCGGAGGAACTACAAATGCTAGAGGCATCAAACTTGGCATAATGATAGACATTGATGAGATCTCATTTGAAATTGATGAGATCTCATTTGAATGACCTTGACCCAAGGTCAAGGCCATACAAACTGTTTCAGGGAAAATTGTAATATTGCCATGAACTCAGAGCGCCAGAGACACTTTACTTGGCATGATAATGGATAGTGATAAGAGCTGTACAAACATACTCTTGTGCATGACCTTGACCTGTGTCACAAGGGAGCCGTGGAGGCTTTTGCATCTCTAGTTTTATTTATTTATTTATTTTTAATCAGAGACACAATATCTGCATACAGTTTTGATCGATTTTGAGATGTTCATTACTATGTTCATTACAACATGAAGGTGTGTGTATCATAATCTTAACAGTGGATGTAAGAATGAAGAAAAGTCTTTCTTGAAAACACACACACACACACACACACACACACACACACACACACACACACACTACAAGAACAAATTCAGTGGGTGAGAGGAGTGAACAATAGTTTTGTTTGTTCTGCCGGGGTCTTATCGGTACATCGTGTGTCA
>JACVVK020000033.1:202500-520000 GCA_018292915.2 Batillaria attramentaria
CAGTGACAACGGAGTATCTAGGGAGCTCAGTTATGGTTATTACATCAGTTCGTACAGGTCAGAGTTTAGATTAGGGTCACTCGGACATTGTGTCAGCCGTTGATAAAAATATGCACATTCAGCTGCTAATGCTATATTATGTAATTTTTAGACAGGTTCGGCAGCGATTACCAGTTATATGGATATTTGGCCAACCTTTGCAATTCACACACACACACACACACACACACACACACACACACACACACACACACACACACACACACGTGTACACACACACACACACACATACACACTAATGCTAGTGCTAGCAAAAAGGTTTAAAAAAGAGAGGAGAGAGAGAGGAGGAAGGGTCAGCTCACATTTCATCAGGGTTGCATTTATTATTTTTGCATGCTTCAAAGTGATCATCAGCCTTGCCTGTATGAGAAACAAAAACACATGTCGGACATGACTTGTGCTGCCACACAGTTTCCAGTTTGCAGAACACGCAGCAACCTCAGTGTGTACACAGTCAGAAAATGTAAGCCTATTGTACCTGTAATAGCAAAGAAATACTGTTATACTGTTATAATCTACAGGTACATTAAACCTGACTACATGTATAATGATTAGAGAATTTAGCTTGCTTTAAAAATGGTGTGTCCCAATATATCGTACATACAGTCTGTTTTATACAAGTTTGCATTTCATAAGGCAGCATAGACTAGGGTATGCATACCGAGAAGCACTTCGCTACAGCTGTATTCTGAACTGAGCTCTAAGCAGGGCCACACTGTGACAGGTAAGGTTTCTACCCTGCTTTTAGCCTGAATGGAGAAAACAGAACATATGCATGGCTGCACAGAGAATGTTTGTGTTTTTTTTTATTACTCAAGCACAGGCTCTGCAAAGAAAACACTGTTAACTGCCCTGTGTGTGTGTGTGTGTGTGTGTGTGTGTGTGTGTGTGGCACACTGTGTAGCCTTACCGGGAGTGACAGATTGTCTTCCGTTCTGCGTGGCAGATTCGTGACAGCTTGTAACTGTTTTCTTTGGGTCATTTGTTAGCTCAGAGCCTGTTCCTAGAGACTGCAGTCTTGATGAACGTGGATCACCTTGTCAGAACACAGTGCAATTTTTATCATACATTTTAGCTTATTTCGGGTATGTGTGTGTGCAGTGTAGCCTGTTCTAAGCACAGTATTCTGTACCCTGTGGCAAATAAGTCATGAGAAATTAGGAGAATGTACTGGAACATAGTGCTTTGACAAAAATGGAATACTGTGGAAAAGTGTCGGGGAATAACACACACACACACACACACACACAGAGTAATGAACAGAAACTGTCCTTTCTGTGCTCTCTCTCTCTCTCTCTCTCCTCCTCCTCTGTCTCTCAGTCTCTCTCCATGGATCTCATGTTCACTCAACATTCGGTTGGTTATATTGAGGGCACATAGTTGTACTGTTGACAAAGGATTATCAGCACCATGGAATAGTGAACTGCCTCACAGTTTCCCCTGCAGAAGACTATTGGCCTGAAATTTATGTTCATGAACTAAAGTGATGTTGCACACACATAGTACACACACACACAACACACATACAGACACACACACACACACACACACACACACAACACACACACACACACACCATCAAAAACTCACGACTGTTACTTTGGTGATGTAACTGCTTTTCAGTTCGACATACACTTTGACGTGACATGGATGTCAGTCCTTTTCTTGAGTTATTGCATGCATTATCACATCGACCTCAGCTATTTTGAGGGGTGGGGTGGGGGGCACGGTTATACACCTCTTACTACTGAGTACATGTATTGACGTGTGCCTCGTAACGCTGTGATTGCGATATTGAACCAGAGCATCCATGCTGGAATCTGTCAGTGATGCAGGGCGACAGTTGTCTCCCTTGCGGTATCGATCTCTGCATTCATTATTGTTGGTATGCGGCAGCGCGAGAGAGAGAGGGAGAGAGAGAGGCTGAGAGAGAGGTAGAGTGTGGACAGACGCCTCAGTCCTGTGCCAGTCATCGGCATGCAGCACGTAGCCGACTCGCGGGTCTGACAACGACGGTTTTCTGTTTCCGCCATGCGAGTCAGAGAGAAGTGAAAGTCTTGCACGGTGCCGAGCGATTTTGCGTGAATGTGAGCTATGGTGGCGCCTGTTCCGGTGATCGTACAATGTATAGAGCTGCAGTTGTGATGAAGAGTGCGCACAGGGCTGCGGTGATATCATTGTGCCTTTGGGCCGTTTAGCTGTTCCGTGCTCGTCCCATCAAGTCTTGTCTTTGACTGAGTGGCAGAGTCGGCGCATGTCAGTGCAGCGTCAGTTCTGTGCTCTCTGAGACTGTGCTGCTTATTGCGACTGAACTCGACGAACTCTCGTGAAATGCGTACATTGTGATCAGTGGAGTGTTTGGTGTGTTTCAAGTGGAAAACATTCAGTGACTGAACTCTCCAACAGTGCTGTGGACGATTTGGCTTTTCATCTGAACCAGTGGGCGACTGAGTCGGTTTCGCCACTGAAGACGTCACGGTCACTGACGGTACCGGTATCATCATGTTTGACAGTCAGTCGGCATAGACTGCCAGCCACACTGACTGAGGAATCGTCGGTCAGTTATCAGTGAGTCAGTCAGTGCGGTCACGGCATAATGGCACCCTGTTTCAGTCAGTTAGCCAAAATGTCACTGAAGGTCTGCACGCCGGTATCACGATAGCTGTCAGGTCACATCAGTTGCGTATAAGCATCGAGCAGGTTGTTTTCATTCAGTCATGATAACTGTCGGTTTCACCGCAAAGACGGTCATTGTAATGGTTTGTGGATTATGTATGACCGTACCCTTGAAATTACGGTCCCATGTAATGTGTGTGTGCAATGCTCCCTGCGCGTAAATCTAGAGATCTTGATGTGAGAGTGTCAGCCAGTGAATCCGGTCGGCATCAGTACCGTCGTACATTTGCAGGTGACCCGGCGATACATCAGTAGTGGGCCGCAATTATATATATAGTTGCAATAGTCAGTACTGCTCAGTACATAAATCATAGTCTTGTCCTTAACTGACTCTTTTAAGAATGCTTAGTGGGTGTCAGCAGATCAGCAATAGACGGTGTCACAGTGGTTCTAATGTGCAAGAAAGCCGCCGGGACATCATTGAGGAGTGATGGTAGGAATGTAGGTTTGGTGAACTGTATGTTTATAATTATAATTTATGAAGATACCAGTCTCCCGGCAGTGCAACCGTGACAGGATTTAGAGCCTTTTAAGAACGTAGCGTACACCACCAGCATATATATATACTACCGTAGTATAGTTTATGCCGGGGTGCTTTGCCAGCAGCTGTTGATGAGGTTGTGCAGGGTGGAAGACAAAGAGGGATAGGGGAGTGACCCCTTTGCACTCAAAGCAAGTTAATTACCTGCAGCCATTCTCCGCAGCGTAAGTGTTAACGCACCTGCTACAGGCTTGATTACACATTGTATCAACACCGATTTGGCTGACGGTAGTTTCCTGTAGCGAATGCTTCGCAGCCGAGACGAAGAGTAACGCTTTTAGAGACGACGAGGTTACTTGAGTTTGTGCCCGGTCTGGCTGTTGGATTTTATACCAGCCCATGGGATGAAAGACTTTTTTTTTTTTTGTATGCGTTTTTTAAAGCTATTTGGCTGATCATAGTTTCCTTTTTGTGAAAAGGTTCATGAAGTTTTCCCGGGCGTGTATTCAGTACATGTAGTTTAAACAATCTAGTGCGAATTTACTTTACGAGTCATCATTGCAACGTCACTAAGTTTACGCCCAAATCAACATTCTTCTGCATGTTTTCTGTATGCAGAGCACCTTCCACTCAAGTTGCTATTAGTATTACTGGATATCATCGTCACAAGAGTGCATCACAGTGTAGTTGGGAAAAATACCTACCGCAAAAACACTCACGTCTTTGTATTTCTCTGCCCCACCATAAACGTGTACGGTATAGTATAGTGGACCTGTCTGCTCGTGTGGCAGAATTGTGTACTCACAGTCAAGGATAGTTTAAGACAGCGTCAGGGCAGGGGTAGCCACACATGAATTGCAGCAACAGAATCTGACGGCCTTGTTCCTTGGGAAACTGTTGTGTTTCAGTTTCCAGCAAACTCACTGCCGCTTGCCTTTCCGTCTTCAGTTCAGGGTTTAGGTCTCGGTCGAATTTAGACCGCAGAAGTATGCTGTGTATATTGTATTTGTCCTTTGTTGTATTCAGATAAATTCCATTCCTTAAACTTTAAGTGCATTTCACTGACGTTGGCAAGGCTTCTGTTAGACAATCAGATTCTGTGAGAGGCGTATGTCAGATCGGCGGCCTACCACTACCAGTCTAGTAGTGCTCAGTTGGTATCAGTTCAGTGTTTGCCCGTTAGGGGGTGCAAATGTACACCAGTCAATTCCGTCGATGTTTCGCATAAAGTAAATTCCAAAAACGAAGTCAGCGGCCACGTGACTGACTTCACCTCGCCAGACCCCGGAGTAGATTTGCACCCCCTCCCGCGTTGCGGGGATACAGTCGCCCCCATAATGGACGACTGTTCATGCCGAAATATCAACGGAATTGACTGGTATACATTTGCACCCCCTAACGGGCAAACTATACCAACTGAGCTCTAGTAGTAGGGCTTTTCCCGAGTTTCCTCATTCCTGTCTCAGGGAATATAGGTACATGGAAGCCAGTTCCCCGCCCGACTCTATCCGGCTGACTTATCCTAGTCATCACTGTTTGTGAATGGGTATCTAAATCGCAGTGGGCTGCTTTCATTGTTGCCCAAATTTTCGCCCCGGATTGCCCGTGGAGATGGATAACTGTTCCTCACCCTCTCAAGCCTGCTTGATCGGTATCTCCCACTTACTTCTACAAACCGCTGGCTGTGCTAGAACCGGGATAGCCGAATGGTAGAGCGTTGGACTTTCATCTGATGCTCGTGAGTCGTGAGTTCGATTCCCGGCTGGGAGTCTCATATTTGTACTTTTTTCCTCAGTCGTTGCCCCGTCCTTGATATCACCCGTACGTGGTGGTCGGAAAAGGACTTTAACCCACACACACACACACACACACACACACACCCACCCACACGCACCCACGCAAGCTGTGGGAAGTGCCAACAGGTCTTGTAAACACCCAATAAGTATATGACACCCTGTGCGGCGCTCGTGCTCGTGAACACCCCATGTGTCTCTCAGTAGTACATGCTAAACTAAACGACCACAGGATCAAGCGGTAATATATCCACTCAGTTCACTTATCGCAGCTCGAGTTTCATTGAAGCGAGCCAACAAGCCATATGTTGTTCATTGCCGACAAGGCGCCGGTGATAAAAGAAACCTGCGAAGTCGTGGCGTGCTCAAAATACCTGCCGAAGAGGGTGTAAGGTGCAGGTACTCAGCAGGTGTCGGGCTTAGGGAAGGTGTTGTGTTAGTGCTGTTATTTGTGTTTTCCTGTGTTTGTTGATGTTGAGTCTGTGAGGAGAAAAATGCCTCTTGCTCCTGTCTCTGCGTGTTTCTCTCTTGGGCATCGGTCTTGTTTGATGATAAACGTTTACACAATGCAAGACAGACCTCGCGGGCCACGCCCGCCTCTTCACGAGTATCCATAGTGTGCATAAAGCTGTATGGAGTATAGCCGTGTAATAGACGATGATTATACCCTCTGTCGTACGCAGTGACTGTTAAAACTGCATTTTGAAATAGTCAGTTCGCCCGGGAGCGGTAGTGGCGTAAGTGCATATATATATATGCTATGAAAGGGTTAAATACTTGAGTGCAGTGCTAAAACTTCACCGCTTGTACAGTTCAGAATTCAGCCCGGCGACAAATCACGTGCTCTCAGTCTAGTGTGCAGCAGCGGGAACGGAGGCCACCTCAGTTTTGAGTTAAGATTATTCGGGCTGGGTTCTGTATAGCTCAGTGCTTGATCCGTTGTCTGCGATAGGTGCACCTTTTAATTTCTTGCTCAGCTGATTTAGATAACTTATGATAACTACCACGTGCAGGTGATTTGGCGAACACCTAGAGCTGCAATAACTTGCTGCTGGAGCGTGTAAATTTCAATTAATTGCGTATTTTTCGCCAGTTGAGACGCATTAATGAGATCTGTACAGCGGCTGTAAGTGACTTTACGAGATCAGGAGGCTGATAGCTAGTAGTGAGGTGTAGTCAGCCGTCTCTCCTGAATTTGCAGGCATTGTAATGTTCTAGTAAATGATGTGAGCTGAAGAAAGGGAATACATTCGTTTTTTTGTTGTTGTTTTTGTTTGTTTGTTGTAGATGTTGTTTTGTGTTTTTTTCCGTAAAATCTAATACCGGCAACGGCCTTGTCCCATCCTTTTTTTGTGCAACGTCGACGAATGGAGATAAACATTTCAAAAGCAAGCACGACAGGAAAGTCGAAAAAGTTTGTCACAGCATATGAGGGATGCGTGACAGTTCGTTTCCCACAGATCAAAACTGCTTGACTCCTATCCGGCGAGTCCCCACCTTCTCTCCCTCTCTCCAATCATTTACAAGTAGACCTTAGTGGTGGTAGTTCTCAGTGTAAATCCTATTCGACAGCGTATCCGTGGTTGCTACAGGAAGTATTAGACGCAGCAAGGGGACAATGATTGCTTGACTATGCGTGCGCACGAATATCGATGTCGGATTAGGTCTATCATCGGCTGTGGGCAGCTCAGTTCATAGGGGGAGAGGAGGGAGGAGTGTGGCAATGTGTGTGTGTGTGTGTGTGTGTGTGTGTGTGTGTGTGTGTGTGTGTGTGTGTGTGTGTGTTGGATCGACAAAGATGGATCAGCAGATTGAATGATTGCTTGATGGGTTTGGGTGTAGCCTTGTAAAGGTGTTGGGGGGAAACGAGGAAGCGTGTGTTGGCCGGGGCGGGGGGGGGGGGGGGGCACTGACCCGGGAATCGAACTCACTGGTCTAGCATTGACAACTCAGTACTCTACCACCACGGCTTCGTCGGCTCCCGAGTTTCAAGCTGGCGGGGGCGATTGGCCGTGGACAGAAAGACTTCCGGCAGAGAGAGACTGAGACCTTTTTCAACACCGACTTGACCTTGTGTAACCTCTGCAGACCCCATGGCATGTGGCGGGCGCGTTCCTATCCATCATTAACCCCTAATTAATTGTACACGGAGAAAAACAGCTTCCTCTCCTCGGACCGACACCCTCGCCCCGCGATCGTGACAAAAACGGCTTAGGATTGAACGCAGTCGGCGAAATCGATGTTCGATTACTCGCGGTGCAGACGGCCCTCGTTCTGGCCTTGGAGGGGATGAAGGGGGGAACTCCTTCTCAGTCCCCCTCCCTTCCTCGCCGATGACTCATAGCGAGTCTCGATAGGCGAGGAGGGCATTATGTTCGGAAAGGGATGATTTTGCTGTTCGAAAAGCTACACAGATAACTTGTCGGGACAGACAGACGCGAATATGCTCGTCGTTTCGTCGGAATAGTGAGCTATGTTGGGATTGTGTGAGTGGACTGCGCTACAGATAGGGGTTGTTTGTTTGTGTTTTTAAATGAGTAAAAAAAAATCTCTTTTGAAAAACTAGTGAAATGGGCTATGTTGAGATCGTTGCGCGATCGGAGATAGTTGTTTTGTTTTTTTTGGCGGAAAACGCGGTTTCTTTGCAGAAATTATGCAGGATATATGCAAATGTTATAACTGAGCATTTAACACTTAACAGAATGCGCAAAATATATACAAGTCAAAGGTTGATGACGTATTGATGAAGTATGATGTACCGCACCTGTTCGTGAACTTATTTGTTTCAATGCCACTTTCGACATTCTCTTCGGCCCGAGGTAAAATCGTGTAATCACTGTGCATGGCTGTGCAAGTGACATGCTCGAGATTCCGATCGTTTGACATGATACGAGGAGTGTGACACTCACTCAGTATTGAAGCATTTCCTGTCCTGTGGACATATCAGGATACTTCGTGTTGAAAAGGTGTGGTTTGCTCTTTGTGCAGCGCAAAGACTGGCGCGGCATTGGACGTGTGCGCGTTTCTCAGTAATACCATCCCTCTACCCCACTTCAGGTTTACGTGTGACTTTTTGAGTTGCAAGGCATACATGTCACCGATCAACAGAGTATACAGAAAATAGCCCGTGCGTATCATGACGACGTACCATTCGTTTTGTGCGGCAGTGTACGTATGGTCGTACATTCTCCCGTGCATGATGCAGTTTCCTTACAGCTTTCCGAAAACTGAGGGTCACTTTGACCATCTCTGTCAATTTCAGATCGTCATTTTGTAAAATCAGTGAAGTACAGCCCCAAAATCTCCGCGTCAGATTCCTAAATATGTGCATAAACGACGCACATATATAATTATGCGTAATAAGGAAATCTGATGATGTATGTGATAACCCGACACCACACAGCATTCCTATGTTTCGTTGTTTTGTTGCTGCTGCAATGAAACACATGGCAACCAAAAATTGTAGTAGTAGTCAGTAGTATTCTCGTCACTACTGCCCCGGAGACAGCGTGTTTCACAGTGCAGCGACAATCTCCGCTTACCGTGAAAGAGTTACGAGGACTGTTCTCTAGAACGTTTACGTCGTATGCTTTGGGCACTTGTGGATATCATTACTGTGTTGGGAAGAGATGGCTACGTAGGGCCTTTCAGGCGGGACGTAGGAAACTGAAGGGTGTGGGGGAGGGAGGGGGGGGGGGGAGAGTGAGAGTGAGTCTACAATGAAAGATAGAAATCTTGAGAATACACTCAGTCCAAGTGGGTATGCCCCGAAGGCTCAGTTGGTTAAGTTTGTGCCATGTGCAAGAGAGAGACGGACAGTGCAGGCGGAGACTGATTCGATTCCTGTGCAAACAGACTTGGGCGCGGTTTTCCCTTGTGCGTTGGAAAACAAAATGTGAACACATGATGTTTGCAGTTGCGATCCACGTCAATGCCATAACGGGAAACACTGTGATTCGCGCAAGAGGTGACCATCAAGTTCCTGCAACTCAGTGCCTTCAAGATAACCATCTGGCCTCACTGGTATTCACGAAGCGCGTTGCTAGGATAAACGCGTTTAGGTCTGAACTGGCGTTTAACATCCATAATTTCCCATTCTTATACGCCCGTTTCAATGTAAACGCGTTTATTCTAGCGAAACGAGCTTCATTAATACAAGGCCAGGTGGGCATTTACCCCGGCCGGCGGGCCGTTGGTATGAGACGCCAGGTTGCAGTCACCGAAACGCCTGTGTATCGGAATTGTGTGGAATTTATTGTCTCAGTTGGAGATAAGAAACGCCTGCCTAAACCGCCATCTGTTACAGCACAGCCCGGCGAAAAATCACGTGCTCTCCGCTGCCTCTGGTGCGCAGCACACATGCCACCTCAGTTTTGAGTTCGATAATTGGGGCTGAGTTCTAAACTGAATAACCACATTTTGAGACTGACGCGGAAGGTGCTTGTTCAGTTTAACACCATTTAAAAATATAGATAAAAAGTGACATGATTCTCAAGAGAATAGCTGATACCACTGGGTTGAGTATTTGTCCAGTACAGTGTATTGATACCGAGAAGTCTGTCATTCAAAAAAAAGGAAATGGCTAGTGTCATTGACGCACTACAGGGCATATTGAGGAATAGCATGACTGCAAAGGTCCCTTGGCAGAATGTAGCAACGGAAGGCAGCATATGGGGCTTAAAAAGCAGGAAAAAAACAAAACAACCAAAATTATAAAAAAAATCACCCCCTAAAACAGATTCTCTTCTAGTAAAATTCCAGAAAGCTCCTTTCGTCCAGTTGTGAGACCTTGGGCGAAACCCCTGCCCGCCCATCCCCCCACCTTTTCCCTTGATCAAAGAGAGAAACGACGTAGTCTGTTATTGCATCGTGAAGGGGAGGGCCAAATGAATTTTCCGCTCGACATTTCATTAGCTGATTGATCACCCTGTCGCATCCTGCCACCGCAGTGAAAAACTCGTTGCCTCTGTGTACCACGGGGGTTGAACAAAATGGCCGCGGAAAAACAAACCGTCACTCTCGATTCACTCTTTTTTTCTTTTTTTTTCTTCGTTTATTTTTAAAGAGTGGCGCTTCGTCTTTCTATTTGGAAATTTGGATGGCAAGTTTTTGTTTTTGAACGGATTTTGACCTCGTTTGGATACTAAGGGGCTCCTTTTTCTAGCAGCCACCCATATTTGCGAACGCGTTACAAGAGTGCAATATTTTAATCTTGAGGGGAATAGATGATCTGGTTTGTAAGCAATCATCACTCTGATGTCAGAATTCTGATCTGTGGCAGTCGGCGAACGTTTTCGTCTACGACTGACTGAGCGTTCTCTCGCAAATTTGGTATTCTAACCAACCGAACCCCTTTATATGCACCCTTGTCTGCACCGCCGACTCCCCCACCGTCTGTACACACCGAATCCACCATCGCCACCCGGCTCCAGTCCCAGTTTTCTCCGTCACCACTGACATACATGTGGGTCGGTGGGTGGGTGGGTGTTTGGGGGTTGAACGTCCTTTTCCACCACATACGGGTGATATCAAAGACCGGGCAACGATGAAAAAGCCAGCACAAATATTTGGCCCCGAACTCACGACCCGAGCATTAAGAATCCTGGACCCGTATGTAAAAGTTGAGGTTAATTTAACCCACGGCTACGGGCCTAACCCAGACTAGGACAAAAGAAACCCAAAAGCAAAATTAAAATTAAAAAAGGAAGCAAAGAAAGAAAAAAAAATCCTTCTATAACGGCATAGGCACATTCATGGAATGGGCCCGCTTCCTGATTTAAAATAAAAAATAACAGAAAATTTAACCCTAGTTAGTTCGAGGTTAGACTCTAACCCAGGGCTAAAAGCCCTAACCTCGACTAGTACATACGGGCCCAGCGCTGTACCATTCGGCCACTCCGGCTCCCCTGACATACACTCGTACCATACAACACGCCAGAGTCAAAAGCACAAAATTAAAACAACAAAAATCCGTATCCGTGCATTTTTTACAGGAGCGTATTAGTAAGTTGCAAATTAGCCGTGTAGCACGCAAGAGCCTCAGGCGACGTAGAAGCTCATTGAGCGAGCCTTCACGCGAGGCAAACGAGTTCGTGCATCATCAAAGGAATTTGAGTTATTTGACACGAACTTGAGAGACCTTTTGAGTCTTTTACAGTGAAGAGCTCTATTTTGTCCGCTCTGCTTTTCTCTCCTGTTTTTTTTTTAATCTTTGGAGTCGGAGCGTTCAAAGGCGAAAAACAGTTCCGCTGATAAATGAGGCAGTAATGGAAGACAAGGCATGTGTTTTATGTCGTGCTGTGCGGTAATGATTTTTTGAAAAGTTGAAGGACACGGCATTTGAGCGATGTGGAGCCGCATTTCTCGTGGAGCAGATTTTCAGCATTCGTAGCTTATTATACTTCACTAAGCTCAGTCATTGTATCAGCTGGCAGTAATTATTCTGAGAAGAAACGCAAGTGGTGTTGGTAATTAGCTTTTATTTTGATGTATATGAATTGTTCTCTTCAGTGCCAGTGCTCGGGTCCTAAATTTGCCTTGAACCCTGGCTGGGGCCAAATATTTCTTCTGGCTGTTTCCTCGTGGCCCCGCCTTTAATTTAAAAACACCTGTATGTTGTGGAAAAAGACATTAAGCCTTAATTGAATCAACCAGCCAAGGTTTCTTTAGTGCGAAACACTTTTATTAGGGGGGGGGGGGGGAGGAGGGGGTGTTGTTGTTGTGTTGTTGCTTCAGTCGAACCAGATATGGCTAGTTTACTGCACGTTGTATCTTTCATTTCGTGTACGCGGGATGTTACAGACGGTGTGTGTGTGTGTGTGTGTGTGTGTGTGTGTGTGTGTGTGTGTGTGTGTGTGTGTGTGTGTGTGTGTGTGTGTGCGTGCGTGGGTTAGCGCTGAAAATTATCTACCTCGGTTTGGCAGCTTTTGTTTAGACACGCATTTTAAAAACCGTTTCTGTTGTATGTAGCGCAGGATCCAGACATACGTGTAGAATCGAGACCAGGGGACAGACAATGTCTGTAGATGTGCTGGTAGCTCTAACTTCAGACTGAAGGTGGATAGTATAATTATAGCCTAAGGTTGACTCATTTTTTACTGATAATGTAATATGGATTCTGACGCTCAAGAAAGCACAACGTGATGCAGCTTGCAGTGCTGAACTTTCACTTGGTGGATATCTCTTGACTGACAACTTTCACACGCTCTGGAGGTGTGCACGCACCAACAAAAAGAGATAAAATGGATACCGTTCCTTCCGCGCTGTGACAAAAACCGACTTTTGGCCAGTTTTCAAGGTATAAGTTCAGTGTGCGCCTGTGTGAACTTTTTGTGAGAGACATAATGGAGTGCTTGGCTGTTAATCAACAAAGATTCGCATCAGTGATTGAAAACATCAACAAGGAGCTCAGCCAGAAAGGTAAGTTGTTCTTTTATATATCATACAACAACAGGTTGTATCGCTCCTTGATTTGTGTGTCAAGTTCGTCGATCTTACTTGAAAGTGTCGTATTGTATATTTCATTATTACTATATTATCCCTTTCGGGAAATTCGGGCTGCTTCCCCCGGGGGAAGCGCGTCGCTGCGGTGCAGCGCCACCCAATACCTGTCCTTTTTTTTTTTTTTTTACAATATGGCCGATGATACACCGTAGTTTATGTTTGTAAACTCCGTCTTTCAGTTTGAAATGTTGGGCTTAGAAAGGGTTAAAACGACATTGTGAAGCGGTACAAGTGCGATGGCTAGTCAGACACGGCGTGCATTAAACTTGATGTGGAACGTGACCTTTTGTGTTTCATTAACTAATTATGAGTCAGTATAAGCTATACTGAAGATTACACCCGCTTAGAAAAAAAAAATTTAAACTCCGTTTTCGTCCCGGATCTGTGGAAGTAAGACTGTTTACTGATCATTCCGGCTATGTTGAGGTTTGCTTTGTAATTTGAACGTGAGGTTAAAAGGAACAAAAAGTTCAGCCTTGAGGCGCGCACCTGCTCGACTTTGATGGGGAAGCAGGCACCGCAGATGAGGAAGCGAGATGGGAACTGAGAAAACTTGGCAGAACGAGACGATCCTTATTTCGAATCCGTGCTCTGCTTTCTGTCACATCGCCCCGTGCGTTCCCACGATACCTCTAGCTTCGGCAATGTTTTCTTTGGCCATTGACATTGTGAACACTTGACGTCTTTGGCTGTGACCGACACGCCAATTTTCCCACCACACAGCGACCAGGTGACCACTAGTTGGGCGACAGTAGAGTGGGGCTACAGTATACGCCTTCGTGAAGTCCTAATATAATTAGGTACACCCACAGGCTTTGATATCATACACACACAGGGCATTACACGGCTGTCGTTCTGGGTGGGGGTGGTGCCTTGGTTGAAGGTGTTCTGTACTAACAAGCGTTGTGGATTGACTGAGAACCTAGCGGAGAGTAAGTGTCGGCATCTGTCCGTGATGAGCGTTTCTGTTTAGCTGGATAATAATAAATTGCACAGAGGCGTAGTGGAGAGGCTAGTGCTTTAAAGAAGAAGAAGAAGAAGAAGAAAAAGTAGTGCGTTGCGCTCAGCAACTTTAGGTCAGTCCGCTGTTAGGCAGGACTGGGATTCCTGCACCGAGTCCAAGCCCCTTCCAAGTCGCAGTTGCATTTCGCGTTTATAGCCTGTTGTACGTAACACACAGTTAAGTCAGAGCTCACGTTAAACATCAGTCTCCCGTCGGAGAAACAACAACAACAACAACAACAACAACAACACACACACACACACACACACACACACACACACACACACACACACACACACACACACACACACACTTGCAAGGACTATTAAAAAAGATGTCTGGCTGTTTGTAGCATATCCGGCTTTTGTCTTACCCCACTGCATGGTCTTGCTCATTTTCCTTCACTTACATGTGCACTTGTATTCTGTTCACAGTGCCGGTCGGGAATCGTAAATCTGATGCTAACTTTGCAAGAAACGTATACTGAAGAGTTATGGTAGAGAGAGAGAGAGAGAGAGAGAGAGAGAAAATCCCGTACGCCTTCTCTGCTCTTTCTAATAATGGCTTCACCGGCTGGCATCTCATAACTTGCCGCAGCATCCACTACCGTGTCCGGACATATTTACCGCTGCTGTATTTCTCCGTTTTGACAATGAACATCCAGGGAATCATAAAGTGCTAATATTTCTTCTGGAAACAGCTTTATTGCATTGTATTATCGATTTTTGTTTTTCCTTGTTCTGGTGGCGTTGGCTTGAAGCTTGTTCCTGCGTTCCCGGGCTGTGGCGGGCCTTGTGAGCAGCGCGATTCTTATTATATGGCGCGACCTTATTCAAAACTGTCCTCTAGGGGGCGAAAGATAAATTGTGCCGCTGCGCATTTCTGACGCCACCAGTTTTGGCTACACAATTTTCCCGCGAGTGGTTGCATTGTGCTGCTTTGCCCTCCGGGGAAATGTAGTTTGCTGTGCGTTTGTCGGTCCCGGGGAAACAGGCCGTTGTAACGCTTTGGCGTGAGCCGTGATAGACATATATAATTTGAGGATGGCCCTCCTGGAAATTAGATGCTTTTTGTGGTGATGTTTGGTCTCGGATGCTGCTATCCGACTCCCTGTCACCCTCTAATAGGAAAGGACGATGCTAGAGGGGTGAGGGGTCGTTATATGAAGAGCGTGAGTGAGTAGTTGGCCGTGTTTGGTAGTCGTGATCGAAATTTCACGCCACGGTGGACGCATTCTCATGGGAGGAAGCTTCCTGTGAAATTTGTGATTCCGGTGTGCAAGGTCGAGGTCACGGCCACCGCTTAGGTCCAAGATGGGATTAGAGGTCATGACCTTGAATGTGTGTGTGTGTGTGTGTGTGTGTGTGTGTGTGTGTGTGTGTGTGTGTGTGTGTGTGTGTGGATGGATGGGTGTGTGTTGCCATTTTGCAAAACATGCAATGATTGTCGCCTGCAAAATTTGGAACAGTCTCTTATCCCAAATCACATTCCATTTCATCGTTCAAATCCGACCATAAAACACCTACTTCCTAAACCTGCCTTTGTAAAATGGTTCATATTGTCTTGTTCTTGTGCAGTGGAGTATCTTTGTTATTGTTTATACGTTTTATACTTGTGTGTATGGAAACGTGTAAGTTCCTTTGGCAAGCGCATCGAACGTGGAATACTTGGGAGACAGCGCTGGAAACACGCTAGTCATTGCTGTACCTAGTTTCGTTTGGGAACAACTATTTATTACTTGTAGTTTCGTTGACGAGTCGCTTGTGCCTGGAGTGTGACCTGTTGGGGTGGCACAATTTTTTCACGTTTTTTGTCTCTTGACTTTGCGTTACTGGTGTTGTTCTCTATTTTCACTGTCACGGCCTTGGCGCTTTTGTCTGTTTTTTTTTTTTTTTTTTTTTGGTCACAGTGGTACCGCAGTGAGACATGAGATGCCCGCAGAGGTGGCTAGAATGGCGTTAGAGAAAAGAGGGTCTTGTTTTCTCGCCTGTCTCCCCCTGGTTACGAGGCTGTGGTTTCGTGAGACGGTCTCTTTTGATGTCTGTAGCGGCATTGTTGGTGATAACGTCCTAGCATTTCGTGTCGCTTGTTCGTCTCTTTTCATCTTTTCCTGCATTGTTCACCCCGTCCTTCATCCCTTCGCCTCTCTGTGTGTGTGTGTGTGTGTGTGTGTGTGTGTGTGTGTGTGTGTGTGTGTGTGTGTGTGTGCGCGCGCGCGCACGCACGTATTCCCTGCACCTTTCGTTTTCGTCTTCGGTGTGAGTGAATAAATATTCTGCATGAGTGAAGGATATTAATTTAATTTGTATAGGTTCGAAATGGTGCTTCTTGTAGGCAACAGAGACAAAACACAAAATCATCTCCTTTGCAAACTTAAATATTTCTGTCTCTCTCAGTCTCTCTGTCTCTGCTGCTGCTGCTGCTGCTTCTTCTCGTTGTTTGTGTGTGTGTGTGTGTGTGTGTGTGTGTGTGTGTGTGTGTGTGTGTGTGTGTGTGTGTGTGTGTGTGTGTGTGTGTGACCGCGAAGCAGTGCTCAGTGGTTTTGCCTCACCAAGACACCAGACCAACCATCCTGGGGGTGGATCGCTTTCGTTTCCATGTACCGCACTCAGTGCAGTCTTCACAGAATCGGATTGGATGACGATACACCAATTGAACCGCAGACGTTCTCGGCCAGGAAACTGGAGATACAATTAAATGCGGACGACCTCACTTATCTGATTAAGGGGCTCGGCCGGCCATCAGTGTCGGCGAAGACAACAGGCTGGCCACAGGAACTGGTGTGTGGCCGACAGGAAATTTTGGCGACCGTTCCCATTGATTCCATTAGTACTAGATCGCGGATCCCTGTTAACAGTTACAGTCTGCTGGTTGGTTGTCCCGGTCTGCGAGGAAATTCTGAACGGTAAATGCTCATTATCTAGGTATTTCGTTTCCCCGGGGAAGCAGAGTGTGCAGATTCGAGCTCGTGCGTGTGGACGTCAGTGTAGACGTTTTTTGTTTGTTCGTTTGTTTTTTTTAATTCGGCGAAGGGAGGTGGCATAGCCAAATGGTAGAGCATTGGACTCCCAGAGCCCCGCCCACCCCTTGTATTCCGCGAGGTATGAGCATTTTCAGGGCAGTTGCTTGTCCACCACTGCCGCTCCGTGGCAACGTGTTTCACTTTGCCGGAGTGCATTGACGGCCGTTGCCTACGGAAAATAACAGGAATCAACTCCTGAAAATAAAACAACAAACATTGCTATCGGTATTGGAATTTCCTTTTGTCCCATTGCTAACATGGTGGAAATTCTGGTTGCTCCCCCAAGGGGAGAGCGCGTCGCCATTTGTACAGCACGGCCTTCTTTTGCCCCTGTATGCATGTTGTATACCTGGTTTCCTTTCCTCGACCCCTCCCGGTTGGAGCAGGAACTGTAACGTGCACATTTGCTATCTATACATGAGTGTGCACCCGAAGGCGAGACCGTCATCGTAAACGAGTCTGCACTTGAATTTTGACTCGATTTGGTGAGGAAAAATCCCCGACCCAATTCTTATCCGCCAACAGATTCGAACCGTGTGCCTCAGGATCCGCAGACCCGATGCCTTTAACCACTAGAGCCAAATCTGTTTGTCCAGCTCAACTGACAGGAGGCGTGTCTGGGCCCAAGGGAAGGAATCAGCACGTCTGGGGTAATGCGTCTTGACCACTGCCCGTGCCTGCCAGTATACTGTAAACCAGCAGGACCCTGGATTCCATCGATTTCTTTTCTTTTCTTTTCTTCACCGTTGGCTTCCGGACCCGTCTCCCGCTCTTCCTGTGTGGGGGTGTGGTGTGGGCAGGGGTGGGATTTGCGGTGAATTACAGAGGGGAGAAGGGCGAGAGGAAGGCGTGCGTCGAATTTAGAGCGAGGGAAGGATTCTCGTTGTCCTTGTCAACTGTTGCCCAGTCCAGGAGGAAGACATCTTGCACGGCATAGGTCACCGGTGAGGCACGACCTACAGCTTTTATTCGTTGGTTCCCCCTCTCCCCCCCCCCCCAACCCCTTTATACGCAGATTAGGCGTCACGTGACAAGAACGTTGCCTTAGAATGCTTGGGACCCCCGTGGTACGAACGGTCAGTAGACGCACAGTTTGGCTCATATCTTAGCAACGGCAACCGACAGAACGCCATTATTGTGTGCGTGTTTTAAGGGTGTCATGCTTTTGGCATTGTAAGCAGCACATGTCAGTTTGTGAGCTTGGAAAACTCGTACACTGTAATCACTCTTGCGGTGTGGGTGGGTGTTTAAGGGTTTAACGTCCTTTTCCACTACATATGGGTGATAACAAAGAAAGGGGCAACGAGACAAAGGCCAGCACAAAAATTTGGCTCCAGCCGGGAATCGGCTCGAACTCACGGCCCGAGCATTGCAAGCCCAATGCTCTGTCGCTCGACTGTCCCGGTTCCCTACGCTGTTGTGGCGAAGATGAACACCATTTACCAGCTAACCAATCATATTAACCAACGACCGTAGGCACCTCGCGCAGACAGCGTTTCGAGTGCCTCACAGTCACAGAGAAAGAGCAGATCCCAAACTCTTGAAGGCGCTAAAAGCTTCATACAGCCAGCAGCAGCGTACGTTAATTAGGAGACTCTCAGCCTGAAGTGAGGGCGACCCTCTCAGACAGTGTCGGGAGGTCTCACAACGGATGGCACCCTTGCTGTCTCCTAATTCAATATCGCGAAAGTCGCGGGAAGGCAGACACGCCTACTTTTTAAGTCTCCCAGTTTACTCAAGCACTGGCTTCATGGTCTAGTACCCAGCGGGACATTTTCCCCTTGTAAGGAGAAATCGTTGGACATTGTGATGGGCAGAGTCTCTCTCTCTCTCTCTCTCTCTGTTGCATATGCAGCTAATTTGCATTGTGGATGTTGATTGGCTAAGGGCGTCAGTCGGACGTGGGTGGGTGGGTGTTTGGGGGTTTAACGTCCTTTTCCACCACATAGGGTGATATCAAAGACGGGCAACGATGAAAAAGCCAGCACAAATATTTGGCCTCAGCCGGGATCGAACTCACGACCCGAGCATCAGAAGTCCAACGCTCTACCACAGTCGGACGTGAGTGATAATATCCTGTCGTCATATTTTTCTCACGCAAGAAATGTACCTCTGGTCAATGATATCTGCGGACGCGGGACTCAGTGTTGATGACCCTCGCTTGCTACCGGAGTCGTGAAGTTAATTTTGCTAATTACAACTATATGTGCTTTCTGTTGTCGCTACCTCATTCAGCTGTTGTGTGGTCCGTCTGGCTCTGCCGGAGAATACCGACGTACTGACGTTTTCCACTGTTTGTCGTGGTTATTTTTTGCGGTCTGTGTGTGCGATGAGTCTGAGAGTCCTCATGTTATTTGACTTGCTGTTTGCCTGCCAGTCTGGCATAATGGGAGTGGGTGCTGTTAGGCTGTTCTGTGGCAAATTACTCTGTGAAGACACAGTGACGAGCTTCCAGGTGGCAAATTGCGGTGTTGTGCGGTGTATTACTGTCTGAAGACACAATGACTGAGTAGTCTAACTTCCAGATGGGCAGTTCTGGGAAAGGTTCTGCTTATTCGGAAAAGTGTAGCTTTTGTGTTTTATTGTGAGAGAAGAGCCGGATTGCAAGTACAGTCTTTCCTCAGAGAAATCGTAGAATCATCTTTCGTAAGAGTGCACATAATATTATGCAGGTTGTAAATGGCCACATTTGTGAATGCGATGTTCAGAATTTCAAAAAAGACAAAAGAAAAAGAGCCTGTTTGTCAGTGCAGCTTTTTCATCACATTCACGGTGAAATCATTCGTAGCCGACCTGTCATTTTGTCTGGATGGAATAGTGTTCAGCTACGTTGTTAGGGTACTTCACTGTGTCCCCCCCCCCCCCCCCCCCAGTCTAGCTGCTTGGTCTCCAGTGACTGTTATGACGGCCGAAACGTCAAGCACGAACTATTGTTTTCTCATTGTACAAAGTACAAGATTCACGGTGGAGCCTCTATGTGGATGAGTGTGTTTGGGTTTAATGCCCTTCAAGTCTCCACCACGTAATACTATGGATGATATCAAAGAGGGGACACGAGAAAAATCCCAGAATGAATATTTGGCCCCAACCTGGATTCGAACTCACCTCATTGTGGAAGAGTATATATTTATTATTCTCTTGACATAATACTTCTTTTCACAGAAGCGAAAGTAACTCATACACGATCCCACATGGTACAGTCAATGACCTTAGCCTTACGCATGTGGTACAGGTACAAAGAGCCTGTCCTGACCCGGTCGAGTAGTACCGGAATGGCTGACACACGGCAGTCGGCGCCAGGTATGCGAGGAATGTCCGTAACACATGGGACTTCCCACCTGCTGTTCGGTTGCAGACTTTCCACGTAACTAACTAACGTCCCGACTGCATCCTCGTAACACCTTGATGTTGCTCGGCATAAAGTGCCGGAATTCCGATTCTTACGTGCTGGGGAAGAGAGCGGCGTGATATCCAGGCATTTGGTTGTACTTGACGTACCGTTAGGCGTGTGTGTATTTCGTATTGCATGGAGTCAGTCAGTCTTGTCAAGAACGGCGGAGTGGCTGGTGGGTACCGTCTGCTGACACTGTGACCAATGCAAGAGGCTAGGGTTTCGAGTGCCACTTGGGGCAGCGAATTCTTCAGCTGAATTATGAGAGAATGCGTGTGATTCACCTGAGCGTGCATGCTGGTTTCGGTTTGGGCCAAGAAATTTGATAATGCGCCCACACAATACCCAATCAGTAGGAGTAGTAAGGCTTAGTAGAGAGGATTTTTTTTTTTTTTGGGGGGGGGGGGAGGGGGTCTGGTTGTCTATGTCAGTCTACCCTCCATGGCTCCCCTAGCTACCCAGACAATCCCCCCCCCCCCCCGTCTCTCTCCATTCCTTTACGCAGAAAGTGCGTAAATAGCACTTAAGCAGCACGTCCGCATTTCTTGGTCACAAAACAAAACAGAACTCCCAGTGTTTTCAACAGATGCATAAAATTGCTTACAACCCCTCGAATATTTCGTTGAGGTAGTAAATCTGTGGAAGCTGCTATCCCAACCTCAGAGAGAGAGAGGGGGGAGGCGGAGGCGTCAGATCAGCCCAGGCAGCCAGACAGACAGGAATTATTTAGAATCATACAATCGTTGTCCAGACATTAATCCACAGAGGAGCTGCCCCGTTCATCATTCCTGCCGACCCTGTATGTACTTGGCGTCGAGTTCGGCGTGTCTGTCTGGCATTGACACCGCGGTGTGAGGGCAGTCGGTACGATCCAGCATTAATTGCCTGTCGGACGGTGGTCACTCAATCAGCCGCTAATAGCTCTTCATGCTGCACCACGGTCATTTTAATAATCACTATTACTGGGCCGGTGCTGGAGCTGTGCTGGTCAGTGTCGGGACATTTTTGCGGTGGTCGAGGATAGCCTGGTAGCCGCTGTGTACAATATGACCGCCACTGATTAAAAAAAAAAACAGCCTCAGTCTTATGTTGCTGGTCTTGTGCTGGACATTATCGGGACATTTTTGCGGTGGTCGAGGATAGCCTGGAAGCCGCTGTGTACAATATGACCGTCACTGATAAAAAAAAAAAAAAAAAACAGCCTCAGTCTTATGTTGCTGGTCTTGTGCTGGCCATTGTCGGGACATTTTTGCGGTGGTCGAGGATAGCCTGGAAGCCGCTGTGTACAATATGGCCGTCAAAAAACAACACCCCCCCTAAAAAAAAACCAAAAAAACCCACAAAACCAGCCAGCCTCAGTCTTATGTTCCTGGCGTTGTGCTGGCCATTGTCGGGACATTTTTGGACTGGCAGTTACGTGAAGCCCTTACTCGATTTCAGAGTGGCTGAGGATCGTCTGACCACGTACAGTTCTCCCATATTCACAGTTTCCATCGTCTCCAAAACTCACTACCTTTGTCAGGCATACAACAACGCTGTTGAAAACTTCATGGAATGTGTTAAATCCGTGCATCGGAATCACTTGGGTCACAATATAGCATCTGTGGTGACGTGGGTTGGCGTGTATACATGTTCTACGTACGTAGAAGCGCATACCGCGTAGTGAGCAAACGACATTATTGGGTTGCGGATTGAAGACCAGCAAGACAGCGCTGATTTGTGACTATTTTTAGCGACTTTGTCGTTCGGCGTGTAGTACAGGAATGGAAGCAAAGAAAGTCACATTTCTCTACTATTAGAAGCCGTATGAAGTCATGAAGATGGCCGCAATGGCTGTAAGGACCATCTGCTAATCTGGCAAACAGCCTTAGAGCTTGTAAGCGGCATTTTTTCCCCCCTCAAATCCCATTACGAACAAAGAGATTTTATGTAAAAGCGGAGCTGGACAGGTGTCCACTAAGTGCGGTTTGTCACGCAGAATGACATACATGTACCTTTGGTGGTGTGCGGGTGTTGCCTGCCGCACAAGAGGACTCGAAGCAGCGATGATGTAGGGTTGGAGTCCATTAAAGGCCCTATATTCGTAACGGGCGCTCAGGGAAAAACTGCCGCTTACGAAGGTTTCAGGCTATTTGCCAAGTAGAAGGAGGTTTCATTTGACCATCGCGACCGTTTCTGTGACTTTGCGGCTTTTAATATATGAGAAATACGACTTTCTTTGAGCCTACCCTCCTTTTCTTACCGGCTGTCCGGCAACACGAGTCTAAAAATAGCCACCAACCAGCGCCTCAAGCTGCTGGCCGAGACTGCAAACTATGACGTCACAGTCAGTGCAAGTGTAAACATATTGCTCCCGAAAAAGTGAGTACGAGGTGTGATTCCTAAGACAACCCGACAACCCACTCCCGTAAAAACAAAATTCACGAGTTCATCGAAGAAGCGGCGCCGACATACGCAAGAGCGCGAGTATGCAGTCTAAAGTTTCCCGAGGATTAGAAACTGCCGCGGTGGCAGACTGAAGCTGAGGGACTGATTGATACGCGCTTGGCCTCTCACTTCGGGACCAAAGGCTCACGGACGTTTGGCATTCACTCCATGCTGATGAATACGTAAGTAATCACTGTAGTATACCTGTTAGTGTGACTAGATAACCTGACTTTTGTGTCTGAAGAAAGTTTCGTGCCGACTAAGTATCCGAACAGCAGTGTTATGGCGGACAGTGGTTTCGCACCGAGTCACCCCGGCCATACAGTGGTTTGTGTGGCAAGACAAGAATAAGTGTACTGGCAGAAACAGTGCAACTTGATATGAAACAGAAGCAAGTGTGTAACACCGAGTAATACTGTTCCAATGGTTTTCTCATTTAGGGAGAATGAAAAGGGAACATAATTATGAGATAAGAAGTATTTTTCACACAGTGTGTTACTGATAATTGAACCACCCAGTCACCAGTGACAGGCCCTAGCCAGTGGCATCTGCTTTTTTTTTTATTCTGGTAATGTCATGCCCATCATTTTAAAAATTATTTTTCTTTATTGTGTGTGTGTGTGTGTGTGTGTGTGTGTGTGTGTGTGTGTGTGTGTGTGCAGGTACTTTTCGTCAAGATCTCTACAGCCGCCACCCATGCAGGTTAGCACACTTTTTGTTTCAGTAGTTTGTCGTCGAATTGCACAGGTCAAATTGCAAAAAATTATATACATATTATGTGTGTGTGTGTGTGTGTGTGTGTGCTTTTAATTCCACCAAGCTTGTATACCAATTAATGTACAGATGAAAATTAAATGTCATAGTATAAATTGGCTGTTTTATAATTGCTTTTCATGTTTTCTTCTCGTTTTTTTTGTTGTTGTTGTTTTTTGTAAATGATGATTTATTCAGTATTGATAGGTGGGGGGATGTTTATAGTTCCAGTTTGGACGGATCCACCTGAAGTGGCAGGAACTTCTGGTTCCACAGCTAAACGCAGCACATCAACCCTAGCTGCAGCTGGAAGCATCTTTGCAAGGGTAGGTGTTTACTCCTGCAATTTCAGAAATCTCAGCAAATTCTGACAGGTACATGTACTTCATCAGATACTGTGAAGTTGTATTTATCATGACGCACTTTATAATAGTGACACTGGTAGTGGTGACTACTTGCGTGCTACAGTATGCTTTTATACTGTTTGTTTTTTGTTTTTGTTATTGTAGAGTTATGCATGCTTATGCTTTGTAGCCACATGTATTATTCCAAGAAATCCTCTCAGACAACAGTGAACACATGTATGATCATGTTTGTTGCAATAAGTTGTCTCTTTCCCTTTTGACAGTGCCACTGCCAGTGTTGGTAGTCAGATGTCTGGCGTGGAACCAACAGAGTGAGGAAGAAATGCCAGTGGCATCAATGTAAGTGAAGGGCTGTGTTCTGAATTTCTTGTCTAATCTTACTGTACATGTTAGTTTTATGAGGTTGGTTTACTTTGGTTGGGAACTAGTGCAGGTTTTGAGCCACTGTCAGTTGCTGACAGAACTCTCTCAGCTGTGATAAGCTCAGTGAGGCAAGGTGTGCTTGTGTTAGTGCACTGTAGTGTACCAAGTCTCTTAGTTGCCTGATGATAATCACCTTTGTGCTTGCAGTCACACTCACAAGCAGACAGCAAGAAATCAGCCAACTTTGGGTAAAAAAGAGCGAGGGCAAGTCAACATGTCACAAGTAAGTGATATCTTCTATGGTGTTTCTTTGGATTAGGGTTTCTAAGGTTTTCAGTTACTACATGTAATTGTATTCTCATCACGTCACATAATCATATCTGTGTGTGTGTGTGTGTGTGTGTGTGTGTGTGTGTGTTTTCGTTTTTAAATTTCATTCAAGTGTGTGTTTGTGGGAGGTTGGCCTTACCACTACAACAGTGACACAAACATTTAGTGATTTACAGAAAAAGAAAACAAAAACAACAGCCTCACCTACCCTACAGTTTTTTTTTTTTTTTTGTTTCATTTTACTTCAACTGATCATGTTTACTGTGAGATGTGTTCATGCAGTACATGTACACTGACGTCTGTAAGTTGAAGCAATACATGTGTGGTTCTTTACAGAGGGTAGATACTGCCTCCAGAGCCTGTGACTACCAAGTCTGGGAGGACAGCAAGGAAGAATCTCCTGTCAAGATTCATTCATGGACCCATTTGAGTGAGCAAGATGCTGGTGCATATTTTTGTTTATGTTAATAAGCAGGACCGAAGAAAGAGGTCTGTTAGAATGAAGTCATATATGTGAATCATAACTGAAGGAGAGTTACATTACTGTGTGTGCATTCTTGTACATGCATTTTCTACATAGACGAAGCATGTAATTTGTAAAGATTGTCAAAATATCACTTTGGGGTTATCCCTTTTGTGGAACATTCAGATTGTCTTTCCAGGTGCACAAGTCGAAAAATGAAAAGAAAACAACAGCATATAGTAGTCATTGTGATAGTTGACTGAGGGGGGTGGGGGGTCAGTTTGTGTACCCAGTGACCTTGTTGCTGGTCTAGCTCAGAACAGTTACGAGCGACTTAGCCCAAGTTTCACTAAGAGATCATTGGTGTTTTTTTCACTCACTATGCCCATTGTGTGTAGGTTCTTTACATGGCAGTTTTTTTCAGTTTCAGTTGATGAATGCCTTCTTTCATCAGAGGCATTCCTCTTAGGTGACAGTAGAAGAAAGGAGGAGGAAGAAGATCCATGTGATGTTGATGATCCTGACTATGAGCCTTACTTCCACTTGACAGCTATACTGTAAGTTGTTATTCAGTTCTTCAATCATTATAATGAATGATAAAGCAAATAATGAAGTAATGAGTTTGCTTATTATGAAATACAACCATACCATCCCCTGTCACCAACAACTTGCATTAAATTTTTAATAACTAATAACTTGCACAAAACCTTTTCTTTCTACTGTAAATGGTAAACTGGTGTTTTGTCATCAAGTTATATGAAAAGTACGCTTGAAAAGTGTTGAGGAGGAAGATGAATTACCCTTGTTCACGTGTGCTCTCAGTTGCATGTAGACTACTCGACACCATTTAATTAGACACCAGAACTGGGAACTAGCTTGTTGATTTTTTAGATGGAGCTCCCTCGCCTTTTAGTTTTACTTCATGTGCTACATGTACTGACCTGTCTTCAGATGACTTTTTTTTAATCATTGTTACTAGTATTATTTTTAGTTTATAGCACTGTGGATATTCAGTAGATGAGAGTCTTGCTTGAATGATTTTATTTACTGTCAGGAAATGACTACTGTACGCTGGGGCTGTGGGCATGGACGCTAAGTCTAAAGTTCCCTGGACTCTGTGTTTTCCATGGGATCCAGCGCACCTATCTGGAATCTACCATAGGTGGCCACTGGGCTGACCACCAGCATAGTGTACTGAACTCTTTCCCGGGACAATCACCTATCATTCTGGGTAAAGGCTTCAGCGTGTGTGTGTGTGTGTGTGTGTGTGTGTGTGATTTCATCCATGCTCACTATAAGAGTAAATATTGGCATTGGGCATTTTCATCTGGTTTTGTTTTTAATTTCTGGAATGTGCATTTTCATCCACCTTCTTGTATGAGACAGTACTGGTACAGTACGCTGGACTATGCTTAATTTTATGAAAATCATAGGCATGTGTTTGAGTGGGTATCACCTGTTTTCTCTTTGCTGCAAGTCACAAGAGAAGAAAGGGGGTGGATTCAGGGGTGGGGGTGGTGGTAGGGGATAGAAAATAGCATACTATACACATGTACAAAAGCCAGTGCATTATCCATTCATTTTTGAACAGGCGCACGGCTGCACTGGAGGTGTTTCATCAGCACACACTGATGTATTGTGCAAATGGGTGTATCGTGTGCGAAACATGCTAACTGCTCTGGACCACAACATCCACAGTGACAGGGGCATATGGACCAACAGGAAAGGGGAGCCAGTGTAAGAAGCGTTGCATGATTCATTTGTCTGTACAAAGACATGGATGGCACTCTTCCACCTCAGGGCAGATTTCTGCCCAATAATTTTGGGGAAATCAACCCCCCCCCCCCCCCCCCCCAAAAAAAAAAAAAAAAAAAAAAAAGAATAAAAATTGGGCAGTTGTGTGCTTAGGTTATTGACATGTGAGGTGAGGTTGGATGATATTGACAGTTCAGGACCCTCCCCCATATTTCTGGAGCATGTTGTTAACATGTTGTCGTCGCCCCCCCCCCCCCCCCCTTTTTTTTCTCTTTTTTTTAAAAGACATTTTCATCAGTTTCACCCCAGCAATGATGTATACGTGTGTCCATTGAAACTGGCATAGCTGTTGTTTTGTCACAAAGTTCACGTTTCAGTGACACTGATAGATATCGAGCTTTATATTAGCACATGTATACAGCTAGAGTATCCAACTGAATTTCATCATGATAGCACTAGCAGTTGACAAGAAATGATTCCTACGGTTTTTCAGATACCACAGATGCTTCAGCAAGAAGACAGGGAGATGGTCTTCCCAGAGAAGGAGAGGAAGATGTACCCACACATTCGGGACCGTGAACTTTCAGCTGTAAAAATGAGGCTAGCTGACAGGACATGTGGCAAAGCCTCAGACCTTTGGAGGATTTCAGCTGCGCTGGCGCCTGTAGAATATCCACCATCAAAACAACTTGTTCAGTCCGAAATATCACGCTTTGAGAAATGAATTTGTGCATTCTGCTTTTGCTCATTTTCAAAGCCTTACAGTTGTGCATAGTTGTGCTGTACATCAGTACTGTCATCATACAGCTGTGCTACTTCCTAAAATCTAATTCTGTGCTTGTGCATGACTTATACATATTGTAATTACTTTGCTGTCATTCTAACAACTATGTATTGTACTCTGACATTGAAATTGTAACTGTTGCATCCGGACAAAAAGAGGAAATCGAGTGAATAATAATGGCCATCCTGAACAACTAAACATTGAATTGGTGTGTGGTGTGTGTGTGAGTTGCATGAGAAAGACCGATGGCGTGTAGGTGAGCCAAACAACACCGACAGCGAAGAAGGGAGAAGTTTACAATATTATGGAAAACTGCTTTTATGTGGTCATTTTTTTCAATTTCAATACTTCTTTCTCATGCCCTTCCTGTGGGTTCACCTCACTTTGACAGTTGAGTTCTTTTTGTTTGTTTGTTGTTTTTGTCTAGTTACAGAAGGCCTATTTTGATGGTGTGTTGAAAGCAATCAGTGTAGATCAGATCACAACAATTCTTAGCACTCAATGCTTGTAAAGCATCCAGAGCTGCTGTAGAAGGGAGGCTTTTTGTAAAAACCCTCTGTTACTGTATTAATTTTATTATTATTACTATGTAATACTACCTTTTGACTCAGTTCAATACATCTCTCGCTGTATCACAAACACAAATGCACAAGAATAGCTTCAGCATCTTCAGCCAAGGTGTATTGTGAACAAGTACCACACATGCATTGCTTCTGTCCATTTTCTGCAGTTCCAGTGCATCTACAACTCAAAATTGTTTGTTTTTGCTTCTAAAAAAATACATAATCAAATAACCAAAGTCATACACATCTTTTTTTCTTCGCAAGTCTGAGGAACTCGAAGACAAAAAGGGGTATTTTCTCACTTTTAGTGTTACATAAATAAAAAACGTACACATGAAAGAAAAGTGTTCGCTCTTTTTGTCCATTATTCTTCTGGTCCACTTTTACAAGGACACAAGGCTTTTGATATAAAGTTCATCTACATACATTGCTCATGATTGATGCAGAAAGTCTACAGTCAGCACTCTCCTTTTAGCTTCTTGAAGACAGAGAAAGAGAGAAAAACAAAAAACAAACCACAACAATACCACCCATGTGGTCAGCATTTACTACATTTCTATGAACATGAGTGATTATTAGTGCTACCAACATGGTGCTCCATTACTAAGGTGTGTATATCACTATATGCAGCATGTAAGCTGCATGGAAATGGCAGAAACAAGCAACATCAGTGAAGTTAGTGTTCAAACCAACAGTCTAGTTCAGCCTCGATGGGATAAACCCTGTGTAGTGGTTGATAGGGTGAGGATAGTGATCCCGAATCACCAACACACGTGGGGATGACCCGCCTGTCTCCTGCACCTAGACCATGCCTCCACATGAGGAACTGTCTGTACACAGCATGGTGGGTAGCTTTGCGCTCGTCATCTTTGCCATTGCAGACAAGCATGTCTCGCCTCATTATCTGTGACAGCTGCAGAACCATCCTGTCCAAAATCAGGTACTGGATTTCCTAAAATAAGAAGAGTATTTCTGAGTAAGGTCTGTTATTTTCAACTGTGAAAAGAGATAGGAAACAGAATAACAAGGACCAACAAGTAAATTTTATGTTTTGGTCGTAAATTTCAGGCATAATTATGCATTTGCATGAGGGGACAGGTGTAAGATTTTCACTGGTGCAAAGTTCTACGTGTTTCATAGTTTAATAATACCAGTTTACTTTTAATGAGGAAGTAGGTAGAGGAAGTACCTACTGGGAGCAAAAATTGGCATTGACCATAACCACAGCAGAGACGTTCCAAGTTCAGCATCGGATGGCATGTTTCTGCAGGAGACAAAAGTGCACCAGGAGGACTGGCCAGAATGAGGCATAGGGCTGTGGCCACCTGGCTGCCCCTCCTACAGCTCCAGAAGGCTGAATACCGGTATGAGGCCTGGCTGTGCCTCAATCATGTCTACCGTCATCCCCTTCAGTCTTCTTGTCTCCATCTTGTCCATTGTCTTCTGAAAATAGTGAAATATATACAATCCACAAGCATTTTAGTTATGTGTTGTCACTGGGTGAGGGCTCTCTCTCTCTCTTATTACAGTAATCAAAAATTCTAACCTGTTGTCCTGTTATTATTTCAACCTTTTAATCTCAGCTACAAGATACCAACCTTTTCATCTTAAAACTGGGACTTCAGGATGGCTTACCTTCAACACAGTGATTAAACACTACACTGTGCACACACATGGGCATGTGTTTGGCAGAGAGAAAAGAGTAATGGTATCCTACTTTTTGCTATTCAGGGATATTGAAAATAAGACGAGTGTGTAATGTCTTACCTTCAACTGTTCTCGTCTTTCCTCCAGCATTGCTGCCACAGTACGTGCTCCTAATGCTGCAGCACCTCTGCCCCATGCAAGCATGCTGGTGATACATGCACTCCCTTTTCCTACAAGTACAACAGCAAAAAAAAAAGCAAACTGTAAAACAACCAGCTTGTATAATCTGAAGCACATTTTATGGTGAATCAGACACCGACTACAAGGACTTAGTTACTAGTAGGCAAAATTTTAATTTCGTTCTCTCCCTCTCCGGGCTCTGATGGTGTGAGTGTGACTGGAAATAAAATCATTCTCGTATTCCTCCCTACATCCCTCTCCTCACACCGGCACACACACACACACACACACACACACACACACAATTGAATTTATCAACTGGTGCGCTTATTTTGAGCCACGGAAAGGAAGGATGATTCATAAAGTAAACTAGTTTGAAGATCATGGGAAGCGTTATCGATCAACACTGATCTTTCATTCTTTGCCTTTGGTATCCTGTCAACGAGTCAACGATGCGCTAGCTGACCCATTGCAGCCTACAAAACTTACAACAATGGTCACAGAAATCCAAACCGGAATGTCAAAGATTGGAAATCAATGCGTGAATGTTATCAAAATTATGAAAATGTGGAATAAAGCTTACCGTGATCGCACGTAGGCGGCCAGCCCACCAACAAAACCCTTCAGGCAGCGCGCGCTAAAGGATGTGACGTCACTGTGGTCTCGGTGTCCCCGGCCTAAAGCTTCACTGGCGTCTGCTTCGAACGCGATGACAAAACAAGCTTCCAGAGCGACACATGTGCCGACCCGAGACACCACAACGGTCTCAGACGCTATTTTGTGACCCAAGTGACTGATTCTGATGCACAAATTACTCGCATTCGATGATTTTTTTTCCACACGCTATAGTATGCTTGTCATAGCCACGTTCTGCGTATAGAGCCTTTAAGCACAACATGGCCATCGACAAATACTCAGCCTTGTCCGTTGCTGACGTTGTAATGCGTTGTATTGGTTCTAAGTGTGACGTGCCTGAGAGTCTTGTGAGCGAATTTAGACATTTGCAAAGACATACACGGATGTACTGTTTATATAGTCTGCCCATGAGAGTCTCTGGAATGAGGTAATCTGTCTTCGGTTTGGAATACGCCAGCGGGCGTGTTCATCAAATCCAATCCGGTGTACATTTTTTATATATATATAGTATAGTTTACTATAATCACCATTTAACACATTTCGTACCGCGCAGGAGTATCCCTCGTGTTTGACTCCTTTTCTTTTTCAGGCACAGTTAACGGTTTCTTTAACGTCTCTTATTGAGCAAACACGAGTATGATCAAAGTGCAACACCCCAATGAAGCCAAATTTAAATCAATGCAGACTGAATTAACTGGGTTTTTTGGCTCCCTTGTGTAACAATGGGAGTCTATGCATTAACCCTCCGTCGTCTGTCTGTCTGTCTGTCTGTCTGTCTGTCTGTGTGTGTGTGTGTGTGTCCAGAAAACTTTAACGTTGTCATTTTCTCAGAATCTACAAACAGTAGAGGCACCAAACTTGGCATGCTGATAGACTAGCACAAGACCTTTGAAAACATATCATTTTGAATGACCTTGACCCAAGGTCAAGGTCACTAAAGCTCTCTGTTTGAAAATTTTACATTGGCATTTTCTCGTAATCTACAAATGCCAGAGGTTTTAAACTTTGCATGATGATAGACATTGATAAGAACTTTACAGATATACATGTAGTCAGTGACCTTCTGTCAAGGTCAAGGCCGTACAAGATAGTTTTGTGAAACCTTAACATTGGCATTTTCTCAGAAACAATGAACAGCAGAGGTGCCAAACCTGGCATGCTGATAGACAGTGATAAGACCTATGCACACATACCATCTTAAATGACCTTGACTGAAGGTCAAGGTCATTGAAACAGTTGTTCGGAAATTTTACATTTGCATTTTCTCAGTATCTAGAAGAATCAGAAGCATCAAACTATGTGCGATGATTGACATTGGCAGCACCTTTACAGACATACCTGTGTTCAGTGACCTTTAGTCAAGGTCAAGGTCATGGAAGCGTTTTTTTTTGGAAACTTTAACCTTGGCATTTTCTGCAAAACAACAAACAGTAGAGGCACCAAACGAGGCATGATGATAGACAGCAATGAGGCCTACCTTTCTGAATGACCTTGACTGAAGGTCAAGGTCATTAAAGCTGTCTGTTGTGAATTTTAACATTACTGTTTTCGGAGGAACTACAAATGCTAGAGGCATCAAACTTGGCATGATGATAGACATTGATGAGATCTCTTTTGAATGACTTTGACCAAAGGTCAAGGCTGTACAAACTGTTTCGGGGAAAATTGTAATATTGCCAGGAACTCAGAGTGCCAGACACATCACTTAGCATAATACTGGATAGTGATAAGAGCTCTACAAACATACTTTTGTGAATGACCTTGACCTGTGTCACAAGGGAGCCATGGAGGCTTCTGCCTCTCTAGTTTTTTTTGTTTTTGTTTTGTTTTGTTTGTTTTTTTAGTGAGGCCACTGGTTCACAACCCCAAACTTACTCGGTAGGGATTGAGTTAAGTTTTATTGCCCCTTACATTGCACTGACCATCAGATCAGCCAGCGGGTCCCCGAATCACTGCAGGGCTAAGATTTGTGCAGACGTCTTCTCTTGCGACCTATTGCCCTCAACGGGGGAGGCGCATCGCCATTTGTACAGTTTTCCAATCTTGTTAAAAGTTTGTTTTGCATTCATGGTGTACTTGTTTTCTATTTCACAGCCCCCCCCCCCCTCCCCCTCGAAGTTGGAATTGGATCTTTATGGTTTTGTACTCTTGACGTAAATGCATTTGGTGTATATATATATATCTATACACGAAGGCAACACAGGCACCTTAAACGAGTCTGCACGATGTTTTCACCCGCAGCTCAACTGCTAAATGCTGTCTCGTCGCCATTTGGGAATGCGCTTACCTGCGCAGGGCATAAGTTCATAGACATCCAGACATTTTCATTTTATCTGCATCTGCCAGGCTGGTAATAACACCTTGCACCTGCTGCACACCGTCTTGCACAATAGATTCCAGACCACGGTCCCTGTCAGGTCGTTGGGAAATCGAAATGGGAGTCTGCGGAATATCTATAAACCCGCGGGATTGACGTGATCTGGACGAGATTTCTCGTTGTGTTGATGCCGTGGACTTGATGAATCCATTTCCTCGGCTATTAGCGGCATGCTATTGCTATTCAGGAGCGTTCCTATCAGGAGTTGAGCCTCTTCGCAGGTATAGATAGACCAGGTTTCGGAGCTGTCCTGGTATGCATTGGAGAGAAATTTCTCTTGTTGAAATCCTTTTTTTTTGGTACAGGTCCTGTTTTGCATTTCCAGAGATGCAGTGTCGGTATAGATCGCAAGAGGGTGGTCTTGAATTGCTGAGTTAGATTTTCTGTTGTTGATTTTTGTTGTTGTTGTTTGTTTGAGTTTGTTTTGTGTTTTGTTTCTTCTGTTGTTTTGTGTTTCGTTGTTTTTTTTCTGTTTTTTTTTTTTTTTTTAGTTTTTAGTTTTGGTTTGTTTGGTTGTTTTTCTGTGTGTGGTTTTTGCTTTGTGTGTTTGTGTTTTTTTTGGTTTTGTTTTGTTTTGTTTTTTGTTTGTTTGTTTGTTGTTTTGTTTGTTTGTTTGTTTTGGGGGGGAGGGGTAGCCCTATTGCTGTGATATGGGAAATTCGGGCTGCTATTCGGGAAGCGCATTTTGTGTGTGTGTGTGTGTGTGTGTGTGTGTGTGTGTGTGTGTGTGTGTGTGTGTAACACGTATGTGCGTGCGAGCAATATCTCAGTTACAACCAATCAAACATTGACAACGTCCCTAAATCCCCGCATGCACCAGCACTGTGCATGACGATCAACGGAGACGAATTATTGGAAAGTCCTACGTCTTTCTCACAAAAGCCGTCTTTTTTTTTTTCTTTTTTTTTCTCTCCAAGCAATGACTTCATGGCTTTTTAACATCTCTCTCTGGGGAAACGGGAGCGCTATCAAATACACATTCCACTTAGAGATTACGGGACCCGGGGAACAATAGAAATGCAGAGCTGTGCAGAGGAGAGGAAAAAAACAAACGGTTGCCATTCCCTCCATCGCAAGGGACACAATGACCCAGGCTGGAACAGTGTCTGCTACTCGCATGAAGAGGGGCATACTTTTTTACCAGCCTCATTATTTCTCTTTCCGGATCCCCCCCCCCCTCCCGTCCCTCCCCGCCCCGTTCACTTGTAACTTGTTTGCTATTCGTTAGCAACAATCGTTGGAGCTGATATAACTGCACCACAGACTGAGCGGTTTCTTTCTTTCTTTCTTTTATTTTGCGGAGCAGAAGATAAAGGCCTTTCTCCCAACTAGGTATCTTTTTCACCCGTGCACTCGCGCACCTTCCATCCGTTTGCAGCAATCGCGGGAAGTGTTAGAAACGGGCAACAGACTGAACTGTTTTCTTTCTTTCTGTCTGTCTTTACTATTGTGGAACAGAAAGTAAGGCCTTACCGGTCTCCGTAGTGTAGTGGTTAGCACTTCGGATCATGGACCGGGAGACCCGGGTTCGAGTCCCAGCCGAGGCAAGCGGGATTTTTCCTACCTAGGTCGGCTCCTACCCAGAGCGGGTGTGCTATGGGCCCAATCGGGAGGCCACACAGCCGAGATTCATCCACTTCACGGGTGCGACTTTGGGGATGCTTCTCTTGGTATGACACGTCTTATGGTGGGGATGATTAGACGGCAAGCACCGCAGGTGCCGTAGTTCCCGGGCCTGGCTAACGCTGGGATATTTATGACAGGAAGCGTGGAATGCGGCCCTGCCCCGCAGTCCCAAACCACACGGACCTCCATAGCATCATCTTACCATCATCCTCATCTCCGTCATCGTGCATAATAAAAATTGTCCCAGCTTTCGAGCCCTCCGGGGATTCCACCCCTGACCTGGGAGGAATACCACTGGAGCTGGGAAAGAGCTGGGGCAGCCACCCCCCCCCCCCCCCCCAAAAAAAAAAGGAAAAAAAAAGGAAGGCCTTTTACTTACCCAGGTATCTTTCTCACCTGTGCACTTGCAACTTGTTCCCCCCCCCCTCCCCCAACAATCGTGGGAACTCAACTGGGAGGAACGAGCCGCTGACTGAGCTTTATCTTTCTTGTCTTAATTTTGCGGAGCAGAAAGTATGGGCTTTTTCTCATCCAGGTAATTTTTCAGCGTATATTTCCACCAATAAATGAAGGAATACCTTTTTTTCCGGACGTCCTAATGCCAAGTTATGGACCCCAACAACGCTAACAAGACGGCTTGTCGGCGCAAAGGCCCAGTGTGTTAGCTGCGATATTATTGGCTGATTAAATGAGTTCGTCTCTCGTTTTTCTGTCCGAGTTCCTCCCTTCTTACTTAATGTCATTGGCAAACAGTATCTGTAAAACGGATCAGAAACAACAACAACAAAATTCAAGTGTTCTATCACCAGTTCACCACTAACCCGTTTCCCCTTTCACACACCCATACCAACATCCGGGAAAAGTAAAACAAAAGTACAATGAAAAAACAACAACAACGACAACAACATTCTGTTCCTTGACTGAAATCCTCATGAATTTTCATCCGAGGCCTTCTCAGATTTTATCTTTTTAAAAAAGCAGTATTATCGTTGACGAACAACATGTATTGCTACACGTTTGGGAAATAATTAAGTACAATTCTTAACTTGTAACCACTTCGCAGTCATTACCGTTTCCTTTTCTAAGTACAATTCTGCAATGTCTGGAGTAGCTCTCTCTCTCTCTCTCTCTCTCACACACACACACACACACACACACACACACACACACACACACACACACACACACACACACACACACACACACACACACACACAAAACCACCAAAAACAGAGCGCTTGTGATGTGAGGCGTATAGTCAATATCCGACATCTGCAACCTCGCCTATTATGCAATCTATGTGCCCATTAGAATGCATGTATGTTACTGCCTTTTTTTTGGGGGGGGGGTCTGTTTTCTGTGCATGTGTGCGTGCTCTTTGCGTCGTGTTGATCGTTTGTATGGGTGTTGGTGGGGGTGTGTGTGTGAGGGTGGGGGTGGGGAAATAAATGTATGTAATGCGTGTGCGATGAATGTATGATTGAAAGATGTATGTGTATCAATGTAGGGGTTGTTTGAAAGATGTTCTTAAAAGGCATAAATGTATCAATGTTGTTTTCTTCTTTTTTCTTTTGGGGAAAGATGTAGTTGTATCAATGTATGTTTGTTTGATATGTTGTCTTTGTTAAAAATAAAAAAAAAACCAAAAAAGAGAATTTAAAAACAAAACAAAAAAGCAAAAAAACAAACAAAAAAACACCAAAAAAAAACCCTGACTTCTTTTGAACCCCGCCACCCTTTCCAGAGTCTAAAGAAGTCTAGAGAAAAGAAGAAAGGGATATATAGCAAAAGAAAAGCATCCAGACCCTCGTTGCATGGCTCACCCTGTGCACCCTCTTCATGTTAGGAGACTCCATGGGGGAGCAATAAACGTCCAACTTGAGTCCCAAGTATGTCGTAAAATCCAGCGCCAGCCTCGCTTTGCCTTCATCCGCTGCTAAAAGACTGCCGGGTGAAGACTTCGGCAAACGCGTTAGTTTCCAAATAATCCTTGACGACCGTCGATACAGACATGATGGGGTCTCTTTTGGTGGTGCCTCACAGTACTTCGTCTGGAAGATCTGCTTTAGAGCAGCAACTGCTTATTTGCCTGTGGGTTTGTGTAGAAGAACTAGTTTTCGGCGACACGGGGAGAAGGGGGGTGTTAAAAGAAGAATGCCTGTATCTCAGTTCCTACCAAGTAAGTTTGGGGTTGTGCACAGATTTAAAGTTGGCTTTGTGGGAGTGTTGCACTTTGATTATACTCGTGTTTGCTGCAGTAAGAGCCGTCAAGGAACAGTTTATCTTGCGTGATGTTCGCATACACTGCCAGAATGTACGAAATGTGCTGAACGATTTGTGTGTGTCTAATGTGGTGTTGATAAAATGTGACAGAGAGTATGGATACATGTATATATATTTACAGTTCGTTCTTAATAATCTTACACGTACTTCAGGCGCTTTTCAAGACCTAGCGATAAGGGCAAGCCGACTAAAGATGAAATCTTATGAACTGTTCATTGGTTGCTCTTAGTTATAAAACTCTCTTGGCGCTTTTTACGGATTTCTGCAGTCTTCCATTGGTTTTCCTCAGCTTACGTTGTCTTTTGTCACAGAGGTCGGTTTACGTCCTTACTGGTGTCTTATGGTAGTGTTGGTCCAGTGTAGCACAGAATGGATTCGCCTGCTTGTTTTCGCGGGAAATCCCGTTGAAACCCAGAGGAGCACACAGATGCGGCTAGAATACACACACACACACACACACACACACACACACACACACACACACACACACACACACACACACACACACGTTTTGCACTGAGGTCATTTTTTTTTAAAAATTGTAAGTTGGGTGCTGCTGCACCGCGGTGACGCGCTTCCCCCGAGGGAAACAGCCCGAAAGGGACAATAAATCAAATCAAATAGACTTTATTAAAAGGGAAATTGTAAGCCAATTGTAAAACAAACAACAAACAAAGTAGTAAGAAACTAACATGCCTCCCTGTTTCGTGGAGGCATAGTGCACGCACGCACACACACACACACACACACACACACACACACACACACACACACACACACACACACACACACACACACACACACACCGTCACTGTCAGTAAAGATGATCCAAGCAGAACAGCTGCTATTCAAACTTCCACCTTTTCTGAGCGTGTTTCTTGGATTTTTTTTATGGGGGAGGGGTGATGGTGGTGTGTATTTTTTACATTTTCTTCGCCTGGCTCAACTGACACGGCAGTTGAGTTGCACCCCAGAGTTCTCACTTGTTGCCCGTCTTTTTTATTACACGTGAGTTTGGTGTTTGGACGGTGAGCCAGCTTTTCACAGCAACGTACGATTTATCGTGTGTCTGTACCGAATGTATGCACTGTTTCTATTGGGCAACTGTGCTTTATTTCTTGCCGAGTTGACTATTTTTGGCGGGGGGGGGGGGGGGGGGGGGCATTTATTGTATTGTATTTGTTCATTTATTGTATTTGTTTATTTTTATATTTATAGGGTTTTTTTATCAGTAGCTTCATTGGATAGTTGTTAGCCCGGACGTTCAGCCATGTGTGCCACAGTCCCCCCCCCCCCCCAAAAAAAAAGAAGAAAAAAAATAAAGTGTACGATCAGTCATTCGATGACTTTGAGATTTGCTGCAATTCCCAATATTATTTAAAAACTCTCTGTCTCTGTCTCCAGTGTGGTTTTGTTTAGCGTTGTTGGTTGCTTTAGTGTGTATCGTGTCGAGTGCTGTGTGTGTGCGGTGTGTGTGTGTGTGTGTGTGTGTGTGTGTGTGTGTGTGTGTGTGTGTGTGTGTGTGTGCACGGTGTGTGTGTGTGTGTGTGTGTGTGTGTGTGTGTGCACGGTGTGTGTGTGTGTGCACGGTGTGTGTGTGTGTGTGTGTGTGTGTGTGTGTGTGTGTGTGTGTGTGTGTGTGTGTGTGTGTGTGTGTGTGTGTGTGCGCGCGCGCGCGCGCGCTCTTAAATTAATTCGCCTTGTTCGGCCACTCCTTCGTTATGGATCACATCAATGTTTTTACAGTTAAAAATCTCTCTCTGTCTCTGTCTCTCTGTCTCTCTCTCTCTCTCTCTCTCTCTCTCTCTCTCTCTGCTCCCACCTTCATTTAGACCCTTAGGGGAATTTCATTTGCACGACCATCTGTAGACTGGAATTGGAAGGATCGGTTTCTCGACGTGTTTTTCCAATCAATCAACAGCGTATGTACGTGCATGCATCATGCATGTGCGACACAGACGTCGTCACAACATTCCGCGATACACATGCTGCGTGGCCTCCCTCAGGGGGGTTTCGTAACCTAACCTCTTTGTGCTTGTCTGACACGGAATAGCATAACTCATCCCCTAATGCCGCCATCAGCGAGCCGACACACTGTAAGTTGGTGTGGTATGCATACGTGTGCCCCAATTTGCCGCCCCCCCCCCCTCTCCTCACCCCTGCTGTTTTACACCACAGGAGGCAGCACCCCCACTCATCCCCTTCTGTCGTCGGCAGTGCAGTGTTTTGGGTGTATTTGTACTGTACCGTGCTCGGTTGTGATTAAATGATTTTGTTTTTTTGTGATGGGTATAATGTGCTTTATCTCATACTTCTCTCACTGATACCTAATTGTATTCAAAGGAACACACACACAGACGCACTTTCCCTCCCTCTGTCTCTCGCACTCGCTCTCTCTCTCTCGCACACACACACGCACGCACACACACGCGCGCGCGCGCACACACACACACACACATGAGTTCGCGTCCAATATTTGTCTAAATCTGCCCTAGCCTCCTTTAGCATTTATAACACACGGCATAATATTAAGGCATACCTGTGTGTGTTCCAGGTTACCTTGTCGGTGCCGCCGGGGAGGACATGGTGACCACAGACATGCCAGGCTCGGCCTCAAAGGCTGTCATACAGCAAAAACAGCTTCTCAAGGAAATGAGTGAGTGAGCATGACATCATGATCTTCCCGCCTCCATAAACATTACCATATATAGGTCTCTGTCTGTCTGCCTCCAAGCAACCCCCCCCCCCCCCCCCCGCTCCACCTCTCGCCCCGTCCGTCTATCATGACAAAGCTGCAATTTATATCTGCGGATATACGTGTGTTACCACCACACTTTTTTTTTTAAGGGAATCAAAAGTGGCTTTACTATGCCGGGCACAAAAACTGTTTGAGAAGGCTTTTTACACCACACTAGTGTGCACGAGTGTTGAGTATACATTTCTTGGAAATGTAGAAAAATAATGCCCCCTGTCCACATCATCCCATCTCTTATATGACGCAGCTGATATTTCTTATGTGTATATTCATCTCAATCTTCCTCCCCCCCCCCCCCCCCCCCCCCGTCTCTGTCATGACAAAGCTGATATTTACATGTGTATACATCTGTGGATATACGTGTTTCACCACTGTATCAGTATATGTGCAGGAGTGTTTGATACTGTTTCATAGAATAAAGAAAACTCCAACCCCCTCTCATATGACACAGTTGATATTTATATATTGGTGGATATGCGTGTATCACCACTGTATGTGCAGGAGTGTATGTTAAATTAGATATGTTGGAAAGAAAGAGAAATAATGTTCATTCATTTGTTTGTCTATTTGATCTCTCTCTCTCTCTCTGTCTCCCGGCTGGGGCCAAATATTTGTGCTGGCTTTTTCATCGTTGCCCCATCTTTGATATCACCCTATGTGGTGGAAAAGGACGTTAAACCCCCAAACACCCACCCACCCTCTCTCTTTCTCTCTGTCACACACACACACACACACACACACACACACACACACACACACACACACACACACACACACACACACACACACACACACTCTCTCTCTCTCTCTCTCTCTTAAAAATACACTTCTTTTGTTTTTCTTTTATTGTTCTTGTGTCGGGGATTACCGGAAATTTCTTGTGTTGAAGTTGTAAAAAATTGAAAGAGGAAATCAGGAAGGAAATGGTTTTCAATTTAACACAGAACAAAATTTTTGTTTTGACGTGTGCGTTCCTTTCTTTGCAGGAGCGCAAAACTTTGATGTAATTCGCTTTGCAACCTACCGCACAGCATGTAAGCTGAGATTCATCCAGAAGAGAACAAACTGTAAGTCATTTTCTTTCTTTTCTTATTCACCCATTTCACCCATACAATAAATGCATTTCCCATTATTTTCACAACAGGGAAACAAACTTCAGATCTGTTCATTTGTATAATACCCATTAGTTAAGAGTGGTCTTTGCATTTTCTTCCATGGTTATGAAGATAGGGTCTTTTTTTAAGGATGGGTAATAGGAAAGAGCAACCGAAATGGGCAGTTTCTGCATTGAGTATGTCAGCGCAATTAGTTCGGCTGTAACTTTGAAAAATGCATGGGACCATCCACGTTTTGGTGTTTGCTCAAACCTAATTTCAAGAGGCTTGTATTAATTGCTTTCATTTAAGTGTAGTCCCTATCCTTAAGGACGCCATGACATTTCTGGATAGCAAATCCACCTACAACTCTTGCCATGGTGGACACATGAATACCAGGGTCCATATCCAAATGGCTTGATCATCAAGACACAAGCTTATGCCAGTAAAACACATATACAAAACCAGTCCAAAATTAGAGGATACAGTTACCTCTCAACCATAGCCTTACCCACGAAGCTTCATAGAAGTAGGTAGATGGATGTTTATACCTATGCCAGTCTGCACAACCTGCACAACCCTTCAGTGTGAGGTTTATACCCAGCACCAGCTTGCAGCAGCTGTGAGAGTCTGCTTCAGTTTTCATGCCCCCCCCCCCCCCCCCCCCCCCCCTGCTGTGCTCTCCGTGCTGAAATATTTCTGCCACCTTGACACCAGAGCAAAGTGGCAAGCTTTCTCATCTATTATTTAGCGCTGATGGATTACAGAGTGCATTAAATCCAATTGCCAGAGTAGAAGATCACACCGTTTTGCGCCCCTCACTATGGAAACTGGGGTCAGCAAAGTGCAGGTAGGTTGGTTGGTTGCTTGCTTGGTTGGGTGGATGAGTGGATGGAATTTGTGCATCTTTCTGGTTATCAGCACAGAAATTCCGGTTGACAACTCAGTGTGGTGGCCGTACTGGGGTACTAAGCTGTTCCGTGCTGCTTCTCAACACCCACTTGGGCGCATGTTGATGCATTAGAACGCTCACACAAAACAGCAACATCCGACAACATTCTTCAGTATCTGACAGCAGCCTCACAGTCGGTAGGTAAAAACTCTCAAAGTTTCTTGTAATTTATCTGAATTCGTTTTTTCACTATTACAGTGCACCAGGTTGATATTTGGAACATGATTGAAGCATTCCGGGAGAACGGTCTGAACTCGTCTGAGGCCCAGCATGACCTTGGAGTGGGTCGCCTGGAGGCCGTTCTGCAGACCGTTTTCACGCAGCTCAACAAGCGACTGCCACCCATACAGCACGTCAACGTGGACGAGTGTGTTGGTTTGACACTCAGCTGGCTGCTGCATACGTATGATAGGTCAGTTGTTTTTTAAAGCTGGATCAGATACTGGATTTTGATTGCAGGACTGTGAATAGTTATGACCCTGAATCAAGATTATGCTAACTAGGAATATTTCAGCTGTATGCTGCATTCTCAGGCTGCACAGTAGGTCCAGTATTTGGCTTGAGCATACAGCCGTAGCAACTAACCAGCTGCGTAACTGGGGGCTCTGTGCGCAAGCACTTGCAAGTGTAGACAGGTGCTGTTGAATTAAAACACAATTTTGCCTTCTTCACTGGGACATTTCAGCACTAAATAGTAAATTGTAATACATGTAGGTTGATTTTGAGAATACTCATGATGGCACATTTTGGACTTCCCCTGAGCCCTTCTAAAAATCGAGTTATGCCAAAATTCTGTGACCCCAATGAAATGCAGGAATAAGAAAAGAGAAATGTATCATTTCAATCATTGATGTTGTATACCTGCCCAGTGTGACTTGTGTGCACTTTTTTGGGCCAGAAAAAATGCATGTTCAGCTTGGCACTGGTATGAAACATTGTAAACAAGTATAAACAGGTTTGTACTGTGTTTCAATAAGGTACGGTTGCTTTGTTTTCATCCTGCTTATTTAGATGGACTGTTGCAGGGAAGCCATTGGACAGGTTCGAACTTTTGCCATCAAAGTGGCCCTATCTCACATGTGCGCTGGGAAACTCATTGACAAACTGCGATGTGAGTACACTTTCATTGCTTGTCATGAAACGCACACTTTATTAATCATTAGGTATCATAGCTGTACTGCTTACGGTATTTGGCCTGTTGGGTGGGTTGCTTTACACTTCTCTGCAATGGTTTACAGGGAAACCTAGTCTCAGATGTAAGTAAATGCAAATCTCATGACAGCGGTTATCCACAGGGCTCCATATGCACCCCAGCATGGTCCATCCAGTTGATGATCATCTGGCATATGTCAACAAGTTTGCAATTGGTGCATGCAAACAATTGTTTAGGATTTTTGTGTCCTTTCTTCCCATACCTTTTTTTTCCTGATTTTTAAAAATTCTATCTCTGTTTTGTTTCAGACATCTTCACACAGATATCGGACTCCAGTGGTCACATGGTGTGGTCCAAGTTCGATGAGTATTTGCGGGAGCTCCTCGCACTACCCACCGCCATCTTCGAGGGACCATCCTTTGGATACACTGAGTCTGCATCTCGCAGCTGTTTTGACATTGTAAGTTCATTAGTACAGCTGAAACGTTGAAAATGTTAGTAGATATGCACAGCTGAAGGGCTTCATGTCTGTGGGAACTACAATAGGACAAATGTCCTGGCTGATGGAAAAAGTATAGGACAAATGTCCTGAATATTGTCCACTGTGGAGCAGAAATGACAGGACATATGTCTGCCATGCTAAGAAAGTAATCAGACATACAGAAAATGAATCGGTCTATAATAATAATAATGATAACAGGTATTTAAGGGACGGCCTCCCGCAGGAGCTCAGGATGCCTTATGGTCAACACGCGCTCACTCACACAGAAACACACGCAGCATTCCTCCACACACATTTAACTACAAACACATAATGTGCAGCAGCATACACAGCCTCCGCTGCCCCTGGCACACACACACACACACACACACACACACACACACACACACACACACACACACACACACACACACACACACACACACACACACACACACACACACACACACACGACCAGCAAGATGATGATGTGGCAACGGCTATTGGTTAGGGACACGGAAGAGGTGGGTTTTCCGATTTTGCTTGCAGGATGGTTTTGTTTTCTATGACTTATGTCCTGTGCAGACATGAAGCACCACAGCTTACAGTCCTCTTTTCACACGTCACCATAAAATTGAAAATAATTGTCTTCTGAAGTTACAGGCAAACACTGCATACACTGTACCAAAAACTGTTTGAGTAATGCTGCCACTTCGAAAGTGCAGATTTCAGTCGCCTTGGCCATTATGCTGTGGTTTGATTGTGGCAGTCACCTGCTTTTTTGCTGAGCACACCAGTTTCAGAGGTATCCTGCTTTTGTCTGTTTCAGAACTCTCAGGTGAACGTGAATGATTTTCTGAATGTGTTGATGGCAGTTCCAGGCCCGCAGTACCTCATGTGGTTACCTACACTCACTCGCATGGCACAGGTAGAGTCAGGTGAGTGAGTGACATGTTTGATTTTTCCTGTGCTTTTTTTTTTATTTTTTATCTGGCACTTCATTTTTTGTTGTTGTTGTTGTTGTTGTTGTTGGTTGCACTGACAGGTCAGTGAGGTCCCTGTATCTGAACTCATATTTTGATGATTAAGTGCCACAGACGGACTCTGTGTGTGTGTGTGTGTGTGTGTGTGTGTGTGTGTGTGTGTGTGTGTGTGATTTTTTTGTCTACAGTGAAGTTCGCTAACTTGGTAAGATTTTTGCACAATCTGCTGTACATTGCTGTCAGTGCTGTGGAGTTGTGGGTGCTAGAGCAGTACCCTTGCTATGCATGGGCTGCTTTCTGCTGTTGCCCCCACCTGTTGCTAAGACTCTGTATCACATGGGGTCTGCGGTAGTACCACTAAGATGAATCAGTAGTGCCACTAAGACGAGTCAGCAGTGGTAGGAATTCACCAACTGATCCTGGTTTTGACCAAATCGTGTGATGTCTTCCCCGGTGTTCCAGTGGTTCATCCTGTGCAGTGCGAGGGTTGCCACAGAGCCTCCTTCTCAGGGTTCCGCTACAAATGCCAGAACTGCTTCAAGTACAACCTGTGTCAGGACTGCTTCTGGCGCGGCAGAACGTCGGGAATCCACAACCCTGACCACCAGATGAAAGAGTGCACTAGCTACGTGAGTATTGATAAGGGTCAGCATGCATAAAGGGTGCTTAACACTTTGCAGAACATTTACCTTCAAAGCCCTTGTAAATTATGCACAGTTTAGCTTACCATCGGCATTTGGGGTAAGAATGCACTAGCTATGTGAGTAATATGAATGGGTCAGCATGCCTCAAGGGTGCTGAAAGGTTTTACCAAAAATGACGGTTAAGTTTACAGTGAGCATTTAGGATAAGTGTTTTTGATAACAGGAACACACTCCCATGCATGTAGAGCTTATAAAAGAAATGTGGTGCTGTAAATGTCACAGCTTAGTCATGGGAGTGTGTGTGTGTGTGGAGGGGTGAGAGGGAGTGTGAGTGAATAGAATGTTTTCACTGGTGGTCAGGAATGCAGACAATCAAATTAAGTCTCAAACCTATATGCGTAGCATCACCAGCTAGCCCTACCATCATTTGGTGTTAGTAAAAGACCCAAGTGCTGTTGATTTCATAAACACTTCGGCACTTTTACTTTGGCTGCTTTTATTGGTAAGTGTTTTAACGATGAGACTGTCATGATGTTTAGACAGAAAAAAAAAAAATCCCATTTGCAGGGTTTTTTTTTGTTGGATTTTTTTTTTTTCATCACAAACTGTCATACAAAATTCAGGGCCCTGTGTCACATCCTCTGTCTGTTTTCTAATGTTTCAGCGTTCAGGCACAAAACAGTTGGGTCATTCCATAAAGAAGTCGTTCCAGTGTGCCCCGCCTCGTTCCAATCACAAGCTGCCACACTTTCCAGAGGCACCAGAAAAAACAATAGATTTGTCATATATAGTGTAAGTCTGCTGTGTAGTAGATAGTGTAAGTCATCAGTGTGATGTATGGCATTGTTTGTAACACTGTAACACTCCAAGGGAAATCTTCCCTATTGCCCCAGGGGGACAAAAATAGACTTGTCATATATAGTGAAAGTCTGATGTGAAGCAGGTTTTTTTGTGACACTCCATGGGCAATCTTCTCAGTACAAGTCAGAGGTAATTTTTTGTAGCCACAGACTGATTTTGTTAAATTACTTTTGTTTGTTTTACAGGATAGGGAATTTTTTGTGGGTGTGTAAAAATGAAACATGAAGGTTTAAAAAAGAAAAGGAAAAAAGTTTATTTTTATTTTTTATTTTTTTATTTTGCTTATGCTGCAGTTTCTCTTTCACAGTCTATGTGACATTACTGTATTGCAATTTATGTTGAAGATTTTGAATGGTTAATTGCACACTCTTGGTGTGAACTGTTACAGACCTCCGACACCTGTACCACTCCACAATGGTTTTGGTGATCGCTCAGTCTCACAGTCAGCAGATCTGACGTCACTAGACAGTAGCTCCAACACACGTAGGTCAGTAAATATTAACTGATACTCTTCTACTCCTTATCGTATTTTGCACTTGTGGTGGAGAATTATCGGATTTTTTGCTACTGTGTTCCTGTTTTTCCCTCCAAAACATGGAAATGGGTCGTGGATATAATGACTGAACAGGAAAGAGGAAAATAAAAGTACAGGTGACATTTACCTGGACATAACTGGACACAACTGTTTGTTGCTTCCCTTTGCACAGGAGTCGTGCAAGTAAATCACTCCGAAACAGTGTAGACATTAGGCATGTTTAGTAGGACTTCGTAAGGACGACTTCGCTGAGCAGCGTAACCCATTTACATGTAAATTGGACTCGAGCGACAGAGGCAGCAAGCGGCTAATGCGCTGCGATCAGCAAATGGTACCCCTAACGTGCCTGGTTTACATGTAAATAGGTTACGCTGCTCAGAGAAGTTCTCCTTACGAAGTCCTACTAAATATGCCTATTGGATGGGTCAGACGGTAGGACCTCTGTGAAATAGGAGAGGGGAAACCAGTGCATCCATGGGAATCGCGCGCTAGTTGAGGTTGCCTCCCTTACACTCTGTATACTGGCTCCTCCCACGTCGCTGGATGCAAAATCAGAAATAATAGCTACAGATGCTGCGTGCTTTGCAAAATACTGAATGTTCAGAGTGTGACGTGCATTAAACAAAGGAAATTGTTTGTTGCAGTCCTGGGAAATTTAGTGCCAGTGTAGATTCCTGTCAGATAGATGATGAGCACCGGTTGATAGCACGCTATGCTGCACGACTAGCAGCCGACAGTCACAATGCTGTGAGTACTCTGTGTGTGTGTGTGTGTGTGTGTGTGTGTGTGTGTGTGTTTGTGTTTGTACAGAAAAACCAGCAAACAATGGAAAAAATCAGAAAACCAAGCTGTGTCTCAGTTTGTATTCCCATCCATGACTTTTTTTTTTCTTTTTTTTACCGCAGACTGATTGTGGTTTTGGCTAAGTGAAATCAACAACCATTCTCCTCCCCTCATCCCATCCCACGCCACCACTACCACAGGAAACAAAGGAGCCCCCCCCCCCCCCCCCAAAAAAAAAACAAAAAAAAAACAACCAAAAAACAACAAAAAAGCCCCAACAACAACAACAACAATGAACCAAAAACCACCACCACCATCAACAACAACAAAAAAACAGCAAAAAATTTGAGTTTCATGTACTGAAAGTGGTGTATCATGTGTGTGTGTGTGTGTGTGTGTGTGTGTGTGTGTGTGTGTGTGTGTGTTCATGCAGAGAAAGAGTAGGGCAAATCAGAAGCCTGAAATAAGCTTTGTGTGTGTGTGTGTGTGTGTGTGTGTGTGTGTGTGTGTGTGTGTGTGTGTGTGTGTGTGTGTTTCTTTCCTTCTCATCTCTTTTTGCCTGAGGTCTGCATTGCATTTATGATTCACAGCACTCTCTGCACTGTCGATAACAATCTGTTGTTTAACCTACACCGCTCGTCACCTAAAAGCTTGCGCGCCCTACATCCTGGGTGAAAACGCACTCATACTTTAAAGAAGAAGTTTCGTGGATCTAGCTTGAACATTGATTGAGCTACGGACGTTTGAATGAAACGATAAATGGCGAAGGTTAATTAACAAGGTCCTTGCTGTGAGGGAAACGAAGTCCCAGCTACATGTTTCACCTGCATTACACAGCAGAAACATGCACAGGAAATGCTGCTCAATAGTGTAAAATCAAGTGCATTAGCAAACTGCGGTAAAAGCATTATCTACCAGATTTGCTGCATACATAAATATGTTTACATGCCGCTGTGTTTTGAGTTTTTTCCCACATTATTCACTGCCATTGAAAAACTATACATACTGGTAATCACGTTGTGCATAATGAAATTGACTCAAAGTACAAAGTCATGTTTGTTGTACCATGAAGACTTTTTAAAACTTGTATACAATGTTCCAACCTTTGACGTTGTGTCTCCAAACACCCAAACAAAATGTGCACTTTCACAATCCGTTTGCTGAGGAAACATGATACATTGGACAGTGTGTATGTGTCTGAATTGGGATCAACATAGTGCAGTGCAAAATTAATGCTCCTGTTAACAGTTCTGTGTTGAACCAATGTTCTATCGATTGGAGTGAGCATTTCTTATCAGCAGCAGATATGACAGCTAATGCTTTTATGGCAACTTGCAAATGCACTTGTTTGTTTTTTTTACTGTATTGAGCAGCATTTCCTGTGCATGTTCTAGGTTTTGTGATTCTTTTTCATATATTTGTATTTTTGCTGGGTTATTGTGATGCGTGAAGCCTGTTCCTCTGACATGACTGTGGAGGTGGCTTTTAAAATCTTTGGTTAAGTATGCACATTGTAAACAACTGCATTGTCTCTTTGAATATACATATACATACATTTTATATAGAAGGGGGGTGTGGGGTGAGGGGGGGGGGGGGTGAGTAAGTAAAGCTGAGAGCGCTGCCTAGATCTAGGAGATGTGTGCTTTGTATATCAGTGGACTGGATATATATATATATACACACTCTGCACTTCACTGATTTGTCAACTGCTGATGCTTTGAAAGACCTTTGTTGGCCAGTTATGCTTCCTTTGATACTACATGGTACCGCAACAGGCAGAAATTGTCAAGATCACACACAAGAGTGTGGGGGTATTTCATGGTTTAACATCCTTTTCCACGACATAACGGTCATGTCAAAGAGGGGTCAATGAGAAAAAGGCTAGCACAATTAAAGGGTGGGTTTGTGTCTGAGGGTTTAACATCCTTTTCCACCACGTATGGGTGAAATCAAAGACAGGGCAACGAGAAAAAGGCCAGTACAAATATTTCATCCCAGCAGGGATTCGAACTTGCGACCTGATCTAATCTATGTCCAATGCTCCACAAGTCCAAGTCCAATGCTCTGCCGCTCGGTTAGCCCAGCACCCCTGGACGGAAAGAGACAGGCGGGATGAGAGTGCCCTCACACGATGGCGAGGTGGGGTATTGGCTGGGTATTATTGCTTTATCCATCAGAGGGCGCTAGCGCGGATGGCACCAGCGTTTTGAGTAATGGGCAGATAATCAAATCAGGAGACAGGGCCGTGATGCTTCCAGTCATGACTTCAAAAAGCACGTTATTTATGACGAAGCGCGACAAGGCTGTTGGGGGGGGGGGGGGGGTGGAGGTGGCTTGCTGGAGTGACGCTAGCTGCGCAGCCCCGGATTTTCAGTCTCTTCACAGCCTCGGGTGGATTGAAATACCGTTACGTCTTCCCCCGCCTCGTCCTCCCCCCCTCCTCTCCCCCCCCCCCCCCAAAAAAAGTAATGCGGCCCAAATCGTGACAGCACAGCCTGAAAATGGCAGGCAAAAATAGAAGGTTTGGGACATTTTTACCAGCTTAAAATGTTTCATGCATGTGTACTTTCGTGGCGGAAAAAAACCCAACTGTTGCACAGATATGTCGGCCAGTCCCGTATTCTTTGTTTTCATGGTATTTTCCTGTTGAACCTTTTTTTCTCTGAGGAGGAGTTAAGGGTGGGGTGGGGGGGGGGCGCTAATCAGGAGTGGGATCTGTGTCGATGGGTAAAAAATCGTGGCCTTGAGTAGATGACATGACACAACAGAGCTGTGCAGGTCCTCGCATGACACAGCCAGAGCAGGAATCAGCAGCGATAGTTAGTGTTACAGAGAGAGAGAGAGAGAGAGAGTGCAGCACGTGCGTACCGACGGTAATTGGTGATATTGCCCGAGGCGGGTTACTTACCAGTAGCGAGGGTCCGTACAGGTCGTTGTCTCCTGTCTGGCACCATGCGCACTGGCACAGATTATACAGCCGTATTGACATGACCGAACCCCCCCCCCCCCGTATTGACATGACCCAACCCCTCAGGGCTGCCCCCACTTCCTTCCCGCCTCTGTGTGTGTGTGTGTGTGTGTGTGTTGTACAAGAATAAAAACAAAACAAAAACTCGCAGGGTCAGTCTCCCACTGACCAGTTGTTTGTTCAGACAAAATTTGTGTGACCATCTGCCGCACAGAATCTGTAACTTCTCTTCTAAAACAGAACGTACTGATGAAAATGGATCGGGGGGGGGGGGGGGGGGGTAGCCGGGCGGAGGGTGTGTTTATTGTCGTCACACACACACACACACACACACACACACACACACTGTAATCATGTAGATTATGATGATCGCGTTTTGTTGCCGTTGTAAATATATTTCTCCGTTAACCACGAAGTTGGCGGTTGTGCGCACGTAGCACATTAGATCAGTATTCTTTTAACAAACGTCTTAATCTCGCATGATCACAGCTGTTTCCTGTCTAGACGGCCATCCAGACCGTTTCTTTTTGTTTTGCGTCCTTGGACACGATCGACTTTTTCTTTTGTCATTTGTCGCAACCGCTGTTCTGACATTAAAAAAAAAAAATTTAAGGGATCCACGAGGTCCAGAAACACTGGCAGTCGCCTGCCCAGGGGCAGGCTGTATTCAAAATTGATTTTATGCTGGCCGCAGCGGGGCGGCGTGCCCTAACCCCTGCAAACAGTAACATCAAAATTATGCACGTGTCTTGCACGTGTAAGGATCATCACATGTTTACTGTGGCCCGGGGCTTAATATCCATGGGAACTGTAATAGGACAAAATTAATGTCCTTGCTTACTGGAAGAGAGTATAGGACATTAGTCCTGAATATTGTCAGCTGTGGCGCAGAAAATAATGACAGGACATTATGTCCGCCTTTGTACGGAAGTAATCGGAGATTTCGAAAATGAATAGGCCAGTGGTAGAATAATGTCCGACGCGGAGACGAAACCCTACAGGCCGAACGGATTCTGATGCATTTGAATCTATAAGTAGAGGTCTTTCAGTGGTTCAGATCGCCCACGGCACACACATTAAAAATTTTATGCATTTCACACACATTTATGCATTTATGCTTTTGTGTGTCTGTGGTGACTGCATGTCTGCGCTGGAACTGAACTATCTACCTTGGTTCCAGTTCTAGGGATTACGGTCAAGAAGTTTAGCATCACACCTACGGACAAAATTTTAATACCCCGACGAAATTCGCAACCGCTGGCAACCGCGGGGGAGAAGAGAGAGAGAGAGCGGTGAGAGGGATGGGGGGTGGGGTGGTGAAGGAGCCTGGATGGATCTATTTTCACTTGAGTGGCCTGAGATTTTACGGTGTCGATTGCAGATGACGGATTCAGCTTGCAAGCCCCCATGGCTGTCTCCCGGCGCACCAGCTTCATGGGCTGATTTCAGCTTGGCGTCAGCCTCTGAGTCGAGATGACGCGAGGCGTTGAATCCGATATTAAAACTCTTGAGATGATCGCCATCTTGCATGCTTGCCGCATACTTGGGCGAAAACCTATGGAACGCCGTTTGGATCACACACCTTTGACCAATGAAAATATTCTTTAATATATTTAGGCCAGTTAGAAGACGCGCGTACATACATTGGCATATTAAACAGCTAGCGTCATGGTGATGATGATGATGATGATGATGCTGATTGGCCATTTGAAGGCCGCAGCAAAAACTTCCATGTTTATACCGCATGCTCGTGGCGCCTTTGGGGAGGGGGAAGAAATGAAGAAATACAGAGAAGGAAACCAAAACCTCTTGAATACGACATTTTCATGATGGGAAAGAGCGTTAAGCCGCCAAACAACCAAACAGTTACCATCAGTCACGTCTGCCATTTCCATGCGTTTATTTCGTCCTCAGAAAAAAACAAAACAAAAAAAACTACCCCCCCCCCCCCCCAAAAAAAAAGAGACAAAAAAACCCGCACGTTATCATCACTTATACACGAAAGTTGCTTGAACGTTTCGATAATTTTGCATGCAATTATAAATCGCAGAGAGGGCGGACCCAAATGACGGATACGATTGGCAACGAGTACAATATCACTCTCGATCTGTTTCGATTGGTCGAAATATGTTCTAGGATGTGTTCCGCCATCGGCTTATGAAATCAGTAGCTTAATTTCGACTTCTTGTAATTGGTCAGAATGTCTTTGTGTGTGTCCTTACATAGTGGGCACGCGATCCACAATGTATGAATGTGACGGGAACGGTATTCCATACAAACCGGAGGTCTTATCGGAACCGGAGTCTGAGATCCGGCTTCTCTGAGTGTCTCCGCTCGGAATATTCAATATAAAAATAACATTCTATAAAAGCGTGCTCTCTGATCGCCATTGCAGGCAATTCACCCTCCTCCCCCCCACCCCCACCCCCACCCACACCCCCGCCCCCGCCCCTCTTCTTCTGTGGGGTTAAAATTATGAGGAACTGTCCGTTCAGTACGCGTTGCATATTTTCAGTTTCACGATTAATTACTAAATTAGTAGTGATATCCTTCTTCTAAACCAGAGGGAGCCAGGGTGGCCGAATGGTAGAGCGTTGGACTTCTAATGCTCGGGTGTGAGTTCGTATCCCGGCTGGGGCCAAATATTTGTGCTGGATTTTTCATCGTTGCCCCGTGTTTGATATCACCCGTATGTGGTGGAAAAGGACGTTAAAAGCCCAAACACCCACCCACCCTCTTCTAAGCCAGTGGCAATGGAGACCACACACACACACACACACACACACACACACACACACACACACACACACACACACACACACACACACACAAGTTCCCTGCCGCGTCTGTTACAGGCACCGACGTAATAGTCACCAGCATGTTGCCGACGTTTGACCGGGAAATGGTGGTAGTTGTGTCATAGTGGTAGTTAGTGGTTCCGTTAGCTGGGACACAAATGGGCGATTGCGTGCTGAGACAAAGACACGGAAAGGCGAGGACAAGCCGTGTGTTGGCATGCGTAAAGGCGATCAGCAGACCGAGTGTGTAAGCATTATCACCCGGTAGTCAGTGTCGTGCAGCATTTTCCTTTTGTCGTCAGTCCAGCATTGTGTGCTTACTTTTGCATGCTCTATACATATTTCATTCGCGGGAGTTCCCCTTCAATACAGGCTTGTGCCGTCCTGAACAAATTGCTACGGTTCTTTGAAGCTGACACACTATGGCCGTTGATGTCTGAGAGCGTTGCAGCAAGTGTTGCTGGAGACTAGAGGTACAGTCAAACCTGTGTAAGGCGGTCACCCAAGGGACTGGGCCAAACTGACCATCTTAGACAGGGTGACCGGGTTATCCAGGGTGGCATGTCAACAGCTAGCATGTCAGGGGATCCTCTGGGGTGACCAGGTTAGACAGTGGCATAGCTTATACAGGTGACCGCCTTGGCAGGTTTGACTGTATTGTTTTTTTTCATGGCTTCCAGTCAGTCAACCACCCAAATTACCTGCACCACTTTGTATGTCTAAAGGTTGCTCCACTCTATGACTACTCTCTGTGAACGGATTTCGACAAGAATGTGTTTTTAGAGGTTATGGGTAAACCTGCAAACCTTGTTTTGTAACGAAAGGCACCAGTTTTAATATAAGATTACAATGGTATACAGGGTGGGTGGGTGTTTGGGAGTTTAACGTCCTTTTCCACCACAGAGGGTGATATCAAAGACGGGGCAACGATGAAAAAGCCAGCACAAATATTTGGCCCCAGCGGGGATCGAACTCACGACCCGAGCATTAGAAGTCCAACGCTCTACCATTCGACCACCCCGGCTCCCCACAATGGTATACAGGAGACAACTTTTTCCGATTTGGAACTTTGGCACGTGTGAGTGCGCCTGTATGCTAGAGTAGTCTTGTCTTAATTGCAAGTCGAGCTGTGAATGCAATCCACTGAGGATTGCTGGCCGTGCGCACGAGAACTGCAACGACCCGAAACGATTTGTGGGCCTTGATATGTCAAAAGATGGGCCTTGTGACATCATGAGTTCATTCAATTCAAATGCGCGTATTTAAATGGGATAAACGAATGGGTAGATATACAGAGCGGATTTAGATCCCATAACTAGACAGGATAACGTCCGCTCGCTTCCGTCAGACGGAACCAAACCGATCCAAAGACGCTTTCAGATTCCTCGTCACCCACCAACCCAAACCCCGGGCGTGTACCGGGTCCCCGCTGAACTTGAGACCTATGGGGGTCTTAAAAACTCTGGAACTTGAGGAGGAAATAAAAGCGGGCGAATGGCCGTGCATCGTGTTTGAGCCCCGGGGGGTGGCGTGGGAATAATGGCCGGATATGCGAGAACAATCAATCGGTCGATACGTCAAACTGGCGGAGGTGCTGCCATTGATCGGACCTGGCTGGCGAAGAAGCAGAGGTTCTTGGTGCGCGCGAGTTCTGTCCAGTCTATAGCGTATAGTAGTAGGCTAAGTAGCTGCAATCGCTCCTTTTGAATGTGAACTGATTTGCTGTGTTCAGTTTCTATCCAGGATGACTTCGAGCCTTCTCCTTCTCTCCGACGCCCACCCCGACCCCTCACACACACACACACACACACACACACACACACACACACACACACACACACACACACACACACACACACACACACACACACACACACATTTTCAAGTTAGTATACAACCCCGGATACACAAGACAACAGTGGAGACAGCTGTTGTTCAGCATAACGAGAAGAGCCAGTGCCTGTTCTCTGTCTGCCCTAGTCCGATTCCTCGCGGGACAGGTCTTTGTCTGCCCATGCATGCAGGGTTGACAAAATCAGGTAATGACATCACTGCTCCAACTATCGAAAATCAGTACCAGTCGTTTTACCTTTACTCTGGAATCGTGAAAAGCATTTGCCCTCAGGAAGCCTCCATTTCAGTGAGTTCGCCTTGTCAAACCGTTAAAGCCTCTTAAATCGCCATATAAATCGTGCAGGAGGGAGGGCAGAACTCCTGCGAAATGAGAAAGTTTGCTGGTCAGGGCAAGGAAGCTGGATAAATAGTGCATGTCCTGGTGGCGGACGCGCCGCACCACACGGCAGCGCGGCCACGGGCAAGGGGTGGTGGTGGGATTTGGACGGCTCCTTGCGTGGATTTTCACGCCTCGGGTGCTTGAGGGAGGGCTTCGGGGCTCTGTAATTGTCCCGGGTTCGGGGTGTGTGTTTGTTTTTCGCCTTGCCAGTGCTGTTTAGTGTCTTGCGGTTTTGCCTTGTTTGGTTTGTTTCTGCTTTGTTTTGGATAAGGAGGAGGTTGGTTTTTTTTTAATACTCCCCGATTACAGAGAGTGTATGGCTTCTGTTTGGTTTGTTTGTTTGTTGTAGTTTTGTTGTTGTTGTTGTTATTGTTGTTTTATTTGAATCATTATATTACTATGATATATCAATCATTGGCCCTTGTTTTTGCTGTTTCTCTCATGTTGAAGACACCTGACGTTGTGGGGACCAAAATTGAGAAAATCATTAAATGTTACTCTGGCATTATTAATCACCTTTGTCTCATGGTGTGTTCGTGTGTGTGTACGTTGTTTAAGCAGAATGTTAGCAAGATTGTGTTCCCTGTGGTGTAACGTTCTCTTAACCACTCCGAGTCCTCCGAAAAAAAGGAGACGTTAAACTCCCAAACACCCACCCACCCCCTCCGAAAAAGGAATGTGGCTGCCCACGTGGTGAGGCAAATCAGCGAAAACTGTCATACTCGTAATCTATTCATCCAGAGTAATGACCCTAGGAGTGTTCGACCCAGCAACAACAGAAGCAACTACCCCTGTCCTTCCCCCTCCCTCCTCCCCCCACCTCCCGTGCTTGTCACGAAAACGAAGGAAGTGTTGGCTAAATCACGCTTGTGGTTCCTACAGTCTGCACTTTTAGGAAGAAAAGTAAAATTAGGCATGTCACATATGAATCCTGAGGGCGGAGGACACAAATTCACAGGGCCTCAAAATGCCTATATATTCCATATTAGCCCCAGGCATCATAGTCACCCCTAAAAATGCTTCAATCTAGAAACAATTACTTTTATGAACAGACCATTCAAAGGCACGCACCTGACAGGGGTTTAAACAAAATTGAATGTCTCCTTTCCGCTCAGGCTTCACTGGAGTAATGCACGTCTACTTTCTCTTTAGGCCAGAGAGGCAGTTCACACAAATCCGCTTGCCTCACTTGTGTTCGGCCTCTGTGCAAAAAGTCGCAGCTCCACTGGCAGCTTGCCTCGTTTTGTGACCGCCTGCCATGCACCTTGACCTACGTAACACAAAAATCACCCCCCCCCCCCCAAAAAAAAAAATAAATAAATAAAAAAAAAATCCTAAAAAAAAATCAAAAAAATCACGCTTTTTCATGACAACAAAAATCACTACAGACTAGCACACTTGCCAAACAGGGTACCTCAAACAACACAAACATGACTCCACGGTCAATTTTTGTCCTTACGCCTGAACAGCGGAATGTAGTCTAGGAGGAGTATACGTTGCAAAATGTTTTGCCGCGGTCTTGCTTGCAGTTTTATTTCATCAGTTTTGGCAGCAGTACGTGAAGCTGTTTGGTGATGGCTTTTTCAGTCCCACCTGTAGGTGCCAAGACATTCTTGGCAGAATCCATGCGGTGAAACCTGCAAACATGGCAGCCATCACAAGACAGCTTGGCCGGCGTGCATTCATATTTCCCCCCACAAGTAATTTGTCGGTTTCATGTTGGGGGGAAAAAAAGAAAGAAGAAAAAAAAAGAAGAAGAAGAGTGCAGCCTCTTGTGAAAAGTACTTTTCGCTCAGCGTTCAAACGCACTCTGTCTTGGAAATTTCCTAAGGATGAGCATTGCGTACCCAGTGGCCGGGGGAACATGCCTGGCTTTCTGAATGGGCATGGGTAGAGATGACGTCAGTTACTTCTATGGAAATTGGTTTCAAGTAATGCGATGGGTGGATAATGGGTAATGTCAGCCAAAAGGGTCGAACGCCCACAATTGAGCCAATCGCGTACCGCGGCATAATGAGCACAACACATGGCATGGTCCGGCAAGCCTTTTGCCAGACACTACAACGAGGGAAGCACGTGTAGTTTGATATGACTGAAACGCGGAAAGAAAACAGTCATCCCATTGACGTTATTTGAGGAATGAAGGTGATTAGGTCAACCTCTTTCATCTTGAAATGACACCTTTTCCCATAAAATGACGTCATAGACGTACTGTGTTTTGCCAGTACACGGCAGAGTAAAGGGGCGAGGCGGGGCGGGGCTTTTGCCGCAGGGCTTGTCGAGTGGCTTCGTCTGTTGACATTCTCACTTGCAGAAACTTACGCAGAGTGAATTCATATAGGCATTGGTCTAGATTAGTGGAGAAAATAGAGACGTGTGTGTGTGTGTGTGCGCGCGAAAGGGGAAGGAAGGGGTTACAGTTAATTTAAAAACAGTGCCTGATGTTGCGGACAAACACATTCGCGCGACTCCCACCCTGTTTTTGCCGTTCAGTTTACACAGAATTCCAGTGCGAGCCTCACAGCTCTGTTCACGCGAGAATGGTTTGGCTCATGGCTTGATCTGTGACAAGACACACGAGCCCGGCCAGCATGTGGTGATGCCGGTTTTTAAGGTGCGCTGAATTTAACTCTGGCGCCGTGCCCCTCTTCCCCCCCCCCCCCCCCCCTTTTTTTTTTAAGGGTTTAGGGCGGGCTAAATTCAAGCTCGATAATTCTGTTTGCTTCCGGCTGGCGTGTTAATGGCATCCGTGCGCTGCCGGATTTTTTCCCCCCTTCTCCTCGAGGGTCCAGAAATAGGGGTATCCTTTATGCGAAGTCTGCATGCAGTGTGTGTGTGTGTGTGTGTGTGTGTGTGTGTGTGTGTGTGTGTGTGTGTGTGTGTGCTCTGCGCGTGTTAGGGGGGGGGATAATCTCCCCCCCCCCCCCCCTCAAGACAAGCAATTTCTGTGACATTATGAACGTTTAACCGTTTCTTGCTATTTTCAAACAATATCACTGAAACTGGCCACTGCAACATTTTTTTTTTTTTTTATTAATCAGAGGTGATATGAAGACGCATTTGAGCCCGTCCTCCATACGAAGCTAAGGATGGCTCCAGCAAAGCTGACTTCAAAATTCGTCCGTCATTTGGAAAAAAAAAAAAAAAAGGCTCAAGCGCCAGTCAGGTGCATGGCGCCTAGGCCCTTCTTCCAAATGACGGTAGATGACATTGATTCCTGTTCTGTATGCAGCAGACGGCAGGGAATATTCGCCAACCGGGTGACAGCTCTTCAGAAATGACCCGCATTTTTTTTTTTTTTTTTTTGGGGGGGGGGGGAGGAATTTTTTTAAAGGAAGTAACACACGAAAAAAGGAAAGTGCAGCGACATTTCAGTTCGGAATGTCAGCCTGTCGTCTGTTGTAGCACTCTCTGGGGCACAGAGTCTTTCAGTGGAAAGTACCTCTGTGCACAGTGGGGAAATGGCGCTCACTGCGCTACCGTGACAGGCCTAAATTGTCTCGGTGCTCTCAAACACAAGGTCGCGCACTATGTCATCCTTGACCAGCTTTGAACCCACAGGGATCCTCAATGGCGCAAGTGATGGCAGGCTGTCTTCAGAGTGAAAGTAGGCGTGTTTCTGAATCAGAGACATACATAACATGTCTCTGTCTGAATGGACAGATCTATTATTACATTCAGTCCTAGAGCACGGGTGCTTTTGTAATCGTCTCTTATTCCACCACAAGGCAGGTACGTGATCGTCTGCACCGTGCAATAATACTTGCCTGTAGAGTGCAACACCCTTGCCTGTCAGAGTGCAACCCCCTTGCCGTTTACTCACATCCTGTTGGATCAGTGTACCACGTAAACAGTGCCATCAAAGCGCAACAATAATTGTCCGCTGGCAAAGATTTTGCCCAAACGAAAAGTGGCCGGATATTCAAGACTTCGTTTCAAATCGAATCATATGACACACAAGTCTCTGCATTTCTAAAAAAAAATTCGCCATTTTTGAAAATGGCGCTGGGTGTAAGCAGTCACATTTTCACGCCCCGCCGAAAAGGGACTGCACTCTGGAGTCTACTGTGGTAGACTCCAGAGTGCAGTCCCTTTTCGGCGGGGCGTGAAAATGTGACTGCTTACACCCAGCGCCATTTTTAAAAATGGCGATTTTTTTTTAGAAAAGCAGAGACTTGTGTGTCATATGATTCGATTTGAAACGAAGTCTTGAATATCCGACCACTTTTCGTTTGGGCAAAATCTTTGCCAGCGGACAATTATTGTTGCGCTTTGATGGCACTGTTTACGTGGTACACTGATCCAACAGGATGTGAGTAAACGGCAAGGGGGTTGCACTCTGACAGGCAAGGGTGTTGCACTCTACAGGCAAGTATTATTGCACGGTGCAGACGATCACGTACCTGCCTTGTGGTGGAATAAGAGACGATTACAAAAGCATACACACCCGTGCTCTAGGACTGAATGTAATAATAGATCTGCCCATTCAGACAGAGACATGTTATGTATTTCTCTGATTCAGAAACACGCCTACTTTCACTCTGAAGACAGCCTGCCATCACTTGCGCCACTGAGGATCCCTCTGGGTTCAAAGCTGGTCAAGGATGACATAGTGCGCGACCTTGTGTTTGAGAGCACCGAGACAATTTAGGCCTGTCACGGTAGCGCAGTGAGCGCCATTTCCCCACTGTGCACAGAGGTACTTTCCACTGAAAGACTCTGTGCCCCAGAGAGTGCTACTGTTGTCGCATACAGACGGTAGTGTCCCCTGGTTCTTTCACAGACGGTGGTCTCCCCTGGTGTTGCCGGAGGATGGGGGGATATTCTTTGGTGTAGCAAAAACTGATGTCCAGTAAGGCTGGCAGCCATACTGAGTTACGCGAAATTTAGAGGCTGTAAAGATTGAGCTTTGGAAATTATGCTCCGTAATTTGTTTGGAAGGGTTCTTGTTTTGGCCGTTGCTTATTTACTACCTTCTGGCTGTTCTGGGATAGACTCTGAGGGAAGGCCGCGTGCCCTGGGATTTGGGGTTGGGTTTAACATAACCCATTTAGGACTTTGGGGAGGGAGGGGATGAAAGGATGAAGGCTGTCTGGGTTCTTTATCAGTTTGTTACACACACACACACACACACACACACACACACACACACACACACACACACACACACACACACACACACAGAGCACTCTCCTCCAGGCTCCGAGGAAACCAAACACTTACCACAGTAACAATATTTTGTTGTTCTTTTTCTGGGTTACTAAGGGTAAGAAAGAAGCGCCTGGTTTGTATCTGTTACTGCCACACTGCCAGTGCTACATCTTTATGTAAGATACTCTCTCCACCATAAAACCAGCACGAAATCGTCAGCTGCCGTACGTACGGATTAACCGCGCATTCTCAATTACTCCAGAGCGGTAATGAATGTGTGGGCGTGGCTGTATAGCGAACGTTGGTAGTTTGTACGTCAAGAACACCCTCCACAATAGGCAGTATCGATGTTTCCAATATTGCAGCCACAGGGCGCGGGCGTGTGTTTAATCACAAAAGCTGTTGTTCCTGCTCATTTGCTTCTGCTCAGAATTCACTTTTGTTCTCAGGTTACCGGGTCTGGTGTGAAGAGCTGGAAACAAAATTGCAGCCGAATGTGTACATCGTCTTCCTTTCACACGGGCTGGCCGGTTTGTACTGGTAAAGGGCATAGGAAGGCTGTTGAAGAGTTATGTAACATTAGTGTGGGCTGATTGATTGATTTCGTCTTCTGTTTCATTGTTTCATTTTTTTTTTTATTCATCCGCAGCCAGGGACGAAGTCGGTGTACATGCAGCTTTTGTTTTTGGTGTAAGAAGCAGAACGTAACCTTGAGGGTTCAGAATTTGTAGTGTATTTTCAGAGAGCGTAACACTTTGGCTGGGCGTCACCCCTCCCCCTCCCACCTCACTCCCTCCCCCTCCACACACACACACACACACACACACACACACACACACACACACACACGCACAGCTTTGGTGGTTTAGTTGAGATTTCAGTGTTCGATCTGTTTTGTGACTACCCTGTGTTAGTTTTGGCACGATGAGGGCATCAGTGTTGTTAATTCCCCCCCCCCCCCCCCCGTTCCGCGCGCGCGCGCGCGCACACACACACACACACACACACACCTTGTTCTCAGCTGTGCAGTTCTTACATCTACCAGCAAACTTCAGCATAAAGTAGGGGGAACACCAAATCCTGTCGGGAGGAAATCGGCCAGACACCTAATCATCGTTTATTAGATAAAGACGTTGAGACAGAAGGTGAGGAAGACTTTCGCCAGAAACAAGCGTCATTGGTTAACAGAGGAAGACGTTGAAACGAAAGGGTAGAAATAACTTTGCGTTACTGGTTAACAAAGGAAGACGTAGAAACAACAGGTAAGAAAGAACTTTGCGTCACTGGTTAACAGAGGAAGACGTTGAGACAACTTGAAAAGGAAGAAAGAACTGTGCGTCACTGGCTAACAGAGAGAGACGTTCAGACAAAAGGGAAGAAAGAACTTTGTGTCACTGGTTATAAGAGGAAGATGTTGAAACAATAGGGAAGAAAGAACTTTGCGTCAGTGGTTAACAGAGGACGACGTTGAGACAAAAGGGAAGAAAGAACTTTGCGTCACCGGTTAACAGAGGAAGCCGTTGAAACAAAAGGGAAGAAAAACTTGCGTAACTGGTTTAACAGAGGAAGACGTTGAGACAAAAGGTAGTAACAAGGTGCCCAGCCGGGTGGAGAGAGCTCCAGGAAAACTACGTGCTGAAGCGTGCTGGCTCTCCTCTACAGCCACCGTCTGTCAATAATACTACAGTGCGGAGGGAGGGAGAGAGAGTGAGTGAGTGTGTGTGTGTGTGTGTGTGTGTGTGGCGGTGACAGACCACTATTTTCCCCATCCACCGCCAGATGTGAAGTGCCAGTCACTCTCCCGTGTTGGCGGCGGCTGCTGCTGTTGCTGTTGCTGCTTCGTGCTGTGGGGACAACATCGCCCGTGTGAGTCGTCAGTCCCTGTGGTGACAGTTACTGTGACAAGCGCTATGGCAATGTTGTGTCGGACAACGCCTGTGATGACACTCCGTGTTGTGGAGTTGTGCTGCTGACTTCCCTGCGGTACTGATGTGAATCTGTAGGCTTTGTTCTTTCTATGGAGCTGAACAGTTGGTCTTGTGTTCGGGGATTGTCGTTTCCTGTGGCGCTTAGCAGATATGGTTTCCGTAGAAAGAAAAGTTAATTTGTTTGGGATGAGTTCGCTTCGTGAGAATTTTTGGTGCGTGTACTTTTGCAGCCTTTATTGTAGAAATATTGGAATAAGAATTCAGCCTAGATGGCTTTTTTTTTTTTTTTTTTTTTAGGTACATTGAGGTACATTGCAAATAACGTTGGGTACATCGTTAGCCTTTGCGTTTAAACAGTACATACATTTTCCAGTTGTTGTTGTTGTTGTTTTCCCAGAGTCATGTAGAGATTTTCACAGCGTAACGAGCATGGTAATGGATCTGTGCTAACTTTCAACCACTTTCGAGCTTTTGACATTTCTGACACCGTGTGGGCTGCTCAAACTAGCAAGATCCCTTTGAAACAAAAGGCCGAAAGTAGCTCTGTCTAATCAGTTTCCCTTTCCTTTTGGGAAACAAAAAGGTTTTGTTGTTGTTTTTCTAAGAGAGACAGCAGGTTCAGACCAGATTCAAACTTTATTGTGATTCAAGTAGACATTAACAGATTAAGTCTACTCACACAAAAAAACTCTTGGGCTTCCAGCAAAAGGCCAGAAACAACTGAGGAATGTTTGCTTAATCGACGTATTGACACACACAGCCTCCCAGAAGATAATCCAGTCGTTTAAACCGTAACACGAAAGGTTTCTTTATTTAACCCGTTTTAGACAACGTCAGCGGAGAAGAATAAAACCCACCCTCTTGGAACTGTTTGTCTTGGCTGTTGCAGCCGGAACAAAGGCAACTGGCAGAACAGTCAGCCTTTTTTATCAGACAGACTAAATCAATGGTACGCAAACAATTTTGTAGAGTGTTCGGATTGTGCGCTTGCAGCTCAGTGCAAATAGGGAGGATCCGTTTTCATTTCTGGAAAGGTGTTCTTTGTTGGTATTTTTTTTAACGCTGTCTTCTTGTATCGCATGTTCAACTAATTTAGCTCTCTAGCTGACACTTCTCCGGAAACTTTATATTCGTTTTCTTTCTTTTATTTTCTCTCTCTCTCTCTCTCTCTCTCTCTCTCTCTCTCTCTCTCTCTCTCTCTCTTTTGAACAGTTCGAACTGCCTCTTTGTGTCTCAGTTTGCAGCTTACCTTTCTACGTGTAAGCGGAACTTTTGCAGCCATTCTTAGAACTTCGGGAGCGTTGGTCTTAAATTACCTCACCTACTCAAACAGTTTTTTTTTTTTCCTTTTTCACTGCCCACGGATTGTTTTTAAGAAGATCGTGTTTTTTTTGTTTTTTTATACCCTTCTCTGTGAACTGCGAGTGGTCTTTTTCTTCTTCCTCTTCTTCGTCTTTTTTTTTTTGTCCAGCTTCATTCTTGGGTTACCGTTCTTGTTGCCATGGCATCATACCGTCATGTTTGTCCCTGGTTTGTTGGAAGTAAAGCGTTTACTTTCCGACCCCTCTGTTGCCTTGGGATCGATAGTAGGTACATGTAATACGAGGCGTGCTACAGTGTACAAATCAAAAGTTCTCCTTAAGTCGAGCAGCTGGTTGGGGAATTGGGTAAGGTTAACCGTTATAGCTTCAGGCTTTGCTCAAGGAGAAAGTGGACCTAGTTTCGAGAAAGGGGGCGGGCCAGCGGTACTATACCTGTGACGTCGAAATTCGATTTATACGTACTTAGCGAACCCAGAACCCTGGATTTCAGGGCAGGAAACGAGAGGCCTCAGAGAGAGATGTCTTTTGTCTTGCAATCATCGAATCTGGTTGTCGCAGGAGGCTCAAGACAATCTTGATTAGCTTGTCTTGGTTTTTTCTCCCCACTGTTGAGCAGGAATTTCAACATGCAGTCCATCTCTTTCGGCTGGAAACAGTGACATGCACTTGTGGTAGGACCGATAAATGAGAAGAAACAAAACTGTTGAATACTTTGGGCAAAAGAAATTGAAATTGTCTGGTACATGTATGCTTCCAGCAGTGACAGATGAATGGTTTATACCAACTCCTGTCCGGTTTCCGAGAGGTTCTGTTGAACTTGAGGCCTGACTGTATGAACTCCCGAAATTCAGTTTGAAGACTTCTGCTTGAATTCTGTAAGAATCGGGAGATTCTATCGAGTTCGACTTGAAGCCAGTTTGGAACAAGAGCCTTCTATTTGAAGTCATTGAGGAAAGGGAGACGTCTACTTGAATCAAGGATCAAAAAGTTCCTACTTGAGTTCTGTGAGGAACAGGAGACTTCTGTTTGAATTCAGTGAGGAGCAAGAGCCCTCAACGGAAATGGCGCCGCCCGCGTCCTCTTTAACTGTTGGACCTGAACACGTATCGTACTCGGAACAGCATTTCTGAACCTCTCCAATTTTTGTCGAGTCTAGTCTAGGAATTTGCTGTGCTAGATATTTTCGGTACTTACATATATACGCAGACCTTCGCTGGTGCTTAGTGTGTGAGGAGAGAATTTTGGACCAGCTGCATCACTGTAGAAACGGTGAGCATTTGGACTGTGGCGGAGAAGACATCGGAGGAAGCAAACCATGTGGAACGATATGTTACCTCAGGAAGCCATCATGGTCTTCATGGTGAGTTCAGTGTTGTTGAATAATGCTGATCGACTTTGTTTGTTTGTTTTTTGTTTTGTTTAGGCGAATACTAAAAAAATGTGTAGTTTCCGTGCTTTATTGTGTTGGAGGGTTTACTTGTGGATTTCCGTAAGATTTATCCGGACATGAAAGGATACATAAAGAGACATGCATTCTTATCATTATTATTTGATTGAGGGAGTTGGGTGGCTTAACCGGTCGAGCGTCGGACTCACGATTGATTGGTGGAAGGTTCGAATCCCAACAGAGCCAAGCTTTGTACAGGCTTTTTTTTTTTTCCAGTGTACCTGTCTTTCAAATCACTCCGGTGATGGACAAAGAAGAACATTAATCCAACATTAATCCTCAAAACACCCATCAACCCAGCTGCTGTTTTTATTCTTGTTGGATATCTGTTATTATGGAAGGGGGGGGGGGAACTCGCCCCCGCCCCCGCTTCCACTCCAACGAAAACAAAACAAAAAACAAAAAAGTACAACAACAGAATAACAGCAACAACGATAGAAAGTCGTTTGGTCAGATTCTCAAGACTTTCACTTTCAGCGACACCCCTGAGGACGACTTGGTGAAGTTGGCACCAAGGAGATAAGTATGACAGCCGCGCGGATCGAACATCTCGCTGTATCGTTTTCACCTCCGTGTTTTTTGGAGCCCCCCCCCCTTCCCTCCCCCCCCCCACCTCTCCAGTCGTCTTTCATTTCGAAACCCACTAGACCTGAAAGAGCTGGAGTAGGCTGAGACTTGGAAGTCCTCTTCCACAACCCGAGAACCCGGAGAACCCCGAGTCCGTCACATTAGGAACATGAGCTGTCTCGAGGCCGAATGGCGTCTAGTTAGTGGATCGTAGCTATTTGATGAGAGACGTATTTTAGGAGCTTTTTTGCCGCCCTTCGGGTTCTTTTTCCGTGAGAGATGGCCAGGAGCAAAAGAAACCTGCTGTGAGTGTTTTTTTTTTTTGTGTGTGTGTGGTGGAGCGGGAGGGAGGGAGGTGGTGGTGGGGAAGGGGGGGGGGGAGGAGTGAGGGTGTTGGTCGAAGTGGTGAGGAGCGAAGGGGATAGGAAAAAGAAGAAATGGGCAAAAGATTGCTAAAAAAAAAAATGTTTTTTTTTCGTTTTCGCTTGAGTAGCTGCTGTGAGTACTCTCTCTCTCTCTCTCTGAGCCGGAATAGCCGAGTGGTAGAGCGTTGAACTTCCAGTGCTCGAGTTCGAATCCCGGCTTGGGCCATATATTAGTGCTGGCCTTTTTCTCGTTTCGCCGTCTTTGGTATCACTCATTAGCTGTTGAAAAGGACAAACTCCCAAACATCCACCCACCGACCCTCTGTGTGTGTGTGTGTGTGTGTGTGTGTGTGTGTGTGTGTGTGTGTGTGTGTGTGTGTGTGTGTGTGTGTGTGTGTGTGTGAGAGAGAGAGAGAGCATCCGTACATTTATTCCAAACTTTGCGTCTGTCCCATTTGATGTGTCCGAATTAGACTCCTTGATTTGTAGTGACTGATCTTCGGACACATGCAAGGCAGCCCGACCAGAGAGACCAGCATTTTATCTGACATAAAAGGCCCCGAAGACAAACGAACAAAAACAAAGACAACAACAACAACAAAATCACCCCTGCCCATTTAGTTAGCCGGCTAGTCCTTTTGCCTTGTGACGTGGAAAGCTCCTCCGTAACCTTCTCCTTCCGCGGGAAAAATTTGCCTCGTTAAGTAAGACGACCGCTGCGCAAGCTTGTGCTATCTGCCTTTTCCATGCCACTGGCTGCCAGTCTAATGGATTGGATAAAATTTCGAGGAAGATCAAAAGCTGCTGTGGAGCAGTGGAGGTGGTGGTGGTTGTGGTGCATTTGTATCTGGTTGGGAAGGACGGGGGGAGGGGGGTCTGGGTTGTGCGTGCAAGTTGAGAGAGAAGATGACATCAACGTCTTCGGACATGGCGCCAGGAACGTTGTTAAGACCGCAGGAGTGCTCGTCAACAGATTGCTACAGAACGTGCTTGTTGCCTTTGGCGAGAACTCTCTCTCTGTTCGTGGAGGGGTGGGGGGAGAGGTGAGGTGCAAACTGCGTATCACTTGAAGGGAATGTGATGCGCCAGAGCCTACCCCGTTAGCGTGACCAACCAAGATGTAGTACATTTTGGCTCAGACCTTAGCAGCCGCAGCGCATAGAAGACGGCCATTTTGCACTGACGTATAATAATAGTAGCATACGCTTGTTATCGAAAGGAACTGAAGTCGACTTGTGGGTTTTCAACAATGAACTTGTGGACATTTAAACCTAAAAATACCTCCACCACCAGCACCGCCACCAGAGAACATAGAAAGATTTCTCTTCTACGTTTTCTGCCGCCACCAAAAGTCTGCGACAAACCCCGGCGGCAACTTGATGCTTGTCTGATTATTATTCCCAAACCAAACTTACAGCTGAAGTCAAAAGTTCACCAGAAGTAAGAAAAATTTGTTCGGTCTCGCGTTCTTCCTAGTTTACCTTAAAGGCCCATGGTCTAACAATTCTACGCTCACAAACCTCTCTGGTCTCTTTTGGTAGTGTCTTAACATCGTACGACCTACTGACACACACCTGCACAGTGACAGCATCTCATAGGCTTGCGCAGCGCCAACAGAAGGGGTACACTCGTTGCGGATGTCAGAAGTAGTTAGTTAGTGTTGCGGCTACGGTTAACCTCTGAGTAGGAGAATCTGAATTTCCGCCGACTCGCACAGCCCGTCCACGGCCTTGTATCGCACTCTACTAATAATCAGGATAGACTATTTAGAGCGTACAGGCGCACTCAAGCGCAGCTGTTCCCAAACGTCAGCCGGTTGTCGTTTGTGAAGCCCGGTAAATACGGAATGTGAGCATTGAAGAGAAAGACATAATTATATACCCTCATGCATCCTTCAGTCAGCTGAAGACACTGGTGTAATGTTGCGAGCAGGGATGTGATGCTGCGAGCGCTGATGTCATGTTGCGAGACGCTGGCGAGAGGGAGATTGGGTTCTGAGCCCGCCTCTTTGACATTCATGTTGTTTCACATTTACATTTATATTAGCATGCACGTGGTCCTTCGTTCTAGGGGTGACAAGCCGTTGCGTCCTATCTTATGCATTGGAAACCACTGAGCTGTTCTCGATCGGCATGAAAAAACTGGCGGAATTCGTATGTAAGTTAACAAGCTTTCGTTTTTTCTTTTTTCGGGGAAGGCATGTGGTGCAATGGTTTCTGAAACGACACTCGGTTCATGGTCATCGGAGATGGAGTTTGGTTTGGATCCGTATTAATTTTTTTTCTCTCTTTTCATATCATGCTGTAAGCACGAGAGCCAGTTGTAGGTTTTGGTACGTTCACCTAACAACAATAGCACGGTGTACTGATTAGATCGGTTCACATTATTTCAAAATGGACCCTCTGCGCTGGGAAAAGCCCATACGCGCTCCGACACATCTTCCAGGAGTCTCCTCAGCGTCGTCTCTTGAGTTATCCCAATGTTGCTCTGGTTCACCAGTTAGAAAGTCCCTGTCTCGCCGTTTTAGGTTTAGTCGTCGGCCACTGCCTGTTTGCACGGTATGTGCTTACCATTATCTGACCATAATGGATATTGGATGGTACCGATGCATCGGATTTGCGCTTTTCTGATGGACTTTTTTTTTTTAAACACAAATGAGCTGCGAGTTTACGGAAGGGTGTCGCTGTCAGCAAACAATCTGGGATTGAGTCGTTCACGCCGTCAGCTATTTGGAAAGTGATCCATAGTCTGATCGCCCGTCAGCAAACACGTCCAGAAACAGAGAGCATACATATACATACGCGATTATGGATTCCGGCTGATGCCATCTTGACTCGCAGAACCCGGTGAACCCGGGGCTTAACCCTGCTTGACAAGCCCGGTCGTTAGGCTGATCAGGCCGAGAGTGTTCAGCGCGACTTGCCGGGGACAATCAGCATACCTCCGAGATCGTGTGATGGATAAGCTGCATGAGAGAGGTGAGCCGCCGCGCGGTCCCCTGGAGAGATTCCAATACCACAGGCTCACCACGACTCGTTGCTAACTTCGTCCTGCAGTCACCGAGCGTTGGGGCTTCACGTGCTCGACTCGTGAGTTCGAATCCCAGTCAGGAGCCGAATATTTGTGCTGGCTTTTTCTTCGTTGCCCCGTCTTGGAGATTACCCTTATGTACCGGCAAAATCGTCCCGCGGTCACTCTATCAAGTGCATATATATAGGGAAGTATGCAGGTAAGCATTCACTACGAGCTGCTCTTTTTCTGACCCAGATATCCCGGCAGTTTGACACTCTCCGCCACGAAAAAAATGTGTAACCTGGTTGATTTCGTTTAATGTGGAGAAGCGGGCGCGGGACAAGGGCAGACCCATATGCTACCGATGCCTGTGATTCGTTCAGAGAGAGAGAGAGAGGGAGAGGGCAGTGATACATCAGCAGTCGTACTTCCGGAGATCTGTTTCACCAGTCGTTAGTCAGATACTGTCCCGCTGTGTCATCGGAAATCCGACCGCCAGGTCACGCGTCGTCAAGTGCACGTACGTCTCGGGGGCTTGGTGCGTGCAGAAGAGTGTGACACCAGTACCAAGGTCCGCATACACCGGGCGGGCACCTAGGGATGTTTCGGTCGTCCTACCGCCCAGGGAGAGGAGTGATTGGTAACACGAGCTAGGAGTCTGCATTTGGAATGCAAGATTTGTCGGTTGTGCTGTTGTGCTGCTACTGTCCGTGTCAGTGCGTGTAAGGGTGGATACCGTTGTGAAAGTGGCTTGTGCACCCGTTAAGTCTCAGTGCGTATGAAAATCGCTGAATGTGTTTAATCTGTGCATCAGAATCAGTGACATGGTTCATAATATAGCGCCTAGAAACTATTGTGGTGACTCTGGTCGGCGTAAATGTTATTCTCCACACGTAGAAGCGTACCGCGTTCTGAGCAGACGACGTTATTTAGTTGCGGACTGAACGCCAGCTACACAGCGCTGATTGGTGGCTATTTTTATCGACTTGGTCGTATCGACGTGTAGTAAAGGCTTGGAAAGTTAGGCCACAAGAAAGTCACATTTCTCAACTATTAGAAGCTGCAAAGTCACGAAAATGGCAGCAGTGGCCAAATGGAACATCTGTTCGTTTTGCAAACAGCTATTGAGCTTTGTGAGCGGCAATTTTTTTCCCCGCCAGAACTCATTACGAACATAGAGACTTTCACTTTTACACTGCTTTGTCTTTTAGGTGCGGGAACAGTTTACTTCAGTTCAGTATGGCATCTCTGCGCTTGGAAAACCCCTTGTAATCTCCACCTCATCTCTGAGAAGTCTCCCGGCTGTTGTCTTTGAGTTCCATTGTTCTTTCGTTCCGTGCGGGGGAGATACGGAAAATTTCCTCCAGCCCCCAGACTGACACAACACGCGATTTTATCGAGGGGAGTCGCCTAAATTTGTGTTGCCTGATTTTATTCCTGTCCCGAAATTGGCTGATTGGGTGCGGTTTTTGTTTTGTTTTGTTTTTTTGTGCCACAACTCTTTGCCGGCTCCAGTGGTGTTCCTCCCTGGTAATGGGTGGAATCCACGGAGGGCTCGGAAGTTGGGGCAATCTTTATTATGCATGTTGATGGAGATGAGGATGATGGTAAGATGACGCTATGGAGGTACGTGTGGTTTGGGACTGCGGGACAGGGCCGCATTCCACGCTTCCTGTCATAAATATCCCGGCATTAACCAGGCCCAGGAACTACGGCACCTGCGGTGCCGGCCGTGTAATCATTCACATCATAAGACATGTCATACCAAGGGAAGCACCCCCAAAGTCGCACCCGTGAAGTGGGTGAATCTCGGCTGTGTGGCAACAGCCTCCCCATCGGCCCCCGTAGGAGCCGACCTAGGTAGGCAAAATCCCGCTTGTCTCGGCTGGGACTCGAACCCGGGTCTACCGGTCCATGGTCCGAAGTGCTAACCACTACACTAAGGGGGCCGGTATTGGGTGCGGTTTTTGAGATCCTGCGTCTGGAAACTGTGCGGGTGCTGTGGTGACTGAATCGAACACTACTTGTACACTATACACCATTTCCTGAGCGCATTTTCCTGAATGATGTTGAAACGAGTAATTTTGAACATCAGCACATATTCTGGGGAATGTGCGATTGATTGGTTGTGCATAGAAGCGTGACTGCGTAGTTGGAAGCTGGTTGGCGCCCCTCCCCCCTCCTCCCCTGTAAGCTGCTTTTATTTAAGTCTCCCCTCCCCCCCCCCCCCCCCATCCCACCCCACCTCGCCTCACCAGTTTGCTTTTTTTTTTTTTTTTTTTCATTTTTCTGACGTCATTTGTTGCGCGGACTTCGTTGACTTGCACATGATCATGGCGTTCTTATTTCTAACCAGCCTGGCCCATCCGACTGCTGGTTTCGTGCGCAGACATATTGAAACTTTCACTTTCCTTCTGTGTGGTTCATTTTTCTCCACTCCCGTTAGCATAACCAATAATCTTTCTCTCACATTTCTTATTTGTTGTTCTCCCCGGTATTTATCAGCCCGCGGCTTGGAGTCTGAAGTCGATTGCGGGCAGCAATATTCCTTTTTGCAAGTGGTTTTTGCTGACAGTGTACTCAGCGTGGTTTTGTTACAGTCGAAGCAGTGGCTGAAGCGTGAGGAGGGTGGGTGGGTGTTTAGGGGTTTAACGTCCTTTTCCACCACATAGGGTGATATCAAAGACGGGGCAACGATGAAAAAGCCAGCACAATATTTGGCCCCAGCCGGGATCGAACTCACGACCCGAGCATTAGAAGTCCAACGCTCTACCATTCGACCACCCCGCCTCCCCCTGAAGCGTGAGGAAAAGTGTGCACAATATATAATGATATAAGAGAGTGACGTGTGAGGTTATCACCGTGCGTGTATTTCTGTGTAACTATGTCCTGCGCTTCAGCCTTCCCTTAAACTGTTGTAGAAGGTTCATACTTCGAATACATTCCATACACAATATGAAACACAAATTGGTTCGGTCAAACTGTTAAAGATCCAGCGTGATCCTTGTGATTCCATTGACCTCTGGTTTGGCGGCCATGACGCTCTCCACCCTCGCGTCGTGCATTGCAAACAGAAACTAGTTGAAAAAAGAAATGTCGCGGGCGACCAGGCCAGGAATGCACGCAGCGTTCATATAGATTGGATTCTAAGTTCTTTTCTTTTTTTCTAGTAAATTGGTCCGTGCACTGCTTTAAGATGTTGACCGTCAAGTTAGGAAGAGAAATCGAAGTTTGCACAACGCGTGGCAAGTGAGATACGGTGATCGATTGTTTAGATTGATCGCACCCTGCCGTTTCCCCTTCGTATTGTCAGAGCAGGGATGTTTCTGCTGAGCCTTAAAATTATGCCCCTTAAAACTAAAAATCGTAGTTACGTATGGGACTCGCAGAAAACCTATAACTCAGCGATGACATACGATAGCAAAAACTGGTAGTTGCGCATATGTGTGTCATTTGCTGTGGAAGTAAATTTCGCAGTTTCAGCTTGCTTTTTTTTCAATCTGGAATTGTCAGCGAGCAGTGAAAGTTAAAGGGACGCGATTTTAAATTTTCCAAGCGCTCATATTGAACAAAGACGAATGCATGGCGCCAATGGCAAAGACACTTTAAAAATTATACGCTTCTCTGAGCCGTCATTGCTGAGATTTGAGCCAAAATATTTGTCTGCTGATTGATGTACCGAACGTTCTGGTGGAGCACCGTCCTGTCACGTGACATCCAATTTGCATTCAAAGAAAACCAAAGAGAAAAAGCTCTCAGATAGTCTTAGGTGAGTTCACTTAACGCCATAGTCACAGCGTCTGTTCGAAACAGACACACACAGCTTTTGTTGTTGTTGTTGCTGTTGTTGTTACATTTTCAGAATTGCTGATCCGAAAGTCGACAGCTTTAAGGCTTGTCGATTGATCTGTTTGTCACCGTGTGTTACGGTGGAAAGTTTACGTGTAAATTTGAAAAGCAGAACGCCTGCGTCTGTTGATCGTTCGTTGTTATTATTGCCGCAATTTTCGTCCCGAAATGCGTTACAGTATCGTGATTGCAGTTCCGTTCTTTTGCTGGTATCTGTCATTCACTGTTTTCAGTTACTGGGTTCCACATTGTACGGCGCGGTATCGAGTATAGAGCTCCGCTATACATGTACTTCGCATGCTTCTCCGTAACTGAATAGAGGCTGTTACTTCACTCCAGTGGCACAATAAGCCAAATCTACTTCCCGGCTCATTTGACTCCGGGGCAATTCTATCTTCAAGCTGCATCGCCCCGCGGCACTTTCAGAGCTGCTAAGATCCGGGGCACTTCACTCTGTTCTGATTCCAAGGTCTTTGGTGTTACATTGTGAAATAGTCTTGCTGAGCGACTGTGACTGTGACTGATGTTCATCTGCATGGGGAATGGTTACGCCTCGCCCACCGCATGAACAAAGTGTGTCATATTGATCCTCGTTGGCAGTGCGCTGTACACTGCGGCTTCTCGTCGTACTGAGGTCCTGCGGTTGCAAGTGAAGTGGTCCTGTAGCCGTGATCAATTAATGACGACAGTGTAGCTGTCACGTACAATGCGATGCGCCGTTGTACTAGCGGTAAAACCGTATGTCACCTGCAGGCGGGCGGCATCAATATTGAACATGGCCAGACTTGGCGCTGAACTCTGTATGACACTGTCTAACCCAACCGGATCCAAGTCTCTCTCTCTCTCTCTGAGTTCAGGATCCGGTGGAGTAAAACTGGAGGTGGAGAGCGTGGCAAGAGAAGAGTGTGTCTAGAGTCTGCCAATAAACTGTATCATACTTTACAGAAAATACTATTGAGGACAGCTCTGCCACCAAACACATGTTCTGGTTTGTACTGCAACAAGAGGGTGGGTGGGTGGGTGTTTGGGAGTTTAACGTCCTTTTCCACCACATAAGGGTGATATCAAAGACGGGGCAACGAGAAAAAAGGCCAGCACAAATATTTGTCCCCAGCCGGCGGGATTCGAACTCACGACCAGAGCATTGAGAGTCCAACGCTCTACCATTCGGCCACCCCGGCTCCCCTACTGCAACAAGAGGAAGATAGTCGAACGGTGTGCTGTGGCAGTTTCTCCAGAGAACACAGACTCTCTCTCTCTCTCTCTCTCTCTCTCTCACACACACACACACACACACACACACACACACACACACACACACACACACACACTCGTCACGTTGATTCTGATCCTATGACATACACAAAACAGCGATGAACTGCTATGTTAGTTACGAAAACAAAGTCCTCCGTAATCGACCCACGTTTGGTCCCTGTATAAATCGGGTGTAATATAATGTAATATCATACTGCCTTTTTCGTAACATTGCTAGGTATAGCAGCCTCGTTGGCCAGGTCTTGCAAAATGTTGATCACCGTTGGGATGATTATGACAATGACTATAGTGTTGTTACATACTGAAAACTTGATGGCACATTTCGTACCGCGCACGCGTATCCCACGTTTTTGACACTTTCTTTGGTTGTGGCCCTGAATGCCAAAAGCAGGCAAGATTAATGGTTCCTTGTCGGCATTCACTGCAGCAAAACACGAATATAATCAAACATACGTCAATACAACGTAATAATTAATTTGATAAATAACACGATCGCCGAACTTGCACCTAAAAATAAAATTGGGAATGGTTCGTCATCATTTGCAGTACTGTTTTTAGTAGTAGTACGTATGTTGAATCACTGCACATACTGTGTTTACCATCGGCGCTCCTCCCTCAGTCCGCTGCATGCACGCTGGTAGTTGTCGCCGCCTTAATCCCGTACGACCGGAAGCGGTGCGATAGTTTGCGGTAACCCTCTAAGATGAGATTTCAGGCTCTGGATACATATTCACTCGCGACAGCCGTACGCGAGTGCCAGCGTAGGCGCCGCACGCTAGCAGTTGTCGCCGCCTTAATCCCGTACGACCGGAAGCGGTGCGATAGTCGGCCGTCTCCTCTGAGATGACTTTTCGGATTTCTGCGTACGTTGTCGCTCGCGACAGCGTACGGAAAACACACTACCCTCGCGATTGCCAACGTATGCGCCGTACGTTGCGTACGAGGCAGTTGTCGCCTCCGTAATCCCGAACAACTGGAACCCGTGAGGTGGTCGGCAGTCTCGTCTAGAGTTCAGACTCTGCATACCGGCGTTGTCGCTCGCGACAGCGTACGGAAAACTCAGTGACCATTTCAAAGTCAGCGCCGTACGATGTCGCCGTGAGATTTCAGACTCTGCCTACATTGTCGGGGAGCCGGGATGGTCGAATGGTAGAGCGTTGGACTTCTAATGCTCGGGTCGTGAGTTCGATCCCGGCTGGGGCCAAATATTTGTGCTGGCTTTTTCATAATTGTGCTGGCTTTTTCATTGTTGCCCCGTCTTTGATATCACCCTGCATGGTGGAAAAGGACGTTAAACACCCAAACACCCATCCACCCCCACTGCCTACATTGTCGCTCCCGACAGTGTACGAAAAATACTACTCTCGCGAGCGACAAAGTACGCAACCATTTCAGCATTCCCGTGGGGCGGGAAATTGAATTTACCTTCATCTGGAAAAGGGTTAGGTGTCTGTCACATCCATGGTACTTAACGTCCTTTATCCAGATGACGGGAGAAATAATTACCGGCGGTCACACCTACCTGTCCATACCAGCACCCACTAATTACGTGGTACACAGGAGACTGACGCCTGCACGGTGTTAGAACGCACACGTACGTGCTAAAATAATAGCACGGCGCAGTTTGTTTTCTAGGTATAGTAATTGAACGAACGCGAAATGAGCGAATGATTGTTGCTGTACTAGGAAAACCGTATTTTTACTGTCACGCCTCGGACTGTAAACCTTCCATTTGTCACCAGTAGCTATTTTATGTTATTTTATTATTTTGGTCTCATGATAGTTCAGTAGGTTGTGCATGAACTTTGCTTGCTTGTTTTCGTGGTAAATGTTTCCTGAATTTTTCGTTGTCAGAGTTTCCTTACTTATCGTTCTTCAAATATGATTGTCTGCCGTGGGATCGTCCATGCCAAGTGGACACCTTTTTAGTCTTCACAGCGTGGGAATGCGGTAAACATGATTACGTAGAATCTAACGACTATACTCCATTTTACGTCGTACACTTCGGATATCTGTGTGCCTGAGTGGCGGTTCCAGTTTCATTGTCTTGTGTATCGGGCCGACTTCCGACTCGTTAGAACTGGTGAGTTGAGCATCTAGATTTGATGTAAAGTCCCTCTGATTGGGTCTTTGTGGTTCAGCAGCGAGTGAGAGGACCAATCGTGAGCGAGGGTAATTTGATGTTATGACCTGCTGATTGGTTCTTCCACCTGATTGGCCAGACACGACTGTTGTCCGACAGACGTTTCATGAAACTGCCAATCTCTCTCACACACACACACACACACACACACACACACACACACACACACACACACACACACACACACACACATCAATAATAATAATATAAGCGGACTTTAACTCGTTTAGCTGAACTGCCCTCTTCCTCCCGTTTAATCTGCGACCATTGTTTTTGGCACTCAGGCACAAAATAAGAACCAGACAGTTGTCTCCCAGGGTGCCGCCACATTCATCAGCAAAAAGCGGGACCTTGTCCCTTCTGTGGCCGCGACAATCCCTTCTTCAACCGATGTCTGCCACGAGTGAACGAAGTTTGGGTGCCAAAGATCCCGCCCGCTAAGGCAGACGCAAGGCATTACTGGGATCTCATTAGTTTCTCCAGCACGAAGGTGCAACTTCTCCTGCATGTCCTGGGTTTATACCGCCCCGTAGACCAGTTTGCATCCTTTGTCCAATGTTACAAATTTTTGTTGGTGTTCATGTAGTGTAGGCACACTCAGCCGCGAATTAGTCTCTGTGGCTTGCGCGGCTTTAAGCCCTGAAAACTCACCTCACTCTTCTCCATATTTGTGTTCAGAGCTTTTTTTTTTTCTTTCTTTTTTTACTATCTGTGGAGCGTCTATGGCAGGCCAACCGTTGCGGTTTAAGTCGGCTACGGCGGGGGAAGCCGGGACAGCCCATGTTATAACGCTCTCAAGATCAGAGCCGTAGTCTACTACATGTTCTAACACGGGGACACCCGAATAGTGAAGCGTTGAGTTGGAATCCCGGCTGAGAGCCAGGGCCCGCATGTAAAAGTCGAGGTTAGGGATTTTAGCCCAGGGTTAGAGTCTAACCTCGAACTAAACTAGCTCTAGGGTTAAATTGTCTGTTGTTTTTTTGTTTAACCAGGAAGCGGGTCCATTCCACAATGATGCCTAAGACGTTAGAGGAGGATATTTTCCTACCTTTCTTCGCTTCCTTTTTTTAAAATTTAATTTTGTTTTGGGGTTTCTTTTGTCCTAGGCTGGGTTAGGCCCGTGGCCGTGGGTTAAAGTAACCTCGAGTTTTACATACGGGCCCAGATGTTTGTGCGTGCCTTTTCCTCGTTCTCCCGCCTTTGCTATCACCCTTACTATGGTGGAAAAGGACGTGAAACCCCCCAAACACCCATCCCTATTTAAGTCTCTTTAGCAAGCCAACCGTTGCCTTGAGCAGTTCAAGCTATGGCTCTAGCGTGGGTTACTACAGGAAAGATGATACACGCTTAGTGAGAATCTCAGGCCTAATAATTCAGCATCATGCGCAAAGGTGAGTCTTTAGGTCTCATTAGGCTATATGGTCGACAGAGAAGCTGCGCAGTAAATCTTTGCTTGTGGGGAGCCGGGATGGTAGAGCGTTGGACTTTCACTAGTTTCAGTGCTCGGGTCGTGAGTTCGAATCCCGGCGTGGGCCAAATATTTGTGCTGGCCCATTTTTTTTCGTTGCCTGTCTTTGATATCACCCATACGTGGTGGAAAAGCACGTTAAACTCCCAAACACCCACCCACCCCCTAAATCTTTCGCCTGTGCTCTTTCCTTGAACCGTTACAGTAGCAAGCGTAGTGCTTGCTTGCTTGCTTGGCAGAAACCACTTGCGCAGGAAGAAACATCGCGCTGTCCGCGGTAGACTATTTCCAGACCAGACGGAACTGACCAGTACTGTTGGTTCAGTCACTCCTAATGCCGTGTGCCGTGATGTTCCCTTCTGAGCGACGTCCGCGGTGACCCAGTGATTGATGACGCGGGGCACTCACTGTCTGCTGTCGGCTAGAGGAACGATGGGAGACTTTTAATTAGACGCTTCCTTGTTTATCGGGTGATGTCGGAACCGCTGAGGATAGAGACCGCTAATGAGGCAGTGAGCCTGTCCAAGCCGTTCCTTCGTTAAATGCCCATATTCTAAGCTTACTAGGCTTCACACAGAACGCCTTTTGTTTGGGAACTGTTGCGGCTGTGAGTGTGCACTTTCAAAATACATGTAGTCGTAGTGTTAGTTAGTTAGTTAGTTAGGGCTATTTGGTCTTTTTCTTCGTCGTCGTCGTTCACTAGATGGAGATGCCAGTCGCCCGCACGAATGCAGCCGCCCTCCGAAGGTTCTCCAGGTTACCATAGAGCTTGACCCACACCGGTACTGGTTCTGGCCATGTTTCTTGTCTGGGAGCTTCATGGAGTCGGCAGTGCTGTAGCAGGTGTTCAGCATTCATGACGTCTGCATTGCATGGGCACTTCTCAGACTCGCCGATTCTGAATTTGCTGTACATATGTGCGTTTAGTCTGTTGTGTCCAGCCCTCAGTCGGAACAGGATGACCTGGTCTGGTCTGTTTAACTTGTGGTAGCTGTCAGACTCATTGGAGGTTGGGTGTTGTTCCTTCCAGTTCTTCTTCAGTGGAGAGGGCTTTGATGGTGGTGTTTTCCGCGGTGTATGATACCTGTCTGTCCTCTTGTTCCATCTGACCTTCCTCCTTTGCCAGCCTGTCTGCTTGTTCGTTGCCGTGGATCCCACAGTGTGCTGACTGAACCCACTGCAAGGCCAGGTTTGTTTGGGCTGCGAGATCTAGTGATAAGTGGAGAGTTCTCTAGATGCAATGCACTGCCGTCTGTTGGCTTTACGAACGGGAATTCAAACGTCCCGAAGCTCTTCACTGAGTTCCGCCAACGAGTGCCCGCAACGCTCTACTGACTGAGCAGACGGCTGACATTTCGCTTCGCGTGTAGCCTTTTGTTCGCTCACTGTCAGCGTGTGAGAGGCTGAAACTGTGCGTGTGGGTAAGTGGTACGAATGTTAGACCCTACTCTAACAGTAACAAAACGATTTGTCAGAATATAAACATTTAAAGATACATCCGTCAGGTTTTTTTTTTAAGCTCACAGACCGACCTAGGCTTATAACGTTGCTCAGAACATGATACCATTTAGACGTGTGCAAAACATGAATCATTGTGGGGCTGTCGTTTCTAAGATACATGTACATGTACATGTATCAGCCAAAACATGCGCCTGCCGCCAAAGCGTTTGTATGAAACAGACTCTAGCTACGGCCAGGTTGCCAGGTCAGTTGCGGGCCGTTTCAGTGCAACTCGCACGTGGTCCCGGCGCTGGTCACTGGTCACATTACAAGTTTACAAAGCGCGAAAATACACTTTTGGAGGACTACTGACTCAATAGTAGCAGCATCTGTGCAAAACGCGTTTTTGACACGGTGGGACTTGCTCATCCTGCCAGGTGCTGCTTTAAGTGTGAGGATACGTGGTTGCCGTTAGAAATCGGTGTACAGCTTTACGTGAACGAAATAAAATACGGACACAGCCGTAGGGGAGGGTAGTTTCGGAGAAACACTGCCGACTGATTTGTGGCCAGTGTTGTGCTTGCGGATACACGTACACGTGTGTTACGATTCGCGCCGTTTATGAAGGCGTGATGCAGTTTTCTTGTCGTGGTATCTGGCGTGTTGTGAACTGCCGGGAGTTATTAAACGGCGCTTGGGCCTTTTAATCTTCCCGTGGGGGTATTGTTTATTGGATTTGATGCCTTGTAAATTGTGTTAATCTGTTTCATGCCGTTCATTATTGCCTCGCTAGTTGCAGCGCGGGCCTTTTCCAAAGCTCGCTGTCTCCACCCCCCACCCCCCACCCCCACCCTCTCTCTCTCTCTCACACACACACACACACACACACACACACACACACACACACACACACACAGAGCTGCAACGAAAGAACGAGTGTGAGTGAGCGTATCACGTATTGCTTTCATAGACGTCACACAGATTTCAAGTTTTTCCCCCCGCCAGTTGCAGCACCTCCGCCAAAGCACTCTCTCTCTCTCTCTCTCTCTGTATTTTGGGGTAGATAGAGTGGGACGGGAAGGTGGAGGGTTAGGGAGGGGAAGAAGACGGGGGGGGGGGGGGGGTTGCAGCGGCACATCAACATGCTGTGAGGATAATAGCCGGTGAGAATTCTTTAACGGTGATAAGCAAGCAATTTACCTGTCGGGGTGTACCTGCCCGCACCAGCCGGCGTACGCAGACACAGGCTACGTACAAACCGTTTTCATGGTTCACAGTCCCGCATTCTCTGTTGCTGGCTGTCACGTGTGTGCGGTTCGCATCTTCTCAGTTTTCTCTCCGGTCGTCAAGGTTGACCGCCGCTTCTGACCTTCTGTGGACCCGAGTCACAGTTTCACAATAGAAGGTCGCTCCAGGGGTGGTTGCGGTGGTGGTGGTACAGGTTGTTTCACTGACTCCATTCGTGCGAGAGCTGAGATCCTCGGAGCTTTGAGAGTCTAGTTTTTGTACCTTCATTGTGTGTGTTGCCGGCTGGTGTGTGTGTGCGTGCGTGCGTGCGTGTGTGTGTTCTGGCAAGTCACTCACGGCGTCTTATAACTTATATATCCGTTGTCCAAGCTGAAACCAAGACAGATAATACTGACGCAGACTTAACAGTGTGTTCTATGGTGTCTCTAAGCCGGTGTTGAAAATTATCTGCCTTGGTTTCAGATCTAAGTCAGTGCCAACGCTTATACTCACATTCAGTTCGATTGACCCGTTTTGTCCGATTTTGCTTTGTGCTTGTGTAGATTTTTGTTGAATGGCTATGATTGATAGTAGGTTGTGTTAGCGTCTAAGCATCGCTGTGGTAACGTACCGTCGTTGTTTTGTGTTGCAGTCCCGAAGTCCGACAGAACTACATTACAACCTGGATTCAAACCGAGCGCAGCGGGACCTGGTGGCGCAGTTGGAAGCCAAAAACAGGTATGTTCAGTCTGTAGCCCAGAATAATCGCTATACTCTCTCTCTCTCTCTCTCTCTCTCTCTCTCTCTCTCTCTCTCTCTCAAGTGTAATGGTTTCCATAGATTTATGTGTGCAAGAAGTGAATGATCTTGAAGTTGTATTTGCCAGCAGTGCAACTGGTTTGGGCGACGCTGACATTTTCTGCCAGTGCCGGATACTCAGTTCCACGCTATAAGCTACTACCGATAATCTCGTGTTGAACTTTCACCTTTTCCGCTGTATAATCACAGTTTACAATTTTTTTTTGTATGTGAAAGACCGGCTGTTTCGTTTATTTTTCCTCAGTGACACGCTCTCTCTCTCTCTCTCTATTTCTCTCTCTCTCTCTCTCTTTCTCTCTCTCTCTCTTATTTTTTCTCCCTCAACGATATCCTTGTTTTTGGTTTAAACATTTTTATTCATTGAAGCCAGATCACCGTCAAGCAGTAAACCATATTACGTTGAAAGAGAGCACAAGTAAAACTTATATACGTGCTCATCTGAACCAGTTTACAAAAAGCACGGCGGAGAAATTGGCGTGGAAAAGCCGACTGGACTGAAATGTAAAGACGTTAAAAAAAGTGAAAAAGAAGAAGAAGGAGAGAGCAGGAAGAAGAAAGAAGAAAGAGCATATCGAACTTTACTGTGAGTGGTGGTGGCAACAGCCCTTGTTTTTCCCGCGAGTCATACATTCCGCTGGTTATGTTTTCTAGCCCTAGGCAGTGAGCGATGTTTTTCAGCTATTGTGCTAGCCAATACGAATATCTGATATCGCGAATTTTTTTCCACATCAGGCAATTTATTTCAGCACTCCCCCCCCCCCCCCTCCAAAGTCATCTCAGCCATTTGGCTTGGACGCTGCTGAATTATCTGTCTTCGTGTCGTTTGTCAAGTATTGGCCGTCCCAGAATTCCGTCGTTTTGACGTCAGGTTTTTTTTTTTCTTTTTCTTCCGGGGAGGAGAACAGAATCGGAGTGGCGAGAGGTGCGAGCGGGAGAGGGGAAGGGAGGGAGTGGGGGAGGGATGCTGCTAAACGCCGGACTGATTTGGAAGAATACATGCATACAGAACAGAAAGATCTACATGCCTTTGTACGAGATAGGGGAGCCAGGGTGGCCGAATTGTAGAGCGTTGGACTCTCAATGCTCGGGTCGTGAGTTCGAATCCCGCCGGCTGGGGCCAAATAATTATTTGTGCTGGCCTTTTTTCTCGTTGCCCCGTCTTTGATATCACCCTTATTTGGTGGAAAAGGACGTTAAACTCCCAAACACCCACCCCCACCCACCCTTTGTACGAGATATCCGATTAATTTTTTTGGTTGTAGATTCCAGGCCGAAGACATTTCTTTCTCATACCACCGTAAATTGGCGTCTCTGAAGCCGACAGTTGAGAATTCCTGAGCTCATTACGCCAGAAGCCCTCAATATCGCGTCCGCTGGATGTGACCTCTGGAGGTTCCGTTACGGTTGGCGCATGGGTGAACGCAAAACTCAGAGAATAAATAATGCAAGACCCCGCATTCATACATCATGAGTATCGGGGATTGTATGCTCACAGGTGTATTTAGGCAGAATCTCTCGGCCGTCTCAGCCCGCTGAGGCGAGGGCGGGGTGTGGTAGAGCCTCGTTTCGCTTTGAAGTCTCGTCAGTCCAGCCGACGAGACCAGATGATCCCAGATGCTAACTGTGACGATTCTGTAGATGCATCTACTTTTAGTTCTAGACGCAACACCACAGTTTGTAGAGAATTTGCGGGTTTTCACGCTTCTCTGGAGCTCGGTGTGTTTGTAACCACTTGAAAATCTATTTCTGCCTCTCGCATTGTTTATAACCTCGAGCGCTTGGCTATTGTCGCTTATACCGGCAACATCGGTTCATTGATCGATTATAGTAGCGTCTTTTATTAGTGCCGCGCAGCTTTTCAACGGACGCTTTCTGTCGTGACCACGTTTTGCCGGTGACCGGTGGCATTTTGCCATTTCGAGAGCAATGGAAGCGGGACACGTTTTCATACAAAGCTTATCCGTCCACATCCGTTGGGTTCTTTGGCGCACCAGAAACGGCGTTCCGCCCTGGCTGGAATCAGTTTTGTCTTGCTCGGTTAAATTTTTTTTTTAAATCTCCAAGCTGTATGTTTGTTTGTTTTGCGTGTTTGTTTTTGTTGGTTGGTTGGTTGTTGTTGTTGTTGTTGTGTGTGTGTGTGTGTGTGTGTGTGTGTGTGTGTGTGTGTGTGTGTGTGTGTGTGTGTGTGTGTGTGTGCGTGCGTGCGTGCGTGCGTGCGTGCGTGCGTGCGTGCGGGCGCGCGCGCGCGCGCGCGCTTTGTTTCGTTTTTCCCTGGGAACGAAATCCTGTCGATACACACACACTCAAATGGAGTGCTTGAAATTGGGATCCAACACAAATATTGATTCACTGCAATTTGTTATGTGTATTACTGTCAGTTAAAAAAAAATGTTATGATGTTTGGTTGGTTGGTTGGGCTTTGTTTTTAACCATCGAATCAGTTTCTCGTGCCTTTAGACACACGCATATAATTATGACCGCTGGACTTTCGAGATAATGGTGTGTGTGTGGGGGGGGGGGGGGATCGGCCGGTCGGTCAGTCGATCGATGGTTACTGGAGGAAAGGGGGGACGTTCGATCTCGTGTACTGACGTCAACCCAACCTTCAAAGTCTTCAAATCGTTGCGACATGGCTATTGATTTTGTTCTGCCACATTTGGCACAGATGTCCCCTTCTCTTCTAAAGATGTTTTCTTTAAGTTACACATAACAGTTTCCCTAGATATTCCGGGTTTGCTTGTTTCAGTATCTTTATTCGTGCTTGTTGCGGATTATTTTTTCAACTTGATTGTTTTTCCGTCGTCTCCCGTTTCATGATAGGAATTGCCATCGGGTAAACGCGTTCTTTGTGAGCGGTACTCATATTACATATTAAACCAGCCAATGTAATGCCTTGTAGTATTAGGTTCGTTTTTAACCGAGAACAGCGATAAGAGCTATTTTGGGATAACACTGCAGGCAGTGTACTTTCGCTGGGCAGCTGTTTTCTCATAAAACTTTTTTTTTTTTAATATGACAGGTGCAGCTTCACCCGGCGGCACTCAGTCTTACCGAACGCAGCAACATGCAAACCGGTTTATGACCGTTGTGGAAATTGGCTGGACTTCCCCCTTCCCATTTGCGCTCCTTCCTCCTCCTCCTCCCTCCCCCCTCTTCTCCTAGGATACTCTGTCCGAGGGAAGCATCCAGAATGATCGCCAAGAGAAGAAGCACAGGAAATTGTTTGTGAAGCCCCCCCCCCCCCCCCTCCCCAGAAAAAAAAGTTCTTACGGTGTTCTCCCCCAAAACAAAATCTTCATTGGATTCTTTTCCTGGAAACGATTTTTACCCTCTTCAAATTTCACAGGAGCTGCATTATTCTGTATAATCTCCGCCCGCCGCCCCCCGCCCCCTCCGTCCCACTTACGCCCACCTTCCTGGGCAAAACCATAGAATTTGTCAACTTGAGAAGGAGCTTTTGAACCCAAGTGCCTTGGCCAGGCCAGTATGCATTTATTTTTGGAAATGCAAGAACTGTTAATAATTGCCGTATCATTTCTTGTTTGTAAGACTAAGGGCCACATAACTGTTGTATGGGTCTGACAGGGTTGTGGAAAATGCAAAAAGTGTTGCATGGGACTGATACTAGGTGCGTGTGAACTCGGTCGCTCCAGAACCATTACTGCTCAAACAGCCCGTCTGTTTGCGGCAGCTATGTTTTACACGCCCTTCACTTGCCGATACAGCTGTAAAAGCATCTTATTCTCAGCCCCAACGCCCCCAAGTAAAATCACGGCCGCTTCAGGTTTGTTCTCAGCGCGGACGAACTGCTATGTTTACCGTGAATATGAACAAAAAACCCTGTTTCGTGTTTTCTGTGGGTTTTTTTTTTGTGCCTGGCATTATGGCTGAGTTGGTCTAGTTCGCCCGTTAGGGGGTGCGGATGTATACCAGTCAATTCCGTCGAAAGTCGTAGAACGAAGTCAGCGGCCACGTGACTTCACCTCGTACATTTGCACCCCCTCCCGCGTTGCGGGGATACAGTCACCCCCGTTAGTGGACGACTGGAGCTAGTTTGCCCCTCCTGCACATGACTGGTATACATTTGCACCCCCTAAGCTGGCGAACTATACCAACTGAGCGGCATTATGTAGGTGGGCCTCGCTTCAGCGATTTTGGTGGCGATATTGAATGTAAAAAAATTGTCGGGCAAATGGGGTGGAAACCGTCTATCAGAATGTGCAGCTACTGGCGGTACCGGGTTTGGTCTTCTTTGGCGGGTCCCGGCTATCAGGCATCGATTTGACACTTTTTTTTTTCTTTTTTTTTTCTTTTTTTTTTGGGGGGGGGGGGGGGGGTTGTTGCTCGATCGTTCTGTCGATACTCTCTCTCTCTCTCTCTCTCACACACACACACACACACACGCACACACACACACACACACACACACACACACACACACACACACACACACACACACACACACACACACATTTGTTAGTGTTACATCGTGTTTTAAGCTGAGCTTTTTTATGTTTTAAGAGACCTGGCAAGACGGGACTCGGTTTAGCCGCGAAATAGTCTTTGTTGCTTGCGCGGCGTTAAACCCTAACTGAAATAACTCTCTCTCTCTCTCTCTCTCTCTCTCTCTCTCTCTCTCTCTCTCTCTCTCTCTCTCTCTCGGGGGTCGGGATAGCCGAATGGTAGAGTGTTGGACTTTCAGTGCTCGGGTTGTGAGTTCGAATCTCGGCGTGGGTCTAATATTTGTGCAGGCTTTTTTTTTCTTGTTGCCCCGTCTTTGATATCACCCATACTCTCGTACAGAACGGACAAAAATTGTACAAAATAAACAGGCACAGGGAGAGTGAGGGGGGAGGGGAGGGCGGGCAGGGCTCTCTTTCACAATGAGAGAATTTGTTTACAGTAGTCATGTGTCGAAGGAGAGTAGACAGAGGGAGAGAGAAACGTCTTTCATTTATCACACAGCTTGCGTTGAGCCTCAAAACTCGGCATATATGACACTCTCGGCTAAGAAGGACCTTTTTTCTGAAGTTCGATACGACGTTCGAGCTAGACTTTCCTTCGTTTGACTGTTTATGACATTTGAAAGGAACACTTCTGATCCCCTCGTACGACTCAGTTTTCGGCGTCTGAACACACACACACACACACGCACACGCACACACACACACACACCACTTCATTCTCAGTGGGGTCTTTTTTTTAAAGAGTTCTTTTGATATATCATTGTTTGTCCCTTTTTTTAAAAATTGACTTTTTTCTTTTGAAAAAGGTTGGTTAAAGAGGTTTTTCCTAATCCCAGTTTCCAAGGGTTCTTCGTTTTTTTATTTTTATTTTATTTATTGATTTAGGGGCGGGGGGGGGGGGGGGGGGGGGGAGTAGACGTTCAGACATCCAAAGAAGGAAACCGTACAGTGACTCAGACGCCGCACATGGTATAAATTATCGTGAAAGATTAGCATAGTCCGTCTTGTCTTCACTGACAATCAGATACAACCGCAAAAGATAACACTAAACAAAGAAAAAGAAAAGAAAACCAAGGCATCACATCCCAGAAATCCCCTTTATTCTAGAAGAGAACGGACTTTTTGAAGACACTCTACCGCCTTTACTTACCGTCTACATCGCCAGGAATCACGCGGACCCACCTGAGCCCACCCCTTGCTCGAGTCTCGTTTGTGCTTTAGTGTACAGAAGACAGTGTCTCTCCGTCATCAGCCCGTGTGGCATGAAGAGGCTGCCGTATTGATTAACGCAGCCAGCATAAACAGCACTTGATTCGGTGGTCTCCGTTTGCCCCGGCTTTGCCTTTTGTTTGAGATAACCGGCTAGCGTGTCACGGAACATGTTGACGCCGGCTTGCCGTTTGCGCGTCAGTGGTGGGTGGCAGAGCACACACCTTACAGTCAGGTTTACGTGAAGGATGAGCTGGAAGCATGAAGAAACAAAGCAAGCCCCCCCCCCCCCCCCCTTCCCCTTTCTGTCCCCCGCCCTGTCTGTCAGTTGTTATTAGAGCAAAACGTGACGTGAGTTTACGTGTTCACCTTCTTCCCAACAACCTCCCTCCTCAACCCACCCGTTATACGGAACTTCGGAATTTTCCGCTCTTCCGCGGGCGAGATATCGGGACTACCTCCGTCTTTGTCTCTACTACTAAACGTTCAGAGAGTTGGCGAGACTTGGGCGAGACTCTCGACGCATGCGCACTTGTACCACGTTTTGTAATTGTGAAGGCCCGTCTTCATCTTTCCTCCATCCCCACTGAGACTTCCCAGGCCCTCCTTCGAATCCCGGCCGCGAGCTCAGAATTTGGGCAGGATTTTTCATTTTTGTCCCGTCTTTGATATCGCCCATACTGACCTAGTGGAAAAGGACGCTAAAGTATTAATTTTCCGGAAAATGCCTTCGTTCTAACTGAGAGGTTGCGTTGCAGAATCATCAGGAAATACAGCTTCTCACTGTGATAACCTGTCTGCATAATTCTTATGTATAGGTCAGTGTTTGCACAACACTGTGGATGGGTGTATGCCTCATCTTTATGTCTGAAAGCATCAAATTTTCTTGCCACACGTTTTTCGAAAGAGATGAGACCTTGAGCGATGTTTCTCAGCCTTGCGAACGCGCCATTTTATTCGAGTGATTGAATTCTCTTTACTTCTTCTTTCAGAGAAATCATGCGCGAGATCCAAAGGCTGCGCCTGGAGCAGGAAGCATTTGCCAATGAAACAGAGAGTGGCGCCACCTATAACCCAACCTTGCTGGCGGAGCTCCGGCTTCTACGACAGCGCAAAGACGAGCTGGAGACGAGGATGTCGGCGTTACAAGAGAGTCGGAAAGATCTGATGGTGCAGTTAGAAAGTCTCATGAAGCTACTCAAGGTGAGGCTTATTTCTCACCCAGCAGTCATTAAATGTGTCTTTATGTATATGGCATGAGTCTTTTATACCGCTTGAAAATGAGAGATGCTCCACGGCTGAAGGCGAAAACCCCATCAGCAGCGATTTTGTATGTACTTGTCACAGAAGCTGAAGGTGAAATTTCCATCAGCAGTAATTTTGTGTCTTGATGTATCTGCCACGAGCCTTTTTTACCGTTCGGAAATGAGAGATTCCCCATCACTGCAAACAAAATCGCAGTCATCAGCGAATCTGTATCTTCATGTGTTTGTCGTGAGTGCTTTCAATCTTTAGAAGGTGAGATTTTCTATCATTAAATCAGTCAATCAATCAGTCAATACATCTTTATTATCCCAAACTTGGGTGTGGTGGACACACAAAACACTAATACATATCAAAATAGACATACCATAAAACCATAATTAAAATTATCATTTAAATAGAGATTTCGATGAATTTAAGATCACATAAAACAGTCTTGGTATGAAGGTAGATATAATCTAAAATGGCTATTTAAAATTATCACACATTAATCACATTCAAAAATCACAGACCAGCAGTGATTGTGTGTCTTGTTGTGCCTGTCCTGAATCTTTTCAGCCGCCGTTTCATAATGGAGAATTACCACTAGCAACGTCCGCCGACGTTATCTCAAAATGCGCCCCCCCCCCCCCCCCCGTCTGTCCCCTCCGCCCCCATATACCTCCCATGCAGACCTGCACACTGAATACTTAATTTCCCGGAAGGGATTAATAAAGTATTGATTGAATACATCGGCATGGAACAGCATATATTGTACTAGAGCGCCAAACTAGCGCTACTAGGGTCAGGCATTGCCCTCAGTTCTTCTATCCAGCACTGATTAGTTCAGTTTTTACACCACGGGCCGACTTGTTATGCCTTTTTTTTCTTCTTCTGTGCATTGCTCATTCGTACACAGGCACAATATTTTAAATACCATGGACAAAAACAGTTGTGATAAGCTTTAACACTGCTTGGTGAACCTTCCGTTCACTGTCCCCTCCTCTCCCTTGTGCTGCACGAGTATCGGAGGGTCGGAAAATACATTTGAGTTTGGTAGTGAACGTAGTGGAAGGAAAGTGGGTACACCTAGGAGAATGCTGATAGATGATTTTTTTTTTTCATCTAGAAATACAACCGCAGAATCGATGTGCTGGGGAGTGTTCTCTCTCTTCTTCCCCCCCCCCCTTCCCTCCCCCCCCCCCCCCCCCCCCCCCCCCCGTCCCTCCATTGATTTCCGGCTTCCAGTAATAGAATCTCGTTTGTCACATTTCTTTCCCTTGTACAATGCTCAACACAGATTACAGGTACATTTGAGAACGGACAGACGATGCCTGAACTGCAAAAGGGCAGTGTTTCTGGAATCCTTTTGGGGTGTTATATTTCGGGGGCATTAGGATACTAAAACACACGTCTACGTACAGCAAATATATCGGCAGAATTCGTGTTTGTTGACCTGGTGAACACAAGCAAGCGAATTGTCCAAAGAGGGTGGGTGTTTGGGGGTTTAACGTCCTTTTCCACCACATAGGGTGATATCAAAGACGGGGCAACGATGAAAAAGCCAGCACAAATATTTGGCCCCAGCCGGGATCGAACTTAAGAGCATTAGAAGTCCAACGCTCTACCATTCGACCACCCCGGCTCCCCGAATTGTCCAAAGATGACAGTAACAAGATGTGGTGAAGCGAGATGAAGTGTACTGGGCCTGAAATTGACATCTGTTGAGGGAGAAAAAGTTTGTTTTTTTGTGTGTTTTTGTTTTGTTGTTGTTGTCGGGTCTTTTTTTTTGGTTGTTTTTTTTTGTTTTTGTTTGGTTGGTTGGTTGTTTTTTGTTTTCTGGGGTTTTTTTGGGGGGTGGGTGGGGTGGGGAGGCACTTTTAAAGCATGTTAAGCTCACCTGCAAACTGGCAGGATCCATGTTCATTCACTGGTCAACGCAAGCAAATAGAATGTCCTCAGCCTGCACATGCCTGACTGGGGGGGGGGGGGGGGATGTACATGCCATGGTCCTTTTATGCCAGCACATATTGGCAGAACTTTTGGAAGGGGGGGCGGGGAGAGAGGGTCAGAGAGAGAGAGTGTGTGGGGGGGGGGGGGGGGATAATATCCCATTTCCGTGGGTTGACTTGATTGGCCTGGAAATGATTGGCGCCTGCTGTGACTGGCTGCCCAGAAGGCAGGAGACTGCAGGCGCTGCCTTGGGTATCTATATTTAACTTAATTTAAAAATAACCCAATAAATACATGGAACCATCCACATGTTTGTTGTTCCGAACATGCGCATGGTAAACGTTTGTGTTGAAACCTTCCGTTACTTTCATTCAACGTGTTCCCCATCTGTATGTACGTCATTTGATGAGTTCTGAAGTCTCCCATCTCTCCTGTTGAACCAGCGTCACCATCCTTCATTGGTTCACCACTTAACGAGTTCGTACAGGTGACTAATGACCAACTCCAAGACATCATCCTGAAGTCAAACAAGACCTCACCGGATGCTGATCCAATACCAACAAAGCTAGTGCTGGAGATCCTTGACATCCTGCTTCCAGTGACTGCCAAAATCATCAACATCAGCCTGGCTACTGGCAAAGTCTGGGCAATATGTTTCAAGAGAGCTGTTGTGAACCCATCATCAAGAAGGCTGGGCTCGATCCATCAGCACGTAAGAACTTGCGCCCAGTGTCCAACCTGCCCTTTATATCGAAGCTCTTGGAGAGGATCGTGGTCGAACAGCTAGTTCAGCACCTGAGCTGTCACAACTGTCTCGACAAATTCTAGTCAGAGTATCGTCCTGGATTCAGCACCGAGACCGCCCTGCTTCGTGACCTCAATGATGCTTTGAGCAGTTTGGACTCTGGAAAGTTGTCTTTCCTGGTTTAGGTTGATCTTCGTGCCGCTTTCGACACGATTTATCATACAATCCTCCTTCGGCGATTGGCAAATGAGGTAGGAGTTCGGGGTGTGGCACACAGGTGGTTTCTGTCCTGTCTCACAGACAGATCACAGTACATATATCGTTGTCGGATCTTCTGCATCAGGTGTGAAGGAAGTCACATGCGGTGTTCCTCAGGGCCTTGGGCCCATTCTGTTCTCCCTCTACATATCACAGCTCGGTCGCATCATCGAGAAATTTTCAGTTCAACGCCAGTATTTGCTGATGACGCCCAGCTTCAGTCTCATTTCCTGCCTGACCCTGCAGTAGCTACAGCTGCAGTTGCCAACCTTGAGTCCTGCTGTGCTGGATGTTTCAGGCGAACATCAAGGAAATCCTGGTTGGGGATACCGTGATTCCCTTTGCCGAGAGTGTGCGGTATTTGGGCCTGACTGTTGATGCCGAGTTGATCATGGTGCCTCCCATCAACAAAGTCACCATAAACTGCTTCTATTTCCTGCGCATGCTTGGGAAACTGCGGCAATTTCTGTCGTCGCCGGCTGCCAACTCCATTGCACTTGCCGTGGTGATGTCAAGTGGACTATTGCAACAGTGCTCTGTGGGGACTACCAGTTGCGCTGATCAGCCGCCTTCAGCGAATCCAGAACACGGCTGCTGGGATTGTCTCCCGCATGAAAGTCACTGACCACATCATCCTTGTTGTCAGGGCACTTCACTGGCTACCCGTGCAGCAGCGCATTGACCACAAAGTCTTTTCCTTTCGAGGCGTACTGCTGTATCCACAACACTGCCTCCACGTACCTGCAGGAACTGATTCGTGTTTACCAGCCAGCGCGCAGCTTGCGGTCTGCAAGTTCTCTGCGGCTCCCGTCGACCGACCACACCAGTAAGAAGAGTTACGGTGCACGGTCCTTCAAAAATGCAGCGCCGAAATTGTGGAACTCTCTTCCTGGGACGGTGAAGGAGGCAGTTAGCATCACCGCATTCCGGAAGCGCCTGAAGACTCATCTCTTCAGTGCTTCACCCCAGAAGTCATCTGCACTTTTTTTTTCACACCATCTTTCTTTTCAAAACCTCTCCCTAAGCGCCGTGAGCACTCAGGGTAGAGCGGTGCGCTATGCCAAGTCTCCGTCATCATTTGAGTTCAACGTTAAAGAAGGAGGAGAAGCAGGAGGAGGAGCAGCAGAAGGGTCGGTGAGTGTTTGGGAGTTTGAAGGAGAAACAGAAGAAGTAGAAGACGAAGAACCAGAAGAGGAAGAAAGGGCTTCCTGCGCGGAGATACTTTCCTCTGATGGTCCGGCTTCAGATGCTTTTTTCATCAGCTCATTTGCCGTTACCATTTCGTTGTCTTGCCGAGCCTTGAAGGCGGCACCAAACTCCGCTACTTCGTCTAGGCGTTGTTGGCGTAACTGTCTTTGTAGCCTCGCCGTCTGTTTCTTGTCGTATTCACCTTTCAAAGCCACACCGCCGACTACAAACAAAACGACCATTGCGCAAGTTATCGCCATTATCTTATTGAGTTTCTCTCTGTTCTCGGTTCCTTTGGTCTTCGCAACTTTTAATGCGCACCTATACATAATAGTAATGTGTTTGTAGGCAGTTACGCTGTCTGTATTGGAGGTATCGCAGCGATAGGTGTCCACCGTTCCACACTGTGCAGGGGACCTGATAAAGTATCGTTTCGCGATTCGATATTCACTTTCGATGGGTTTGACCTTATTTTGCAGGAGCCTGCCACCTTCAGTAGCAGACGTATTTAAACCTGGAAAACGATAGACCTCTAGTGTCTTTGGTGTGGGGTTTCCAAATGCTCCACAATCCAGCTGTAGGCGTTTGGCCGATGTGTTGACGTAGTACGCATTTTCGATTCCTTCCACTTCGAAATAATCGACTACAGCTTGTCCGCTCCACTGTATTTCCACGGTCTTTGTGACCGATACAGAAAGCTGTTCAACTTCAGGATTTTGGACGGAACACGTAACTTTTATTACGCCTTCATTCTGCGATGCTTCTACAGGATCAGGTATGAAAATACATTTCCTGACGAAATTTCCTTCCATACAATCCACGTCTTTCCATTCCACTCGTGGTTCAGGCCTCGCAGCAGACGAGACACACTCAAGTGATAACTCGTCCTTACCAGTGGTAGAGAATGTTCCATTACTGCCAAGAATTTTAGTATCACTGATCGTGGGTCCATACGCCACTTTAAGCTGGTAGGTAATGTTTTTGGTAAGAGTTTCGCCGCTCTCTGGGTTTGTCCATGTCATCTCGCAACTGTATTCAGTCAAGTGGTCATTCCGCTGAACAGATTGCAAGCGAAGACACGATTGTAAGTCAGTACCACTACCACGTAAGTTCCAGCCGACCAAAGCTTTGGGGTTTCCGGTAGAAGTGATCTTACATTCGCAGTTGAGACTCCCTAACTCAGGCACCCATTCTCCACAGTCATAATACGGTGAACCTGGTTGTGTATTTTCACAAACGCTTCCGAAGAAGTCTTTGTTGCAGGTGCAGGTAAATTTGTTGATCCCGGGTCCCTCGTTACAGGTCCCTCCATTCTGACAGGGTAAACTGTCACATTCGTGAAGTTCGGTTTGACAAGAGGAACCGGTATATCCAGCAGCGCAGCCACAGCTGTATGACCTGAGCCCATCTGTACATACAGCGTTGTTTCGACAGGGTCTGCTTCTACAATTGTCAAAATCGTTTTCGCATCTTGTTCCAATATATTCAAGGACGCAGGTGCAACGATATCCACCACAATCAATTTCGCTGCAACTCCCATTGTTTAGACAGGGATTGCTGGAGCAATCAAATGGATGCTCCTTTTGGCAGACGTAACGGCGTGACTCTGTGCACCTTACGTCATATAGTAAACTTCTTTTAACTGCTATGCATGGTCCTTCGTAAGTCGGTTCTCCGGGTTCCCATTTGGTCTCCAAATAGCTGATACGCTGATTATGCGCGTTACAGTATGCTCTGTTGTCCCTGTTACGTCTTTCGAAGCCCAGCACAAAGGCGGAATAATCGTCCGTAGGTTGCAGCTCGTGCCCTAACTGCGCCACGAAGTTAAAATGAGAAACGACGTGTGGTTCTGCCAAAATCGAGTTCCCGCATACTTGCCGATTAACTGGCTTATGTTTTTCTGGGATTTTGTAACATGTATTGTTTAGGCGATACCATGTGTCCCATTTTCGCTTTGTCGTGACCTTAGAACAAATGACAAACAACAGCAGCACCCGTATGCTGAGAATCGTCATGCTGCATTGCGTAAGTCTGTTTTGGCGTAAGGCTTACATTTACATACGTCAAGCCTCCCAAGGATCACAGCGCATAGAAAGGAGGAATAGTATCTACTTGATGTCAACGCAGCTGTTGTTTCCTCCAAGAATTTTAGTATCACTGATCGTGGGTCCATACGCCACTTTAAGCTGGTAGGTCATGTTTTTGGTAAGAGTTTCGCCGCTCTCTGGGTTTGTCCATGTCATCTCGCAACTGTATTCAGTCAAGGGGTCATTCCGCTGAACAGATTGCAAGCGAAGACGCGATTGTAAGTCAGTACCACTACCACGTAAGTTCCAGCCGACCAAAGCTTTGGGGTTTCCGGTAGAAGTGATCTTACATTCGCAGTTGAGACTCCCTCTCTGCCAGATTCACGTCATTTCCCAATACTTGTGGTAATGGTCGCTATGCCGCTTTTGAACCAGAAACATGTTTTTCGGTCGTGGTGAAGCCATTTATCAAATAAACGCTTCGTATGAGAAGAATCGGTGTACAGCAGCAGAACCCGAATGCTGAGAATCATACATGTTAGTCCTGCATTGCTGGCTACACCTTTCAACTGACCCCAATTTTTCGCGTCATAATTTGACGTCAACGGCACTGACAAGATCACCACGCTCACCGACACAGCCGTTTTATTCACTGGACCAATCAGCAGGCCAAATAGCTTTCTGAATATGCATGATCCCAGGCGATTGTTCGTATTTTGTCCAAGCAACGAAATCTACGTGACGTAATTCCCAGGATCCGAATGCATGATGCGGTAGTGACGTTTACACCACTTGCGACTGAAAATAGTAATATGAGGAAACAGGGCGAAAGTGAATAAAAGCGACATAAAAGGGACAGTAACCACTTAAACTTTCACAAAGGACGCACAGGTCAAGGTTTCGGCTTTCGCCTTCCTCAGGACACAAAGAAATTAATGGTCCCAGGGCAATTGTCATTTGTTTTTCAAGGAGAACAATTATATGGGACAGCATTTGCTGACTGAATGTGGATGGGTGGCTGCTGTTTCGATTGGTAATCTGTGGCAGGCTGTGAAACATCAGTTGTAAACATAGTACATACGGCATAAAATAGCAACGACTCCTTTCAGCAAATACGTGCGCTGGTTACAACTGGTGACATTTACAGCTTCCTCTCTCTCTCTCTCTCTCGCTCTCTCTGTCGTTTTGATCCCTTTGCTTTTGGTTTTAACAGATTTATTCCATTCCGTTTGGTGGAACTACAGGGAAACAAGTTTGATCATGAAGAAGATAAACTTATGATATGCTCAGTAAAACTGAATTCCTTTGTAGCAACCCTGCAGTGGTAGATCATACATTACGAGAGAGAAAGAGAGAGAGAGGGGGGGGGGGGGCTTATTGAACATTCTCCTTTCAACAGCGGTCACCTGCTACAGTCGTTCTTCATATGTATGTATATGGCTAGGGAAAACGCCGGTGCCGAAAGTGTGATAAACTCTAGAACAGTGTTAAAAAAAAAATAATATGTACGTTGATTGGCAGTGGCCCTCTGTGTTGCCGTGGAGAAGTAGACGCATATACCAGATTGTTTTTACCAGATTGCCCTGTGGTGTTGCTGCCGGGTTGTTTTCTTGTTGTTGTTTTGTGTGTGTGTGTGTGGGGGGGGGGGGGTATAAACAAAATGCTAGAAAAGTAACATCATCAGACAATCTCTCACAAGTCAGTGTGAGTTGTTTGCCTTTGCTTGGGAGTCACGAAAGGGGTTGGAGACTGGTAAATGTATCGATAAACGCGTCAGTCATTTGGCGGATTCTCTGTGTGTGTGCAGAATCATCCGACATCACCTCGCTCCACACCAAACAGTTCCCCAAGGTCAAGGTCAGGCCTGTCCCCTACCTTTGCGGCTGCGGCCATGGGAGCTCAGCCGAGTCTACGCAACTCCGGTGCCGTCATCCCCAGTCTGGGTCCGAGTCCAGGAATGGGTGCAGGAGCGGCGGGAGCCACCGCAAGTACACCAGGAACTCCGCTGGAGACCTCGCTGAGTGGTGTTGGTGGCGACGTTCGGCAGGCGTTTCAAGGGCCGTCACTGTCGGCTGCTCACACGCGGAGTCTACGCAACGACCTGCTGGTGGCAGCCGACTCGGTCACCAGTGCCATGTCATCGTTAGTGAAAGAACTGAACTCGGGTAAGGCGTTATGAGTTAGTGTGGTTTTAATATCAACTCCAGATGAAATGCCAGACACACAAATTGGAAGCAACGGGAAAAGATGATGCATGCACGATAGTTTGGAGGATAACAAATATATTGAATGTCAGTCTGCCCCAGCTGAGATTTCTTAGAGCATATACCATCGATTTCCTCTAGGATAGTCACGCCTGATGCACAGGTTCATCTGGGTTTCCAAAGGATGGTAAACAGCATGCAATCCTTGCATTTCTGTTTTTCATCCACTTGATTTCTCTATTCCTCATTAGGCTGAGCTTCAAATGTCATTTGGCTAACCATCCCCAAGAATACTACGTGAAACAAGTACACCGTTTATCACAACAATTTCCCATTTACTGGCCATGAAGAATGGATTGATACATTTCTTGTTACAACCTCTGAGATAATCAGTCTGAAACAGCAGTGTCCCCGATTACGCACAGGTGTGCGTACGCTCGTATTTGTGCGCACAAAACTCTTAAATTTGTGAACAGCGCGTCACAGGGGATGCACATTTTTCGTCTCGCCATGCCAAACAGTATTTTTCCAACGCTCTCCCGGAAACTCGCAGCATTGCATTTCCGCTGAGCCATTGTGCACAACAGACAGAATCTGATTGATTTAAGCACTCTGGGACACGTTTTGTCATATAATCGTGCTCTCTTACCAGTTCACTTTGGCTGCAGTGACACGCTACAATTCAGTCACCTCTCCTACTAGAATCATTTTGTAAACAACAAAAAATGATTTTGACTTTCGTCAGACTCTCCATAACAAAAGACCATGGACTCTTAAACTTTACCCTCAAAAATATGGAAGGTCCCAGGGGCTCTGGTATTTTCGAACTACAGGGAAGACTGGACAGCCATTGTCCACTGTCTGCATTTCCCTTTCTCGTTCGCCTTGATTCAAGCGAATCACGCAGGCAGTAATGGCAGTAGGTCACAGGCAGGTAGCTGATGAAACACAACCCACCCCACCCACCCCTCCACTTCCCTCTGCCCACCCACCTCCCTCCCATAACCCGGGGGGGGGGGGGGGGGGGGGGGGGCTTTGTTCCTTTCTGTCAGGGAATAATTCTCCCCCACGGGGTTCATTTACATTCTATTTCGGTGTGTGGGATTAGCAGCCAGGGAGGATGAGTAATTATGTAATTTGTGTCCCTCCAGTCGTTGCGGCAGTGCCGTGATAGCAGCAGTGAACATAAATTACACATACTCTTGTTGGACACAAAGATCAGGTTAATGATCGCAGATACAGTACATCATTTCTTTGTTCCGCTTGATGTTTGCATTTCTAGTGCATTAGATGACATTCGTTGCTTACAACGCGTAAGTCATCTTTCACGTTGGATCAATGAATTTGGTCATGAGTGCAACCCCTTATCTTTAAGGCAGTTCAGATTTGAGGGCCGAATGTTACCCCACGCCCCCCCCCTCACCCCCGAAAATATCAATACAATTTTAAAACAAATTTAATTTGATTGTATAAACAGAATGTTTGAGGCTTTTATCCTCTTTTTCTTATGTTCATTGTTTCAAAATTAGATGAGACAAAAAAATACTACTTGTGATAAGAAAAAGATGTAAAACCCTCAAAACCCACCTGCACCCACCCAGTGACGAAGATCATCTGTGCAGGGCTAACTTTAAAATTTCCTACGGTAATTGGGATTATTTTTGTACATGTACAAGGAAGTCACCAGTTCGGCCATCGTCTTTTAAATGCAATCTGCAGTGGTTTTGGTCATCTTCTGCGCCAGCTTTAAATACCACTTTGTCCCACATCCATTTCTCTGAGATAATGGAAATGCATTAGCTGTGGTGAAAAACAAGCGAGTAAAAACCAAAAAATTGAAGGTGGGGGGGCGGGGGGGGTTTGGGTTCTAAAAATTTTCATGCAGTGAGAGGCGTTTGCCAAGAAATGGTTTTCCTTGGCTGCATCATTTAGCGGATAAAAATTAATGGATAATAGAAATGTCTGCCTTGGGCAGGCAGTGGATAATGCCTATCTGTGAGAGTAATGCGATATTGCTAGAATGACGCAGCCCGGTGCTGTAATGGCTCTTGTAATACATGTAACATTTTCTTGGCTGCGTTCTTGGATGTGGTTGTCTTTCTCTTATAGTTACAGTATTACCCACTCTATACAACCTGATAGTTCAGGTCAACCTCTTTGTAATGCTGTTCTTCAAGTCGCTGCTGAAAGTTCTTGAAGTTGATTTCACCGGTTGAGTCATATGTTCATCCTGCGTGTGGTTTTCATTTTTTTTTTTGTGTGTGTGATCTCAGAGTTCATCGTAATCTGTGTGTGTGTGTGGGGGGGGGTAGCGTGCCTTTGTTCGTTTTTGACTGCACGTCACAATGCAGGGATCTGCTTTCAGGTTTTTGGGGTGCTGTTTGTGGCCATTAAATGAGAAAGGAACTATGGAAGTCCCACATATAGTCCTTCTGATGCATATACAGAGGGGTCGACTGACATGCAGACAGACTCAGACAGACATGAAAATGATAGTTTTCCCATCCACCATCTTTGTGACTAATGAGCATGGAAACTAAAAGTATAAACGTCAAACGACATTTGTACTGTATGCATTTAGAGATGCGTGCATGGAATGTAACTCGTGTTAGATCAAGAAAAACGGCCACATTTACCCATAACGATGTCCTGTAACTGCAATATAAGAGCCTCCAGCAAAGCAGCTTGCCCGACAGTAACCCAAACCAAATCCCACATCAGGGTAATTGGTATTGATGTGCAGATGTTATGCTTGTGTTAATTATGCATGAGCCTGGGCCCTCAACTCTGATTGCTTTGGTCATCGGCCGTTGTTTACCACCTCATGAATGTTGCATCAGACTGTAAGGTTATGCATCAGAGTAAGGTTATCCGCAAATGCCTCATGTGTTATGTATGTTGCCGATAAAATTAGGTGTGCGTTCCATTTCCATCTGGCGGTGTCAAAGCTTTTTCCTGTTTTGTTGCAAGTAATTTGTTTAAAATTTCATGGGCATCGATAATAGCGGGAAATTGCATGTGTTTCAGCTGCATTTTAAATTGGTTTTGTGGGTGACTGAAACATTCGCTTCGAGGTTTTTTTTTTATCATACTTTTTAAAAAATATGCCCTTTCACCAGTCCGTGATCTGAGGCAGTGCCTACCAATTTCTGCATCGAACCATGCCCCTTTCGGAGTAGGGGGTGGAGTGAGGTCTGCAGTGTTTGCCTTTTGTCTCTGTGTGCAAAAGAAATGTGTGGACAAAATGTCACATTAAAGATGCTTGGCTCATCACAGTTTTGGGGGTCTGAGGTCAAAATCTGAAGATTTTGAAATCTCTACCCCAAGGACAGGGTTTTAGAATGAGCTGCATAGCTTACATGCCTGCACATTACCATCAGAAAAACTACTTTTCAGCGTCTTGTCGGTTTTATGTGATTTTGCATGATATATATTTACACTTTAGGCATGTATGATAATTTATGTACGTTTCAGAGAACAGCGGGAGTGAGGACGAGGATGAACACTTAAGTGGAAAACTGAATGGTTTGTAACTTTTGTGTATCTTCTTGTCTTCTTTTCCCTTTTTAAAAAAAAATAATATCACCAGTGTCCCTTATGTTGTTGCAAGTATTGTCACCAGTTTTAACTGAAACGTCAACAAATTTCAGATGCCTTTTCAAAGAGTAGGAATAAATAATACATTAAATTATTCTGAGGTTCTTGTCCATGTTTCTAGTGAAATAATACTTTTTGAGGGTTGGTTTGTTTTCCCTTCCTTTGCATGTTCCGTAACACCAAGCTATGACTGACTTCTCATTTTCTTTTTCAGAGCTGAAGTTTGAAGAGGACGTGATGGTGAGGTCATCAGGAACAGACGAGCTGGAGTCGTGGCGAGATGACCTACAGTGGAGGTTGCGGCAGGAGTCCGAGTTCCTGGCACAGCTGCGGGCAAGGCGACAACGCAGCGCTAACTCCAGCCAGACCACCAGTGACAATGAACAGGAAGGGTGTGTGAATGTTCCAGTTATGTCAGCAGCTTTAAGCAAGCTTGGTGATGACGACTAACACTTTTTAAAGTGACACAGGTTAACCTCCCAAAGACACATGAAAAACTACAGCCTTTTATGGGCTGTGATAACCAAGATACAATTAAAAAATGCATGTCTGCTTTTCTAACTTGCCTTGTGGGTACAGATTGTATTGAGGCTACACTTCCTGTCATGTGACACCCACTTTGCATATCAAGGACGCTTATGACAAGCTAGCTCTCAAACAGGGTTACTGGGTCAACTTCAGGTTTTTTTGTTTTTTTCTTCTTTTGGTGGGGGGAGGGGGGGCACTTAGAAATTACTCATCTTAGCACGGGCTGCTTTAACTGCTTATTAAATTGGCTGATGCCTAAGTACAGTATGGCATCCAATACAGGTTTCCAAGGTAATAAGGTATCAAGTTTCTCTCCATAAATTTGAAAAAAAAAAAAAAAAGTTAAAAATTCAAATGTGTGCAGAGAAACTTCCACACCACCATACTTTTATCATCTGTTATTATTGGCTGAATTTTTAGGTAAATTCTTTGTTTTGCAGATGCACGGCAATGGATGACACAGAGTCATATGTGCGTACAGATGATGAAAGTGTGGTGGCCACAGATGATGGAGAGTCCTATGTCCGCACAGACGAAGAGCAGAGCATTAGTTTCAAGACAGATGAAGAGGCAGAATTGTATGATGGCAATCCTAAGGTGAGACATAGCCTGACCCCCTCAAAAAAAGATCAAGGATATTGAAGGAGGACAGTAGACAAAATGTCTGCATCTGTGCCTAGTTATGTATTTATAATATACATGATTTTCTTTGGCACCCAAAAGGTAAGGAAACTGTTATTACATTACAATAGAAAGGGTTTTTTTTCTTCTTCTTTTCTCACATGATGTAAGCTTGAGGTGTTTTTTTTTTTAACTTGAGTGTTTATCAAGTTTCAAATCAAAAGTTGCAAAGTGAAATTTACTGATAGTACATGTCATCATCCGAAGCAGTAAGCTGCAAGCACTGAATACATGACCGACCCATATTTTTTCACTGGTTGTTTTACAGGAGATGACAAGCAGCAGGTACACAACTGACGAGGAGAGCTACCTCCAGACGGACGAAGAGTCATTCATTCGGACAGACGAAGAGGAGGGTGGCAACACAGACTGGGAGGAGTCGACGCAACGTTGGGTCAACCGATAGCATGTTACCTGCTTATTCTGCTTGCAGAATGAAGAGCATTCACTAAATGTGCTGTCCATTTTGTCATAACATTCAAGGTTCAAGCCCATTGGCAGTGGTTATTTTAGCAGTGGAAGAACCAGTGCCATGTGCCAGTGTACATGTTTCAGGCCCACCTCTATTGCAAGATGTGACTGCGTACTTTGAGCCAGTGGACCGCTGTTTAAATGGACATCTCGAGCTTTAACAGCCTAGGTATAAGTGAGGATCAATGTGATTGTGGTGGTCAAGGAACACTGGATCAACTAATAGACATTGGAGATGTCAGGAATTTCCAGATGACACCCAAGTGAAAACTTGACCGTGAAAGTTGTTGAAGCGCATGCTTCACTTGAAAGTGAAAGTTGTTGAAGCGCATATTCTCACATGAATTTCTTTGGCAGTGTGTAACCTATGCCGAGTTCATGTTGTCAATAGAATGTTAAGCTGAGACTGCCTGAAAGAAACATCAGCTGTAGTATGAACGTGAATCCAGACATTTGGCCATTTGCTATGTCTAATAAAAATTGAATAAGCAACAGGTGTACACTTCAGTTGCCCTGAAGTCATATGTTCATGTAGAAAACTTACCCTCTGTGGCTTAAGAAATACACTGTACAGTGCGATTTTTGAATTTGTATCCCTTGATCACCAGCTACTGTTGAAAAATTATGTGTGTGCACAGGAACAGTATGTGCATGTAACTGTAATCACATTTTGTCAGAAATTCTGTTTGAATTCCTCACAACTTTGGCAACATAGATTGAGAAGCTGGACACAACTTTAAGAAAGTTGATGTTGGAAAGTATCACAAAGAAACTTCTGCTTCACAACAGTTTATCAATTTTTTTTGAGAATATGGTTGAACATACAGACACCATGTACACACACCAATGTACGCAACAGTGAGAGTTTTTGGTTGTGCTTTTCAATATTGTTAACACCTGCAAGCGTTGGGCGTCAGGTATTGTGGTATGGATACGGTAACAATTAATACCTCATAAGTTTCCTCAACTTGGTTTGGTTTCAGTTCAGTGTTCCCCATCTCTTGTTATTGTGTGTGTGTGAATGATTGTTGATGGGAGGATCATGCTAAAAGTGTTTAAAGCCTGTGCTGCTATGCTGTGTTCTGTGGCTTCATGCTAAGCCCATTTCAATCATTCCATTTTGTTGAAAAGGACATGGAGGACTGAGTGAAGTGCATGTGGAAGAGAGCTGCCCATTTCTAATTTCACCATTTCAAAATAGGGTGGGCAGGTGGACAGTTACCTTTAAAAAAATTTTTTAAAAGTCAAACTGTTTTAGTTGCCCAATAGACGAGCCATGGTCAGTAACTACACAACACAAGTAATGCCCAACTGGCTGCTAGTTTTTCATTTCCTTCTGTATCAGCCATGGTGAAAATTTGTGTACAGTGAGTGTAAGAAAGTGGGGCCAGTTGGGAAAGAAACGTGTTTTGGGTGGGGTGGGAGTGCTAAGCTCAGCGCTGGACAGGTAGCCCCCTTAGCCCTTCCTGCAGTCACTTCGTCCCAGCATGTACTTTGGTGAAACTATGTAGCACAGTGATATGGACTGAGTGGTTTAAGCTTCTTTCTAGTCATCCATCATTTGCGGAACATGCATGTTACTGCCCGATGTCCTTCAGCCCAATAACAAACCAGCAGATGTTTCTGTCGACTCATGTTGGAGCCCATGCGTCGCCTTTGTTTGCGCTATCTGCGGCCGGGAAGTGTGAGAGAGATGTACGACCTCAGTGAGAAAAGTGAGTGACAACGTGGAAGAAACATTCAGTGCTTTGCAGTCTTGGTTTATAATCTCCCGATATGCTGCAAATGTGAAATGCTTTGACGATTTTCTCTTGCATGTAAGCCATGTTACTCGTCCAGTGCAGTATTCTCATACATTCCATGCCAATGTGTTCTGCTTACTTGGAGTTGAGGGATGAGGTGAGATGGGAGGGGTTCACTATGGTAAGAAACTGTTCTTACTCCCTAAATGACATGTTCTGGCACTGTCCTGTTCGATTTTTTTTCCCCTTTTTTTCCAGCCGTCTGGCTTGCAAACTTAAATCTTAAGACGTACAGGCTTCATCTGAACAGAATGCGACTTACATTGTCAGTAGAACCCTTAGTGACATTACTTTTTCTGTGAAGTATTCGCTGTGCTTACCCGGAGGGGTGTTGTCGGTCTCCTGTCAGCCCAAGTGCACCTGTCTTATGGATGTGGGAGAACAAAAAAGGGAGGGGGGGGGGGAGGGGCAGGTGTGGTTGCTTCTGCAAGTACCCTTGAGTGTCTGGATAAATGGCTGTATGTCTCTGCTGTTCCTGTAGTGTCTCCCAGAGAGGAGAACAAATAAATCTATTTACTGTCAGTGTTTGTTTCTTTATTGTATGCTTTTTTTGGGACAGGGGACTTCAGTGGGTTGTTTTTCCCCCATCCAATTGTAATCTCTATAAATCAAGCTATTCAGTGCACACTTGAAGCTGCCATTTCTGTCTATGGAAGGGGAGACACACACACACACACACACAGACTTCTTTGATTTGTTTCTTTATTGTATGCTTTTTTTTGGACAGGGGACTTCAGTGGGTTGTTTTTTCCCCCATCCAATTGTAATCTCTAGAAATCAAGCTATTCAGTGCACACTTGAAGCTTTATAGCTGCCATTTATGTCTATGGAAGGGCACACACACACAGAGGACTTCGTATCCATGGAAACTGTATATTAGGACAAATCTCCTGGCATATTGTTATAAAGTACAGGACATTTGTCCTGAGTATTACTGTGACATTTTGAAAATGAATTGGTCTACGACAGATGTCCATAGATATGAAGCCATGTGCACATACACGCACACGGAAACAAGGAGATGCCTTATCACACTGATATTGAAAAACCATTTTCCATGCATACCTCGACTGTACAGTTTGAAGATGACTGTACACAGACTGAACACAAAGATAGCACAACGTCACATAAAAGGATAATTTTCTTGCTTTCACTTTTTTAATTTTCGTTTGACGCCTCTTGCTTCCTGTACTGCACTACCTTCAGTGACTGAAAAAAAAAAAAAAAAAAAAAGAGTAAAGGTTGTCAGTATGAGCAAAGAGACTGTTTTGGAATGTACCAGAAGAGCAGTCTACCTTGTGATGTAATTTGGAGATACGTGTTTAATGACAAGGTGATCAACCTAAAACTCCAATAAACAGAGTTGTCAAATTGGTGAAAGAATTTACATTGCACCCACTGGACAAAAAAACGCAACTTACATGACTTTGGCACCACCAGCTGCCCAGTTTTGGTTGGGTAGCGCCCTGAGAAGCCCGCCTGCACCATGGGTCTCTGGATGAGGGATGCGAGTTTCTTCTTCAGGCCGTTCAGCTCCGACGCCAATTGCTCCTGCTCTTGGGAGCTGCCCACATCTGCCAACCTAGCGGTGGGTCAAGGGTCACAATGTGGGTTGCTAAGCCGAGTGCAGCACTGCAGTACTTTTGAACGCTTTGAAAGATGTTGGGATCAAACAAAAACTTTTTCTTTGGCAAAGTGAGGTTTGTAATGAACAACTTAAAAAACAAAAACTTAAAAGGCACCCAAAGATTTTTTGATGAAGGTGTGGCATGGCTACCCTTCCTAGCTGATTTTCTGACCCTACCTGAATGTTCAATGAAAGTGTAATAAGCATTAGTTCTTATTCACAGTGGTACGCATACTAGCTGCAGAGTATCAAGTCCATGTAAATCTGTACAAATAAAATCAGAACAATATAGACCAAGAGATCAAAAGGATACAGATCTTCATCCATATCAATGTCCATCTCTTCAGCAGCTTTGTGCAGCCAGCCATTGTGACGCTTGTCTGACTTGAACCTGCCACAGAATTACAGAAATTGAGAAAAATGATATGTGCACGAGAGAGAGTATTTCTGGTGAGAATTGTTATGTGACTTAAACTGGGGTTTCCCATGCAGGTAACAGTTTGATATCTTGAAGAGTTTCAGGAAGAACTAGAGAGGCAGTAGCCTCCATGGCTCCCTTGTGACACAGGTCAAGATCATTCACATGAGTATGTTTGTAAAGCTCTTATCACTATCCATTATCATGCCAAGTAAAGTGTCTCTGGCGCTCTGACTCCCTGGCAATATTACAATTTTCACCGAAACAGTTTGTATGGCCTTGACCTTTGGTCGAAGTCATTCAAATGAGATCTCATCAATGTCTATCATCATGCCAAGTTCAATGCCTCTAGTATTTGTAGTTCCTCCGAAAACGGTAATGTTAAAATTCATAACAGACAGCTTTAATGACCTTGACCTTCAGTCAAGGTCATTCAGAAAGGTAGGTCTCATTGCTGTCTATCATCATGTCTCGTTTGGTGCCTCTACTGTTTGTTGTTTTGGACAAAATGCCAAGGTTAAAGTTTCCCAAAAAATGCTTGCATGGCCTTGACCTTGACTAAAAGTCACTGAATACAGGTATAACTGTAAAGGTGCTGCCAATGTCAATCATAAAACATAGTTTGAGGCTTCTGATCCTTCTAGATTCTGAGAAAATGCAAATGTAAAATTTCCCAACATACTGTTTTAATGACCTTGACCTCGAGTCAAGGTCATTTAAGATGGTATGTGTGCATAGGTCTTATCACTGTCTATCAGCACACCAGGTTTGGCACCTCTGCTGTTTGTTGTTTCTGAGAAAATGCCAATGTTAAGGTTTCACAAAAATAGCTTGTACGGCCTTGACCTTGACACAAGGCCATTGACTACATGTATATCTGTAAAGTTCTTATCAATGTCTATCATCATGCAAAGTTTAAAACCACTGGCTTTTGTAGATTACGAGAAAATGCCAATGTAAAATTTTCAAACAGAGAGCTTTAGTGACCTTGACCTTGAGTCAAGGTCATTCAAAATGATATATTATGAAAGGTCTTGTGGTTGTCTATCAGCATGCCAAGTTTGGTGCCTCTGCTGTTTGTAGATTCCGAGAAATTGACAACGTTAAAGTTTTCTGGACACACACACACACACACACACACACACACACAGACAGACAGACAGACAGACGACGGAGGGTTAATACATAGACTCCCATTGTTACACAAGGGAGCCAAAAATAGACGTAATGAGACAGTGAGAGTGAGACAGATACATGTACAGACTAAAGGAGATCCTCACTTGTGTTCTTTCTTGTCGATGTCTATAGCTAGTGCTACAAGTGGCTTCAGGTTGTTCAGCATTTCCACCTGTATCGGGAAGTCTGGTAGATCCTCACCTGTAAAACACACATTCACACTACACAAATAATGTGATGCTGGCATATATATATATCTGTGAATGCAGTCAGACTTAAATGAATTTACTTGAAACTCCTTCACAGTTACACAAAATGTGCTGGCAATTCTGCATTTTAATTACATCACAATCAACAAAATGTTTTTTTCACACATTTGTTATCAGATACAGGCATACAACCGAGGCTGTACACATGTATTGAGGCTGCTTATTTCGAGTTTCTGTGCATGTTATATACATGGGTCATACAACACACAACTTGAAAAATGCACGGACCAGATGCAGTAAGTTTGCTTCAATCTTCACTCACCCTGCTTGAGTTCACTGACAATCTTGCGATAATTGTGGACTTCATCAGGGGAGACCAGTGTGACACTGATGCCCTCCTTGTTTGCCCTGGCAGTGCGGCCACTTCGGTGAACGTAGTTCTGTAAGTGTAAAAGACACATCTAACCACTGAGACTTTCAGCTGACATCTAAAACTACTTGATTCTGAACGAGTTCAAGAACTTAAAAAGCTGAAAAATGCATAAAAAGTTTGACACTGGTGGTGACTATACAAAACACCATACAAGGTGGTGACTTGAATTGGCAGACCCTTGAAGTTGATGGGTGTTGTCACCTGTAACGTTTCTTTGCCAGATTTTCACAACAAATGAAAAACACTTTCAGTTCATCCAAACAAAGCCACAGAACCCTCCACAGAGTGAACAAATACCAGCAAGACTAGTAATCCGTAGGTACAAATTCATCACACCCCACACCCCCCAAACAAACAAACAAAAACGATAAAGGAGGTTTGGTTGCTGACTTACCTCAATGGTGCGTGGCACCTGGTAGTGAATCACATGGTCGACATTGGGGATGTCCAGACCACGGGCAGCCACATCTGACGCCAGCAACAGACTTGTCTCTTTCTCTGAAAAAAGCAATAATTTGATTTTTCAACTGATTCAAAATTGTGCTGCCCAAACAAGCAAAAAAGCTGAGAAAATGGCACACACAGCACTGAGCAACAGTACTTGTAAAAAAAAAAAGAAACACTGCACCAACAACTTGTGAAAAGCAGTTCCTGGTTGCAAATAGACAAAGGAATCAGTTTTAGTGCCTGAACTGGCTCCAAAACAACTTTTCATCGGGCAGCCTCCTAAAGGAACATCACATGCTAACAGCTCACCTGTGAATTTGTCAAGGTTTTTCAAACGCTGTCGCTGGTGCATGTCAGCGTGGAGGGGGAGGGGGTCACGGTGAAGAAGCTTGAACACGGAGACCAGACGGCGAATGCAGTCCTTGCTGTTACAGAAAACCAGGGTGCGTCCGCCGTATTTCCTCAAGAGGTAATAAAGATACAAGTCCTGCGACAGGAAAACATAGCGCATGCGTTGTAATCCATAAAACTTCAACCGCAAGACTTAGAAATACAACTCCACAATGCTTTGACAATGCCACAGATACTTCAAAACAATTAAAACACACCTTTTCATCTAAGCGACAGTTGATCCTGGTTTCAGTCAAAGTTTGTACAGTGGCCTCCTTCCTTGTGAGATCAATCACCTTGGGCTTGCCTTTCATCCCGATACGCTCCACAAGTTCGTCTGCAAAACAAGACAAAAGGTGACGAAGAAGGGAAAAAGACCGCAAAAACACATAAAATAAGACTAATCAATGTCAACAGTTCCCCTGCAAACTGAGCACTTCTGACAGAGAATGAATTTACACTTGCAGGCAATGAAACTCTTCAATGAAAAGAGGAGCTAGGATGGAAAAGGATGAAAATTTCTAGCACCTATGTGATGAGAAATAAAACAAACATAGCCACTAACAGCACATGTAAAGATTGGGTGGGGGGGGGGGGGGGGGGGGGAATTAATCACAAGCATTGTAAAAGAATTTTTTTTAAACCTCAACCCAGTACTACACTACAGGTTCATGTTTCAGCAAAAAATGTTATACGCCTGCACTAACTCGCTAACTGTGCGTAAATCTAAATAAGACTATTAGTATTATCATCCCAGATTCATGTAAATTGCTGAATGGATGGGAAGTGACAGAATACACAGAGCAGTCAACTGGCTGCTTCTTACAAATGACCAAAGCACCGGATAAACTTCTGAGGACTTACCTAACTTATTCTGACTGGCCTTTTTCCTCTTCTTCTTGATTTGTCGCTGAGGCCCACTGTGGGTAAGCGACAGGGTTGCGGAAAACACATACGTCTGACGTGACCTCTGGTTCGAGCTGTTGCTAAAAGTAAAACAACAAGCAAACAAAACATGCAAGATTAACCTTTGGCTGTTCAATATGTGCAAAACACTCCTGTGACAAAACTGCAGTTAATGTTATGTGTTAAAAGTTTAGTCTCTCATTCCAACTGTGCACATGCTTTGGGCAGACATCATGATAGACAAATTAAAAGATCAATATTTTCCACCATGTTCAATATCCTAACCCTCATGACAGATCTGTGCATCCTCCCAAAGAGTATGGCACAGGTCTCATTTTGTTTAACCAGGTGACAATCTTAAATTATCTCATGGGAACAACACCACTTGTGACTGACCTGTTGATGAAGGACAGAATTTTTGTCAGCTCTTCAAAATGACCTTTTTCGATCATTCGATCAGCCTCATCCATGACTAGCTGCCGTACTTGACTTATTTTAGTCAAGTGATCCTCACCCTGGCAATGGAACAAACAAAGTATGGTATCACAGTGAAATATGAAAGTAAACGAGTAAAGCAAAGAAAAGCCAAATAGGGACATGTACAGATCCACCATCAGTATCACCTTGCCCCACAGGTTAAATCAGATCAAACAGGTATCACAAGCAAGCCACCATGTGCGGGACGACAACCTACTGTACTTGTTCAACAAATAAACAGAACAGCAAACATCAACACTGTTCACCCTTTGAATGATGCACATTTGGTGGGTGATTATGTTTATCTTACCTCCTCTATTAATTCCCACAGCCGACCAGGGGTCGCCACCACTATCTCTGGTTTTCTTCTTAGAAGCCGTGCTTGCTTCTGAGGAGCCATGCCACCAACAACCGTCACCACCTAAAAATGGCATCAACATTCTCTTAAACAAATTACTGCACGAGCATCAAAATCTAAATTAATTTCTCCCAGCCAACTGCAGATCTCATTTAAGTTTTACACTTTATAAAATAAAGACCAGCAACCAAACACAAAGCTACACACAAGGCGCTCTCAAACTAGTCAAGGTGCTGTTTTGTCTTAGAATAGAATAGAACCATGGAAACTGTTCCAATGAGGTAAACCAGTATCAAAGACAGCTTCACTGACTTGCCTTGATGTCTGTATGGCGAGCTGCAGCCATGATGTGTTTCTTCACTTGCAGAGCCAGTTCACGGGTTGGTTCCAGAATCAGTGCAACAGGTCCTGCCTCCTCTTCATCCTCCTGCGGACATGATCGCACAGAGCCAAAAAGGCAAATAATCAAGCGCAGCCCAACAATTTATGAAAAATTAGTTTAAAAGATTCCTTTATCTAAGATACTTCCTACATACACAAATGTTTCCAATGTTTCTAAATCTCGTGTATCAAATTAAAAAGACGTACCTCAGTTTCAGAGTTTTCTTGCTGGAGAATAAAGTGCAGAATAGGAATTGCGAATGCCAGCGTTTTTCCACTTCCCTGCAACAAAAGCACAAGTCTAAAAGCAAATTGTTGGGGTTTTTTGTGTTTTTTAAAAAAATTGTATTGTTTCGTTTTGTTGTTGCTGTTTTGTTGTTGTGGTGTGTGGGGGGGGGGGGGGGGGGGGAGAGGATGTGGTGACAACAGCAAATCAACACATGTAATGATTACAGAGTTACAGTATCTTGAATCAGGCACACACACACACACACACACACACACACACACACACACACACACACACACACACACACACACACACAGAGTGACTGAAGCTTATAAGTGTCATCTACCGTTTCTGCTGCCCCAACAATGTCCAGCCTGTCACGAATGGCAGAAGGTAAAGCTAAAGCCTGAATAGGTGTTGGAGAAGTGAACCCCTCCTCCCTCAACGCTCTCAACACTTCAGCAGGTACTCCAAGGTTGTTCCAGGCATCCATGTTGTCTGCAAAAGATAAAAGATTTCTACATGATCATTGATATTAGCGACGACCAAGCCGGCCGCTGAGGCATAGCGCAAATCCTGTCACGGCCAGAAAAGTGATAGTGCTTGTAATCCCACTTCAATATCTCTTCTTATACTCAACAGACTGTAAAATGACTTACTGTGTTGAATATATCACTGAATAAAGATTGTTCCCAAACTATTTGTTTGTGAAATTGAGTTCCGGATGGTTTAATTGGCCACGTTTTTAAAAAATTATTCTTATCGGCGGACAAGGTTTTCGTGCCTCGTGGAGGGGGGAGGAGGGGGGGAGATGATACCGGAGATAACGGAGGTAAGAAGTTAGAACATAAATTGCCTACACTTCTCAAGGCTACTGTACTCAGAATTCTTTTTCAACATTTCACGTTTCTTCATTGTGCATGTGAATCTCTGACCATTTTTCTGCAGTATAACTAAAGTTTTATGAAGATTGCTCTTGTTTTCGCTTTGTATCGATCTTTCAAAGCAAGCGTGTCGGTAGTGAGAATGGCCCCAGCATGGCTTGCGGTCAGCGCGTCAGAGGGGGCTAGCGCGTGGTGCTGGCGAACCCCTTTGAATCTAGCGTTCCCTTCGCTTTCTAATTGCACCATTCAGTATTCGCTGAAAACACAATAAGTGAACTGAAATGATGCTTTTATCGATACTTTTGTCGTCTTTCGTCGATTCTTCACGTTGGTGGATCCGAAGTTACTCACGTGTAGTCTGTGTGTCAGCAGTGGTGGGTAAACAACGCGGCGCTCCAAAGCTGCCCACCCTCTCTCCCCCGATCGGACGCGGAGGAGTCTGTTTTAATTCAGGGCTAGACAGGAGCAGAGCCACGTGATCACGCTTATCGACAAGTTAATTTCGCAATTACTGACACAAAAGCTATGCCATAGCGATAAGACATTCCTGTACCGTGGCCGCGTGCGGCGACGCTCAAATCAGGCTAACCGCGGTCCTACTAATTACCGAAAACAACTCTTAATACGGGTAGAACGCGCTTAAAACATAGAAATAACAACACACAAACATAATAACAACACACAAACATGATTTAAGGTGTAAAAGAGGCCTTAAAAAAGCTAAAAAGAAAAAAGGTGACATTGCAGAAAATAACCAGTCCGGACCAGACGGGGGTCGCTTCCCTTGTTCTGTTCTGTTCTCTTGGAGTGAATAAGTACATTTTTTCCTTTTAACTAGTTTAAGGCCTCTTTTTTCACCTTTAATCATGGTTCTGTGTTGTTATTTCTATGTTTTATCTATGTTTTAACTGCGTTCTACCCATATTAAGAGTTGTTTTCGGTTGTTTTCAGTTGTTTTCGGTAATTAGTAGGACCCGGCTAACCGAGTGGGTGTTTAACGTCCTTTTCCACCACATACGGGTGATATCAAAGACAAGGCAACACTCCGACCATTCGGCCACCCCGGCTCCCCTAGACCGAGCCGAGCTAAGTGATACCTAAGGAAAAACCAAAAATACATGTACTCGGTGACAAGGAAAGTGGACAGTTGCGAACAACTTTGAGGTCCCAGTGTTATTTCACAGTGTGCACAGAAGCGATGAAAACTGTCGCATTCACCAGCACGATACATTTTCTGTTTTGAGATTTATTTCCTGCATAAGTTGTCCGGCGCCCCCGTGCATACACAGACCCGCAGCAAGCATGCATTTTTCATGGGAGCTTTGTGTGCTCTGACCCAGTATGGACAGTAGGGCCAAATGTAAGCGACGTCAGCGAATATTTCCAAATCCAATCATCTTTGTTTTCCGCCATGTATCACTGAGTACACACCGGTCTGAATGACGGTGAAATCGCGCAGCAAAGCGACCGACTGACCAGCATCAGTCAGACATGCTGAGCACGCAGTAACAACAGTGGCCATGAGGAACAAGTTGCAGGCATCACAAGCTCGGTACTGAGGTGACACATACAGCGGTAACAGCATCAAACTGGAGTTGACAGGACAGATGAAAGAGTGTGCGATTAAGCCACCAGATGCGCCGATTCGCATTACTGCATCAAACGTCAGAACGGCAAGGAATGAAGGCTCAACTGAGACATTGCGTCACTGAAATCACAGCACCATCAGACAGCCGACTACACATATACAGCAGTAGTTGCAGAGATTTGGCAGCAACAAAAGACAGCTAATCTCACGTGTATGACCAGCAAGGCCACGGAGGTGCTGCATGAATTTTATTCTGCTCGCACATAGCGGTTGAGAAATCCTGCGGCCGAAACTGGTTTTCGGAAGTGTGAAGCGAGCATCGGCTAACGACGGACAGTGGGTACTGCATAACCCAACAAGCAGCAACTACGACCACCGACACCACCAACGGACACCACCACCCAGCATGATCTACACTGCTCAAAAAAAAAGTCAAGGACCACTTTCAAAAACATGCACAACCTAGCAAAAAATCATTCAAATTTTCTGAAATTTTCACAAAATTTAGCTTGAACACATGGCTTTCACATCCTCAAACTTCACAGAATTTCTGAACTGGTGAGAAGCCACTGTTCAAAGACGACTGGGTGGAATTTTTTAATTCACATGACACTCAATGCAAGGGAAGTCACTGACAAAAAGTGTCAGTATCGAGTGGTCTCTCCAAGCCAGGCAATTAATTCAGTGCAGTGACGTCGATAGAGCCACCCAGAGTGCTCAGCACACCCGGGAGGGTATACCCTGCCACTCCACATGCAGCAGCAACACCAGCTGTTACAGATGTCCCTTATAAAGTCTTTTCTTTGGCACAATCATCTCCAGACCTTCATACAGTCGTTGTGAGGTTCAGACTAAAGCTGGAATCGTCAGTGAACATTTCCTCTCAGCCTCTGCTGCCTGGCCCACCAAACATAGTCCATTTTTTCAATTGATGCGTTTATTTTGTGTTGCCTTATTACTGAACATCTAGCGATGCATATTATCCACATTAACTTTTACTGGAATAAGGGAACACTCGATTTTGTTTCTCTTGTCAGCAGTTTCTTTCGATAGTGTAAGTTTGATGAGTGAATGAGTGCATAGATGTGTGTGGCATGTAGGCCCGACAGTATGATGCAAAACTCTTTCGCACTTCAGTCATCCTAAACACACATTTTGTAGCGTTCCCAACAACCATGACAACCCCACACCCAGGGCGCTACAGTAGTTGGTTGGATTCCGCATCCAAAAATACTAGGGTATGTCAAATTTTGTTTGTTTGTCTCTTTCTGTTTGGTTTTTATCAACAAAATAGACAATTACACTGTTTACAGGGTTCGCGCCAGGATTTTTCAAAACCAGTCCCCTCGCCTCCTACCCCAACCGTTTTTCAGTGACTCTGAGCAAAACCAGTCCCTGTGAAAAAATTCCGGTAGCACTGAAAATAATGATGTAAATTTTTGCAAGCACAATTCAGAGAGATAAGGCAAGTGCCGCTAGTCAAGCCTGGGCCACAAAATTTGTATGAACAATCAACATTTTTTTTTTTTTTGTTTCCTTTTTACGATCAGCCTGTTCATTTTTATTTTTTCTCCCATAAACCTGTAACCAGTCCCAGCAAAATAAAACCAGTCCCTGGGACTGACTGCTAAAAAATTTTCAGTATTTTCCTCCTTATGAACAGTAATTTACTGGTAATTGCCAGTTAACGCGAACCCTGAATTACAACCATAAGAAGTGCCCAACATTTCAGCCCTCCTTCGAGGCCAACAGTGACAGGATTTGAGGCAAATTTTCAAACCTTTAAATGGCCATATCTTGAAAATTTATGGGCTAATTTTAAAAAGGAAGTGTTCTGTACTCAGAAATCAGAGTTGTATATACCAGACTATTTTCTAATAATTTCCTTTACGTCCTTCAAGTTCAAGTTTTGGTTGGTTATAATAATGCAACTGCAACATGTTTGCTGAAAAATATACATCATTCAAAGTGTAGTCAAACAGAGAAATGCAAACTATTTCTGTCATCGACATGCACAAAATGATTCAGAGGTTATTATCATGCACGAAATTTCACCTGTGATTTCTGCTGTCTGAGGTTCACAGCAGTCCTCTTCGTCCTCTCCACCGTGACTGGGCGCTCCAAAAGATTTCTTTTTCCGTTTCTTTTTCTTTTCTTGTTTTTCTTCAGCACTTGACTTTTCCCGTTTCTTTTTCTTTTCTTGTTTTTCTTCAGCACTTGACTAGAAACAGAATGTGGGAAAGAATGTTACAGTTGACGTGGTTCTTTGTACATCCGCTGTAATGTCTCAGGAAATTTTTTTTTTTTCATGCATTTAGACACCTCCATCATACACAAATTTATACATGAAGCCCGACCGACCCATTCCTCCCCGTGATAGCCCGAAATATTACACACCTGAAAGTCATAATAAACAATATATATATATATATAATATACAACAAGCGAAAGTAGGTACATCACTACATGGTGTGAATGGGTAAAGGCAACACACGAGGCTGGCATGAGCTAACAAATGCGCTACAAACCGAAAAACAATTTCACTCACATCATTTTGCAAAATTTCATAATCCGAAAGTTCCTGAATCTCAATCAGGTCATCAAAGTTGGCTTCGGATAACAGTTCTGTTGGAATTTCTACTTTCTTCCACTGTGTTTTGGCCCTCACGTGGAAAACGCCAGCCATCTTGACAGCTTGCACTTACTCTCCAAAAGTAATGTTTATTTTTTTCAGAAATTAGACATAATTTTTTCAATATACCTTACAGGAGCTAAGAAAAATTTATATTTGAAGAAATCTTTGATATTGACACCATCATAATCATCACAGATTTATATAAACAATTAACAAGTTTTGGTTCTTGGAGTACGGGGAAGCCGTTGCGCGCGAAGGTGGATAACTCCGAAGTTCGCGAGAGCTGGAAGGATTTTCGTTGTCGAAAAGGTCTGTCAACTCCAGTGTCCTATCAATAACTACCATCGTGACCATACCCTAGATTAAAAGTACTGTAACTGTGTATAGTGAGAATGCGCTCACGCCAGTAAACTACCGCGATAACTATACGGCCGATTGGATCAGGAAGGGGATTTTGGGGGGGGGGGCGGAGGGGGGTATTGGGCACACTCCCATAAGCCGCCACTAATAGCACTAATAGTCAGAATCAGAGAATGTAGACTTTGGGCTTATATAAGAAGAAGAAGCTGGCTACCACTACGGCGTCCGTAACTGAGTGCTTGACAGTACTGGGGAGCCGGGGTGGTCGAATGGTAGAGCGTTGGACTTCTAATGCTCGGGTCGTGAGTTCGATCCCGGCTGGGGCCAAATATTTGTGCTGGCTTTTTCATCGTTGCCCCGTCTTTGATATCACCCTATGTGGTGGAAAAGGACGTTAAACCCCCAAACACCCACCCACCCACCCACCCACCCGCTTGACAGTACAGAGGCAATGGGAAGGACAAAACCCATGCCACTCTCACAGCACAATCTTACCTTGCACATGTATACTATAAAGTGACCACAGGTTGGTGGGCAAAGGCTTGCAGACACCTCCATGGAATATGCTGCTTATGTGACTTTTGAGGCCGTGTAGTGTTTGAAATATCAAGAATTATCCTTAGACATTTTACATGTTGAACGTTTTCGCCACTTTTCGATACAACGACCGTCGCTCATTAGATCGCACCTCAAATCACACCTTAGAAGTGTGTCTCGAGCAGAAAACAGATACATACACATAGCTGTTGTAATACATCTATCTGAGTGTCTGACCTGTATGGAGGTCCGAGGTGTCGGGTGAATAGCTGGAGTGACTGTGTATACTGTGGACACATAGTTTTTCTTGTGAGGGCTTTCTTCGTTTCCAGTGGGTACTTGTTTCTTATTCAAACATACGTCGGTGGAGTATGAATTAATGCAATTTGTATACATGTACATGCGATTAAGTGGATGCTGATGTTTTAGTTGAATTAACCACTTTAGCAAAATATTGCCATGTCGTTCCAGTGTGCCAACCTTTATTGCAAACTGATCAACCAAGATGTCTGCCATGACGCCTGCCCACCAAATGTTCTTACAGGCGTTTATGGCTCGGGGACTGCTTAACAGCAAAGAAGTGAAGGACCTCTTCAGAAAATCTCTGGAACTGAATGATGGTAAGTTGAGAACAGCTAACATTAGAACTGGCCTAATGCTGTGGGCCTGCTCAGGACAAATGTCCAATCAAAGCCTTGCCGTTGTGGTCCAGTGTCTCATATATATTTCTGTTCAACGCGGACATACCAAATTCATACCAACAGAAAACTTTGATTTTGCCAGTAAAACTAAAAGGTGTAACTTTTAGTTTCAAACCATATATGGTGATCTGCTGATATCATGCCGCCAGCTCTCAGGGGAGTTCAGTCCGAACGATGATACCAATTTGGCAGTCACTAAGCTTGGAAGTGTCAGTGCAGAATCCAGATAACTTTTGTTTTCTAAAGCAGTGTGTGTGTGTGTGTGTGTGTGTGTGTGTGTGTGTGTGTGTGTGGGTGTGTGTGTGTGTGTGTGTGTGACTGCATGCATACATGTACATGTATTGTGTTTGACCAGAGAGTTTTCCAAGGTATTTTTTTTCAACACTGGAGCAATTTAGCCAATTACAAAATACCATATGGGAATTCTGTAGGAAGGAACTGGGGTACTTTTTTCACCCCTTGTGCCTTAGGCAAAGACATCACTGGTTCAGTTAGGTTTCATTCTGTTTTGTTTTTTTCTGCAGTGCAAGTACCAGAGTCTGAAGAGGAAAGGAAGCGCCAGCTGGTGAAATTCATTCGCACAATATCCGACCACGTATCCCCTTTCCACCTTGATATCAGAAAAGGTGTTTCAGAGGATGATGGGACAAATTTTTACTGTCTTGTAAGTTGTAGATGGAATATTTGATTTAACTTTGACTTTTTCCCTTTGTACACCAGGGTAAAACATTTTTCAACACTGTATTGCATGCAGAATATATACCACAAGGTTTAACCTAAAAGAAATAAAAATACTTAGGTCGTCTGGTTTTATAACATTTGTATGATTATGTATGACTAATCTGCATAGGTACAAGGAAAGAAACCTGGAATATATGCTGATTAAACTTATGTACTGGTACATCTTGGAACCTTGCAGTTCTTTAGCTTTATTTACAAATATAGTTTTCCTTTGTGTTCCTAGGTAAACAACGTTGAAAATCACATCACAAAGATGGCTTCCGATTACTCCTCAAGTGAACTTGACTTCTTCAAGAAACTGGTACGTCTGCAAGTTAAAACAACAACAACAACAAAAAAACCCAATGCTTTTGGTGGAGAGTCACCAATTGACCTAACCACATACTGTTTCACTTTATTATGGGTTTATTTCTTTATTTTATTTTTGTACACTGTAGTTGTGGCCTCTGATTTCCTGTTAAGGTCGGTGATTAGCTTTTTTGTATGGACAAGGATGTCTTCAGTGGCTGCATTCCTCTGGCCAAAGACTCAGTCCAGAAGCTAAGTGAAATGTTCTGTTTTTGGATTTTGTGTTATATTGTGTGTGTACATGTTCTTGTCTGCAGGTTGAACAGATTGTGGAAAATGATGGGGCAATAGGATCAACAGCAGCTCTGAACATTGTCACACAGGACAAAAAGCTGACAAAGAATGATGCCCAGGACCTGCTGTTGAGGTTGGAGAATGACCGATGGATTATGCAAGTGAGTTGCTCATGGATGCCAGCTCTCATCAGTCAGGGAGTACAGCTACCTCCTTTAGTCCTTAACACATTAATTTTTTTGCCTACATGATACATCACAAGGCCATCTTGCTACAGGGAGTTACCTTTTGGTCCATGAAGCAGCATGAAGGATTGGTAGTGACTGTGCACTGTTGGCTTTGTGAATCACTTTTGAGTATTATGACAGAAGAGACAGTAGTTGCCATTGGTACTATTTAACTGAATATATATATATATATTTACATGGGCAGTTGAACCACGGGTAAAACTGTTGAATAATTTTGGCAGCAAAGTGTTAAGCCTGATCACAAAACCCACATGACATTTGAACTCAGGTTCTTCACAGAATTTTACTCCTAGCCAGAACTATACTTACAGTGTGATGTCGCAGACAACAACAGAATTTTGCCTGATGCAGTTGTGTTGTGTAACAGTGATCCACTTTGACATCATACTTGATGAAGAGTGCTGATGGCTGGCATGAATGTATTTGCAGAAAGAGGGCAAAGTCTCGCTGTCCATCCGATCCATTCTGGAATTGGATCAGTATATTCAGGACGTCTACCCTGACTCTGTGAAGAAGTGTAATGTCTGCAAACAGATCTGTCTGAAGGTATTCTTCAATGTCCTGGCTAGTTCATTGGTGTTTTAACATCTCCGGCAGTACCATCATTTGGTTTAGGAGCATAGTTGCCGTAGGTTCAATAAGGGCTGAAGACTTCCAAGTCCTTTTTTCCAGTTCACAGAACATCTGGTCCTGAAGTTTCTGGTTGTGGTTCTTCAGAGGTTACGTTGATGATCATTTCGGTGCAGAGTTGCCATAAGCCAGTTGTTACCCAGTGTGTTACTGATCTGTTTTGCAGGGCCAGATGTGTGAAGACTGTGGCGTGAAGATTCATATCCACTGTGCCATACGCTTCTTTCACCGCCAAGAAAACCCCCGCTGCCCTGATCAGGACTGTGGTGCCCAGTGGACCCACCCAGTGCCATCACCGTCCAAAAGTGGGCTCTGTATTTCATCCATTTTGCAAAATTTTATCCGAGTTGTCAGCATGCATTGTTTAATTACAGTGGGCGTGATTAGATCTTGCCGGAGCCAGGGTAATAAGCATGATAATTTAGAAGGGAGGGAATGTGTGCACCTCCACCTGTGTAGACGCATGTGTGACAGAGAGCTGGAGGCAAAGAGATACATATACAATATTTCTAGGTCACTGTCAAATTTTAAAGTGCTGTCTGTGCTCACTGGCCTATCTTTGGTGTCTATACATCTATATAATTATGAAAAGGACATTAGTTCCACAACTAACCAAGCTTTCTGTACTGCTGTCTATTTTATCCATCTCTTCACTGTTGACTTTTATCCAGGCGTCAGACTTGACATCTCCACCATTTTCATGTAGGTGATATCAAAGATGGGGCAACCAAAAAAGGCCAGCACAAGTATTTTGCCCCAGCCGGGATTCAAACTCATGACTGGAGCATCGACAGTCCACCGCTCTACCATTTGGCTACCCTGGCGTTAACTAGATGTACATGCTAAACAAAAGCTGTGGTCAGTAATAATGGGGTAGTGATTTTTTTTTTTTTTTCACAGGTCACATAGCCACTTCAGAGGCCAGGCAAGCAGCTTCACAATCCAGTGAGCGTCCTGAACGTCAGACTCGGAAAAGGCGACTGGATGCCTAATGCTAGTATTCTCATCACTGTTACATAATTATGTTTGGATGTGGTGCTGAGCATTTTCCTCACTCACTTCATGTGGATTTTTATTTGTAAACTGTACTTCCATTGTCAGAAAGCAATCCTCCATTTTTCACCTTCGCGGCTTGAAATCTTTCGCATGTACATAAACCAAACAGTTTTAGCCATTATCAGTTGTATAAGAGAGTTGGCATCTATTGCAATTTTCCTTCATTTTAAACTCTGTGTGTGTGTGTGTGTGTGTGTGTGTGTGTGTGTGTGTGTGTGTGTGTGTGTGTGTGAAATTTGTTACTTGGATCTAGTAACACCTTAATGTTTCAGTCTCTCATGTCATGATGTGTACAAACTTTTTTTTTTTTTTGGTCATTCGAGGCTGAAGAAAAACATTGTTAGGGTTTAAAATGAACTGTTGAAACTTTTGCTGTCATACAGATGAGCTTGTTGAAGACAAAGAACATGTTTGCATTTTCAGCTTCTTCACTCTGTTCCTACCTATGTAAGTTATGCAGGAACCTATTCCTCTGCCCAGTTACATTTGGGATGCTGACAGCTGTGCACCAGTGGTCTCCAAAAAAAAAAAAAAAAAAAAAATCATTTCTTCCTTGATTCCAAGTTTGCTTAATGGGAGTGTTCTGCGTTGAGTACACTCATGTTGGCCACAGTAAGAACTGTATTTAGAGAAATGACAGTGTTACCGGTGAGTGGTCTGTTTACAAGGGAAACAAAACAGATGCTGAAAAGACACAATGCCCATCAAAGTCATGCATAACTGGAAAAACAGTTGACAATAGCTTGTCTACGCTTTGACACATTTATCCCTAAGTATTCAAGTTGCCGAAATTACTGCAACATTTTAATCTGAAAACGTCAGAATTAGCTGAATGTGACAGTAGTCTTTGTCTGTGGAAAATGAGACCAGTCTCCAATTCAGTACCACAAGAACAATTTTGATCACTTGAATCAACCAGGACTTTTGCACATGGGTCACCAGTGGATAGTGGTACTGTCAGAGTCATTTAGGTTGTCATCCACCCACAGTGTGTGTATTTCAAGTCTCTCTTGTCTCTTCAGCGTCATCAGACACAAGTACAACCTCTCACCCCCCCCCCCCCCCCCCCCCCATGTTTTCCCCTACGTGTGCATGGAGATTCAGAGATCTAACAGTCCCAAAACACGCTCGGTATCATTTCTACACTGCACTCACCAGTAAAAACATTTTCCAGCACTTCTCTCCCAGTTTCTGGATTGATGCTATCATTCAGACCCTGAAACTTTCACCCGGCTACTCCTCACTACCCATTCATCAAAACACAGGTCTCAATCGCGACTTAAGCAGTCAACATTTTGTTCTTTCTCCATCGCAGACATGCTGAATTGTTCAGATCTATCGAACTGAGAATGAAGGGAGAGCACTCTCCTTTGCGAAAGGGATGTTAAGGCACTGTTACTGTTATCTGATCCACTCCAAACCAAAGTACTGCTTCGCACTTGGATTCCATGTTCAAGGGCATGGGGAACAGATCTCGAAGAATGTGGCAAACTCGTGCGTGGTAGGAAATGTGCAATAATCATCATTTTAGCATCTGATGTGGCATTTTTGCCTTTTGAGTGAGGTGAATGAAGAAGTGTGAATGTGATGAGGCAATTTTTTCCCCTAGAACACACCTACGTCAAAATGTCCGTAATACACAAGAAGAATAATAAAATATGCATTTAACATGAATATGGCTTGTTCCTTATTGCATTTGTTAGTGTATATATGTGTGTGGTCTGCTTTTGCTTTGTATGTTTGTTCTGTTATTGTTGTTTTCTTTTTGTTGGTTTTTTGGGTTTTGGGTTTTTTTTGCTTTGGTCGATGATATGTTTGTTTTTGTTTTTTAAAATTGGCATATGTGTGTTCGGGGAGGGAAATAGCTACCTGGTAAACTTGTCCCGAAAGCCTTGGAGCAGGTAGTGTGACCAAACTGTGATCTACGCCGAAGTAGTTGACAAGGAAGACAACTCTGTTGAGCCGTCCGAAAGATAACTCTTGTACTTCGCCGCAGACTTCCGGCACCTTGCGACATCGATGGATGTTGCGTTGAATACATGTTTATCGTTCTCACAGGATAGTCATTTACCTGCAAAATGTTTGGGAAGAAATCGAAACCACAGCAAAGCGATCCCTCCAAGAGAAAGGGAGCAGAACTAATGAATCAGGTGGGTCTCTTTTACAACGAAATTACTGTCGAGCGGTCCTGCCTATCTGCAGACTTATGATCTAGTTTCAGTTGTTTTCGGCATCGAGTCCTGTGACTATGACTAATAAAAGGCAGTTGCCAGAAGACGCGGGGGTGTATGTTAAGGGATGACATGCTCGTAGATGGTGGAGAAGGTTATTCAGGTGCAGGGTTTAACTGATACACCCCCTGTACAGTGAATACATAGATCTGTCGAGGGATTAGCTGCAAAAGTAAACATCGCAGCTTTTAACATTTTCTTGAATTAATCAAGCGTGATTCGTAAATAATAATATTTAAAAAAAAACATTACCGACATGTGCACTGTACCTTAGTTGTCACTTTATTTATGCATATTGTCAGTTGTGAGAAATTCAATTGCTGAGTTACCCTTCTCATAAACGACTAATCACTTATAGGCTGCTTCAGAATTACAAAATGTGTTGCATGTGCGCTGTTTTGTAATGTGTTTACATGCATGTATTTAAATATGTATCATTAGCATTGTCAACATCATTAATTTCTGACAGATGGGTTTTGGCATGCCCACCAACATGGAGGACATGGAAGCCATGGTTTACGGTGACGATGACGATGATGATCTGGAAGCTGAGCTTGCAGCCCTCACCGGGGAGGAGACACAGCCCAGGAAAGCATCACCAAAGAAAAAGGTATTTCTGCGGTATTGAAACAGTCAAACTTCCAAGTTATAATGTAAGCGTAAGTCTCTATGACAATTGCTCGAAGATAATGCCTTATTGGTTGTTTATAATTAAGGAGCAGTGTTTTTATGTGTGTGTCAGTATATGGATTTGTGCGTCAGGTACACACAGCTGTGTATCTTTGAGAATGTAACACCAAACTGTAGATGCCTTGTTCTGAAAGTGGTACCAATTACTGACCTTAGAGCTGACACTACAGCTAAAGTACAAAGCTAAAGTACAAAGCTAAAGTACAAATGAAACTCACAAGTATGCTCAAGAAATAAATAAATGTATAACCATAATTATTTTTGTTGTTTACTGGCATCAAAAGGTGTTGCTTGATGCTTGATTGATGTTCATTGTGTTGTTATTTATTCAGTATATATACAGCGATCGTCAAATGTGTCAGGACCATGGTAGCCATTCGGGCTACCGCCCTGAACAAAACTGGTAGCCCGAAAAAAATTCTGGAAGCCAGAGTGGCTGCTAGGTTCTGATACATCTCAGAATTCCTGCTCGCCATTTGGGCTACCGCTACTGGAGCTCTCACTCGCCCGACGGTAAATTTGGTAGCGAAAGCGAGCGGGCGAGCGCATTTGACAATCGCTGTATATATCTTTAGCCTTTGTGGGATTGTGGTGACACTGACACAGGCACACAAGGTCATATATTACTACATCAGTAACCGTGTCATGAATGTTACAGGGCCTGTCAGCATGTCAGTCATAGAGCAGATGGCGACTCGGAGCATGTATGAGATGGAAGATGACGACGAAGAAGTTTCAGATACAGAGGACCCTGATCTGTTGGTAAGTTGAAGGAACTGGTTCGGTTGGGATATATTATTGTTGGTGTTTCTCTTGTCTCATCACTGAAGCAAAGGGAAATGTATGCTGGGCTTCCCAGGGCCTAGGGAATTGATATCACTATTTCTGTGGTGCCACTGCAGTCCAGTTTCTTTTTTTCCTTTGTGTATACAGTGTGTGTTTGTGTGTGTGTGTTCTGTTTGGTTTCTTTTTTACATTGATCTGAGGGTCCAGATACATTCCCTTGCCCAGGGGGACAGGAGGGTCAGTGGCAGGTCAAGTGACCTGGTTATTTTGGCCTGTGTGCAGATGATTATGCATACCAATGTTTATTTTCCAGGCAGAACTACAGGAGCTGCAGGAAGATGATGAGCCCCCCAGTGCCCCTGTCCCCACTCGTTCCCCCGCTCCTTCCCACCCCCCTCCCACACAGTCCCCACCAGTGTTTGCTCCCACTACGAGTCAGGGCCAGTCTCCACAGACATCTCCTAGTCCAGCAGCCTCTTCTTCACACCCATTTGGTGGAGATGCTGTGACTGTTATCCAGGACAGGATAGCCATGTACCAGCAAGCATTCGACAGAGCAAAGGCCACTGGAGATGCCTCAAAACAGAGACGGCTAGACAGAGGGTTAAAGGTATGGCACATGCAATTTTTCTTCTTCAGCGTTCAGTGTCACAGGCACAAGTGAGCCTGGCTCATTTTGGTCAGGAAAAGTTTAGAAAAAATTTCTTCCAGTCAGGAAATGCCAGTTGAAGATTTCCTCTTTGTATAGATCTTAGGTTTGAGTTTCGCTCAGTGGGTTCTGATATGAAACAGCTTGGATGATGTGTCAGGGCTGTGTCATTTCTCTAACACAAAAGATATTTTGGATAATTTTCTTTGTCAGGAAGACCTTTAATTATTTAGTTCTATTGCTATACTTACTGATGTAGCCACAATTTTATGATATGTTTTGCAACAGTTACGTTACAGTTGAAAAACATTTGTGTGTCAGCATAGCATTTAGTCTGTTTTGCTGCTGTCTTTGCCTAGACCCTGACTGACACACTGCGGAAAGTAAAAGCTGGCAAACCTATAGCTGAGGATGATATTCCTCCTCCAGTTGCTTTGGGAACAACTTCTTCAACTGCTTCAACACCAAGTCCCACTCACACTTCTCCAGGTATGCCACGTATATGGGCATGGCTCAGAAATGGCGTAGAACGCCCGATCGTTGCACTAGCAGACTTTGAGTGGAAATAAAAATACCTTAGAATGGTAATTTTTTTAATGTAAGGGCACCAGTGTTTAGCAGATGTATGAAACTCTGGCTCCTAAACTTTTCCTCGTCGGAATATTGTAAATAAATCGGTGCAATTGCACTTTTCCCGCATTTTCGGCGTCGCCGCTGAGCGCGATTTTGTGACAAACGGTTTTTTGGTCCTTTACAGTGATCAAAAATAACTTAAAAAAGAAAGTGCCCACCGCTTGATAATCCAGTACAGTAAACTTGGAAGTGGTCCGTAGTCGGTTCCAAAACTTTCATTTTGAAATTTACCGCTTACTATGCGAGCCACGTTGGATTTTCGTGACCAGGAATGTACGTCAGCCATTGCTGTAAAAATAGCCGCGGCGGAATAATCGTTACCCGGCCGGAAATAATAAACACAACAACAACAAAAAGTTGTGCATTTTGTATTAAACTCACGCCAGTTTTTTAACCATAAAGCGATAGCATTCGTCAGATACTCATACCGTCGAAAATATGCGATATCGGTCGCGCTCCGAGTTTTGTTGTGAACGGCGTGTTACGTACTACTTTTTTACTTGCGCAGTGGCGCGAATCGGCTGACTTTCGTTTCGCTCGCAGCACCATGTGCGATTTATTCTGGCCAGATTTGTCTTTGTGTGGAATCGGGAAACAGAATGTCGAAGAACAACGAAGAAAATGTAAGGTAAGTTTTTGTTGTCAGTCCTGATCTGCTTGTTATGTACTTCGCAACAGCGTTTTTGACCTGATGTTTCTTCAATTATAGCTTCTGTGCAATGTAGTTCACTGATCAAGACGAAAGCAATCTTTGGAAAAATGTTTCGCCGAGACATCACTCCGTGTTTCCACAGTTTTCATAGTGCGTATCTACAAGAAAAAAACATTTTATTGGACTGTCTGAGATGTTTTTGTAGTCAAGATAACGTACAAAGCGCATTAACAGTTCTGTGAAAAATTACAGAATCTAGGGCGGCGGGCTTGCGAAATAATTACGTTTGAAGTCAAATCGCTTGAATTTTACGGAACTCCATTTAGGTGATTGCAAAATTTAGACTCCAATAATGGTGTCCGTTATCTCACAACAAAGAGTTGTACTCGTTTTCAGGCTTTCATGTTTACAGGTAGAGAAACAGCCCAGAATTGTGAAAGACATGAATTTGTTCACGTCTCACTCATTAATAGTTGCAAGGGATCATGTCCGATTGTGTTCACTATTATTGTGCGTGGTCAAGAATATATCGGCTGTAATGGTCAAAGTTTGTAACTTCACTACAAATCTGTGGCTAACGCCTCATCATCAGCGTTGTGATGTTATGAACGTCGCATCAAACTATCAACTACGTTTCTACACGTGAAATGCCTTTATGTGAGAGCATGACTGCTGCAGTTTTGGACAGTTTTAAAGAGGAGGAACTGTTTAAAGAATTAATTACTGTTTTTAAACATGTCAGTCCTTAGCACGTAACATCACAACACAAACTTAAACAAAGGTGTGTTGTGATGTTATGAACAACACTTTTCATTGAAATGATTCTTTGCTGGTGAATTGGGTGTGCTTTATTGAGTTTAGTGATAAGCAGGGTTTTTTTTTGAAGCAGTTGGGGTTCTCTACATCAAGTCTGTGGGTTATTTTTAGAGAAGTAAATGTTGATCACTTCACAACAAAGCTTTTGGAGTGAGGTTATGAACTGACAGCAAATGTTTTTACTCAGGCCGTCAGGGTCATATTGTAGATTTAGGTTATGAGGATGATGCTTCAGTCATGATTCATACTTCCCCTCTTCTAATCATACATGCATTTTTGTGTGGTTTTGCACAAAGTAGGTCTTTGTTAGTTCATAACTTCACAACAATGTATGATCCATGGTCTGCCATTGTTTGTGTGAAGTTATGTACGTCTCTCACGAGTGTGCTGACCTGCAGTAAGATGACAATTTTGAAGAAACATAACTGGGTGCAGGTAACTTCAACTGTTGGAGTTCTGTGAGAGTAGATTAAAGAGGTTTATGCAGGTCTGTTGTTTAAATTGACAAAATGTGAAAAGATGCAAGTGCAATGTGTTGTGATGTTATGAACAGTTCAGTTACATACAATAAACACAGCTGTTGTACGGCATTAGGTCAGCGGTTGCATAATTTCACATTCACATCCTGTGTGAAGCATTAGGTTCCTGTCCTAGTCATTTTAACAGACTTTTGAAGTTTTCGGTGCCATTCTGCTGTTTGTAACTTCACAACAATCCTTTGGTGTGAGGTTATGGACTGATAGCAAATATTTTCCCCTGATGGTCATACTGTAGATTTAGGTTATGAGAATGATGGTTCAGTCATGATTCATACTTCCCCTCTTCTATTCATACATGCATTTTTGTGTGGTTTGCACAAAATAGGTCTTGTGTTAGTTCATAACTTCACAACAATGTATGATCCATGGTCTGCCATTGTTTGTGTGAAGTTATGTACATCTCTCACGAGTGTGCTGACCTGCAATAAGATGACAATTTTGAAGAAACATAACTGGGTGCAGGTAACTTCAACTGTTGGAGTTCTGTGAGAGTAGATTAAGAGGTTTATGCAGGTCTATTGTTTAAAATTGACAAAATGTGAAAAAGATGCAAGTGCAGTGTGTCGTGTGTTGATGAACAGTTCAGTTACATACAATAAACACAGCTGTTGTAAGGCATTAGGTCAGCGGTTGCATAACATGGGGTTCATTGAACGAAGGTAACAGCTCTTTGCTTCTTAGAGGATTTATAGGACAGTCATTCTTTAAAATGTGCTACATGAAGTTGAACAAATAATAAAGGATGTTTATAACTGTTATTGGAAAAATGTCTCTTTCAAACAGATGAAGGATGGTGTTTGATGTCTGATTTATCATAACATGAATTTATCTGCAATGTAGAAATAATGTCATTAACTTTTATGAACTGTCAATCTGCAGAGTGCCAGAAGGTCGACGACTTTGTGGAAGCTGTTTTTTCAAGCAAACCGAAAGAAGGGAGAAGCCGTCTACTATGCATAGGTTTGTGTCTCCAAACGCACGGCATACAAAGCTATATATCTTTAACCATTGTTGCAAAAAGTCATGAGATGCCAAGACAAGTTTTTACATGAGATGTCAAGACAAGGTTTTTACATGATCCTGTTTATTTTAGTTTTTCTTGGCTTTAGGCTGACGCTGGTCTCTCCATGTCAGAAATCTTATAAGGTGATGTCTCCTGTGTCCAGAGTGCTGGAAGTGTTGCATGATGGTTCTGAGGTGAAGCTTCACTACATGCAAAGGAAAGGGGGATGTATACACCGGTGGGCGGATGTGGCCCTGGCATCCCACCGAGCAGATACAAGGAACTGTTGCTGCCCCTAAACTCAATTGCCAGAGCGCAAACTTGCATTTACTTTCAGTTAAATCTGGAAGACGTTTTCCGCTGAGCCATTAACAGCCCCACTGACCTCTGTGGTAGCCAGGCAGTTTAGACTAGTTACCTGAAAACTACATGCAGTTTTTCACCTATGTGTCTGTGGTTTGAATATTCTTCTTGAATGTTGTGGCATTTGGAACAGTATTTTTGTAGCTTGCTGTTATAGATCTATATGAAACTTGCTTAATAAAATCAACAAATCTATAACTTTATCTGTTTTTACATAGTTCTGTTCCAAGGATAAGCAGAGTGGCTGTAAAAACAAAACTATCACAATGAATGCACTCGAATTGTAGCCATAAATAAACATCTGCACATAATATGGACCAGTCCCAGAATAGGTGAACAATAGTTTCCTCTCCCAGACCACAAAATAAACACATGAACATGCTCTTTCATGGTCAGCAGTGATGTAAATACTTACACTCAAGGCATTATAAAACTGCTTCAGGTAAAAAGAAGAAGAAAAGTGCACTATGTACACTTAAGTATTACGTGCCAAATGGGGTTTTTTCACTCCTAGAATGTGTTCCCAGTATCTTATCAGCTCTAATGTCATAGTTTCTGTTTTGCCCCCTGTTTCTCTTAATAAGAAAAAAAGCTGAAAGCCTACTGAGTAGCTTTATATGAATATTGTGCGTTTTGGGTGAAATTTGAAGTACTTAAGACAGTCGCAGATCTTTAGAGTTGAAAAATGTTGTGAAGTTATGTACAACATTTACCAGCTTGTCAACATGTCTTAGGATGATTTACTTCAGAAGTAAAATAAAAGTTCCATACAATAAAAATGGTGATGTAGTATAAATGCTTTACTTTTTTAGTCAGAGAATGGTCTTAATGGAGCACACATTCTAAAAAAGCTGGCCATGTCACGTTTGTGAAGTTATGTACATTTCCCCTCCTTGAGACTGTTTTTTCTTGTACTGGCTGAAATTGGGGGCGATTCATATTCTTAAAGGGCTTCAACTGCAGGGGTGTAATGTTCACTCACCTTTACCACCTGTGATGCTCAACTACTGCTAAGAAAGGTTTGTTTTATTTGTGAAAACAGGAGAGAGACATCTCATTGTTGTTAAGTTATGTACTACGGTAACATTCCATATTTTTTCCCCCATTGTTTTTATGTTTTCTGGGGACAATAGTGGCAACAGTGGATACCTGCTTTGTAGATAGTCTGCTGATTTGGTTTTTAAAGGTCATTGTTAATCTCTTAATAAGTTTGTAAACAAATTTTAGCCTTGTGACGTTGTGAAGTTATGTACTGAAGTTCCCCTTTAGTTAGTTTAGGCAAATGTATCAATACCAAAACCTCTTTCATGGTCAGCAGTGATGTAAATACTTACACCTAGACATTCTAAAACTGCTTCATGTAAACAAAGTGCATTATGTACACTCACTATGTGCCAAAAGGGGTTTTTCATTTCTAGAATGTGTTCCCAGTGTCGTATCAGCTCTAATGTCATAGTTTCTGTTTTGCCCGCTGTTTCTCTTAATAAGAAAAAAAGCTGAAAGCCTACTGATAAGCTTTATATGAATATTTTGTGTTTTGGATGAAATTTGAAGTACTTATGACAGTCGTAGATCTTCAGAGTTGAAAAATGTTGTGAAGTTACGTACATTTTCTGCTTCTTAAAATATCTCGCTTCTTTGAAGTCCAAGAACAGTGTAACTATTTCAGTTAACCCAACTGGTTTTTCTTTATAACAGGGTGCAATTTAAATGAATTTCTTTGTATCTCTTTCCAGTGAATGGGAGCAAGAAGTTCCTGTGATGTTGTGATGTTATGTACACAGTGATAATGGTTGGCGTCATATTACACAAGTAATAAATGAGTGAATGACGCAAAAAATGGTTCAGATGATGTGTTTTTGTTTGAAGATGGTGTGCCCCAAGTCCAATGTGTAAATTATGATTTTCTATTTTGCCTTAGTGTGTCACAACTTTTCAACACCATTTCTGAGCCATGCCCATATATCAGGTGATGTATATATTCTTTGGGCTGGCTGCATTCATTTACACCAGTCACAAGCATCTTCATAGTGTTTAAGAGGAAGACCCGTTAGTTTAGCTCATGGCATGTTGGCAGGAATATGGATGCTGTTTTCGCTGTTGTTTAGTTTTACTGTAGCTTTGATCAGAGATTATGAAGTGAAGGCAAGATGTACACTGTCAGTGTCAATGGGTCAAACAAATTCTGAGTTTATTTTGTTCTTTTGTTTTTAGAACCACGTCAGTCTCCTGCTCACCAGAGTCGACCCCCAGTGGTCGACTTGCCGGGTCCGTCCAGCGCGCCGCCCAGCACATCTTCAGCATCACCAGGTACAGCAGAACCCACATCAGATAGGGGATAACATTTAACATGAAGGACTACGAGGAGTCTGTGATTTCTGTTGAGAAAGAATTGAAGTACCACCCATTGAGTGCGACACGTTTTTTTACGTGGCCTTGAACATTTGCACTGTCTCGCGCTATTTGGGCGGGCCATTCTGGTATACAGCCGTGCTCATCGTGCTTAACGTGGCGTGGTTACCCTCCGTGCATCACTAAGCTGTAAAATCAGTTATAGTGCTGGTTTATGGCTGTCAGGAGAAAGATTGTTTTTGCAAGGTGAATTTCAGAAACTTTCGAACACAAGTTGTCGTAAGTTGTAAGTGCTAAAATATAGCTGTTGTAGCTGAATGGAGGACGACTGGTGCTCTTTGTGTTAAAAAACAAAATAAAAAACTAAAGGCAGCACAACCCTCATCTGAGTATTTTTATAAGACTAAAGTAAGTTTGTAAGAGTGTCTGTATTTATGTGTGTGCAGATAAAAATACACACAAAATGTTAGAAACACGACGAGACCAGTACCGACATGCTGCCTTGGCCGCCAAGAGAGGTGGTGATATTCCAACAGCCTCAAAATACGTGAAGATAGCCAAGCAGTTTGATACAGTTATTGAGGCGCTAGATGAGGGAAAGCCCATTGACCTGTCAAAGATGCCACCTCCACCACCAGAAATAAAAGGTAAGTCCATAATTCCTTGCACTTCTGGCGCATAAATCTTTTAATAAAACCTTGGTGTCCACGGGTGGAGACGTGAAAACTGTCAACATGCCTCAAAGAGGAATTAGGAAGAGTAATCAGCCTGAAGCTACCACATGGCAGTTACAGTGTCAGAAGGGTTAATCTGTTCAGGTCCTTCATCTCAAACAGCTCGACAGCCGACTCCAGAAGTACAGGTGCAAAAGTCAGCGATGCAGGGAGCTGGGGGAAAAGATGGCGCAGCAGAAGAGGTTGAAGTTCCGCCCGAGCCCACTGAGGAAGGTACATCTTTTGTCTGTTCTATGTCGATTTCTCTGTCTCTCTCACACACTTGCGCACAGTTGCCCAGGGACTGACTGTCCTGAGGATAAAGCTTACAAACTTTTTACCTGTTCTGACATGCAGTAAACATTTTTTTATACTCCTCTGCCACTCTTAGCAGGCCATGGTTTAAAAATGCGTTATCTGTCACATGTGGTATATTAAACAATTTTTATAGTGTGCATGCTTCAAACACATACAAAGGAAAGTAAAACATTTCAGTCACAGATGCAATGCGAAGTATTTCGAATGCTAATGGCAGCTTTCAGATCAAGAAAATCCGGGTACAGACAGAGTATAAATAATTTTCACAATTAGGTGCTCCTGACTATGTAAATTATACAACACTTGTTTGTTGATTTTGACCATTAAAACACATGAAGTTTTCAACAAACTTGCAATGTGTATCAGAGACATACAACAGTTTGTTTATGTCTCTGGGTGTATTTTACCTAATCAGGAGCACCTCATGGTGAAAACTATAGATCTTTGTGTGTCACAGCAGAGAAGGGGTAATCTCTGAGTGAACTGGAAGTGAAGCTCAAAGTAGGGGTAATTTTTGTGTGACATAAAACATATTGTGTTGCAGAAGCCAAAAGGTTATTCCAAGCACCAGATGCCCCCAGGACTGTAATGGAGGCCTTGATACAGCGACTGGAAAAGTACAAGAGTTCTGAGGATAGCGCGAAGGCGGCTGGGGAGAGCAGCAAAGCACGTAGAATGGGCAGGATTGTCAAGGTATATGTACAATCGAAAGTGTTTTGATTTGGAATAATGCCCAGTAGTAGTGGCTAACTCTTATAATGTAATAATCTTAACTTTGCGACCACTTTTTACACTAAAATATCTTGAATTTGGTTGAAAAGGTCTGGTTGAAAATCAAGGAGCACAGAAAAACAGTTTGTTTTGATGGCATACCTTACCTGACATTTTATATCCTCCTTGTCTTTTTAATTGCACACAAGCATTTTCCACCTCCTAAACTCCCAAACGGACCACCACAACAAACTGAAACTTGTGAGATGGCACAAACGAGCAGGTGGCTGTTGTAATTAAATTGATTGATTAAATAAAACTCTGATCAGAAGCTTTTTCATGTGTGCCTGTTCAAATATTACCCAACGCTGTTCAGACATGGAATATCAATTTTGCAGCAATACCAAGATGCCATCAAGATGTACAAAGCTGGCAAGCCTGTGGATTTTGATGAGCTCCCTGTGCCACCAGGTGAACTTGGAGAAACAGAGCAGCTGGCCATAATAAATGGCTTGTGCATGTCTAGTATGTCTGCTGCAGACATGGAAAATGAATAAATAAATAAGTAAAGTAACAGTGACGTAGGGTCAGAGATATTGGTAAAGTCACTTGCTACATGAATGCACCTTCATGCACATGCTTGCACATTCACACACACACACACACACACACACACACACACACACACTTTCTTCCCAAGTCATTTCTTTCCTATCTCTGTTTTCTGACTTTCATTACCCCTGTTCTGCAGGCTTTGGTCCCATACCCAAGGATGCGGGCCCCCCTACCGCAGCTGCCTCACCATCGCCACGGCAACCAGCACCCACAGGAGGTGCGTCTGCATCGGCGCTGCCACCAGCTCCAACCCCAAAACCACAGGCAGTCTCTCCACAAAGACCGGCAGGTCCAGTGGCTTCTGGAGCGTCAGTCAAGTCTTCATCCTCAGGGACATCAGTAGATGGTGGCAGCCATGGGATCTCACGGACAGCAGGTTGGTTGGGTGTGACTGGAAATCTTCTGCCATTTGGTGAAGGGGTTTAGGCACTATGGATGTGATAAGCACTTAGTGTGTGTGTGTGTGTTGGGGAAGCCAGGATGGTTGAGTGGGGTTAGTGGAGTTTTGGACCATCGTTTCTGGGGTTGTGTGTTCGACTGCTGACTGGGGGCCTAAAAGTTCATGCTGTCATTTGTATTGTTTCCCCGTATTTGGCAGCATCCTTAGCTGGTGTTGACAAACGAATGTTAATCTCCCAAACACCCCATTGTACTTGATACAGGGTTAGTGTACATCATAATTATTTGTAATACAATTCATTTACACAGCATAAGTGGTTGCATAATTATCATGCAGCTGTGCGACAAGCCCTGTCTTGGTAGGCTTTGAGTTATTGAATTTGAGAAACTGTGTTGTACTCACCAGTGAAATGATTAAGATTTGTCACCAGGCTCTCGCAAGAGTGGCTACTCTCGGCAAGAGCAGCAGCTTGGATTTCTGCGTGAGCGTGTAGAGGAATTTAAACAGCGGCCTTGCAAGCCAAGAAGAACAAGGACTTGGAGCTGGCGAAGCAACACATCCGCATGATGAAGGTAAATTGTCTTGAGCTGATGTGCTTTTCTCTCACATCCCCTTGACAGTGTATTGTTGGTGTTGTTGCCAAGCCTTGTAAATGTAATGGTGATAATTGTATAGCACTTACAGTCCCTGGGAGGAGAATCAGTGATATGTCCATTGTGAAATATGCTGACATTTGTAACGCAGATCGTTCTGTACACTGTAATTCCACCTATTGCTAAATATTGTCCTCCCCCAAAATAGTGTGTTTCCTCCTCTGAAGCACTTGAAATCATGCCAAAATGCACCATATTGTGCAGATTTTAGTCTAATTCTAAATCTTTTCTTCCAAAAAAAAAAAAGAAAAAAAAATGTTTTCTCCTCTGGAGCACTTAAAATTATGCCAAAATGCATCAAATTGCACAGATTTTAGTGTAATTGGAAAACAAATCATGGGGGAGACATGCTTGTGGTTTTGCCACTTTGCCACTGAATGCTACACACCTTTCCTCCTTTTGGACCACAGACCATTTTACACATTTTAAGCTTTGAAATTACCAGTGCAGGGAGTGTAAGAATTTTTCACAGAATCCTGTTTCTGGTATTGGCTGTAGCATGTTGTCTTTTTTGTACAGGGCATTGAGCCGATGGTGGAAGCCTTGGAAGCTGGTTTGCCCGTGGACCTGGCCCAGGTATGTCATGTATTGAACTGTGAAATGTGACTTCAGGCTTGCTGAACACAACTGAAGTGCCTTCCAGTATTAGTGTAGCACTGTTCAGACATACATAGTGGTAGTTAGATATATATATATATATATATATCAATTTTGTGACCCTGCATGTACAAACCATGGCATAAATGGTGGTGGTGGTGGTGTTTTGTTTTGTTTTTTTTAAGCAAAATTGATTTCTGTACAGGAAACATTCCTTGCAAACATTTGATTTTACAGCTGTAATTATTTTCACAACCACTATCGTGGCTTGCTAAACCCATTGCCTAGTAGTTTGTACTGGAAAACAGTGACCCTGACTTACAATGGGGGGGGGGGGGGGGGGACATTTTGCAGGGTCACATTAACAATTAGTTAGGCAGGGCAGGATGCTTTTGTGGGGTTGTGGGATGTCCCTGTGAGAAGAAAATGCAATACATGTATTTGGATTGTGGCGTTTTTCCTGTAGGTGCCCCCATCACCTCTAGCGAACGAAGATAACGAGGACAAGTACGTGGTGGTGTCAGCTGAAGAGTGCACACCGACTGGTGACAGGGAAGAAGTGTTCACACAGTTGGAGCAAGACCTGATCACACAGATACGGGTATGTGCTTCTTAATCTGTCTTTCTGTCTGTCTGTCTTGCCTGCCTGTCTGTCTTTCACTGCAAGTCTGCAGCAGCCACTGTGTCTTTATTTTCTTTACTTTTTTTTTCAGTTATGCACCTTGCAATTTTTATTATTTACATTTTTATTTCATTTTATTTCTTTTTTTTAACTGATTACATGCAGGGTTTCCTATCCGTGTCAGACACCAGTCATAGACCAATTCATTTTCAAAATGTCCGAGTATTTTCTTACCATGGCAGACATATGTCATATCATTTCTGTGCGGGCAGTGGACAATATACAGGACAAATGTCCTTAATACCTTTATGTTTATGTTCAGCCAGGACGTTTTGCCTATCATAGTTCCCACAGGTATGAACCCCTGTACAGCTATCAGAATGTTTTTGTCTTTGTTCTTGGTTGCAAATTGCTGTTTGTCTGCTCAACATTACCAGTATTTTCTTCTTCTTTTTTTTTTCTTCAGACATGTGCAACCAACACTCAACATTTTACGAAACTTGGAGATGTTCCTGCAGCTGCCAAGTAAGTAAGATTTGTTTGTTTGTTTTGGCATCAACAGCATATTGTTACTGCTAGCAGTGCTGGTAGATTCGCAAATCTAGCGTTTTGATAAAACAATATTGAGATCAACTTTGAAGTTTTCCATGTGTATTGTAGGTTTGACTCTACACCGTTTCTCGGCTTTCCTATTAATTCTAGGTTCCAGAAGCTGGAACAAGGTTGCAGGAAGGACCTGGAGTCCTTGAAGAGCGCCAAGAGACATGGAGACCCTGTACCCAAGTTCCACTATGAGACGCGCAGTTTTTCCATAGTGCAGTAAGTATAATGATAATAATAATACATCATATTTATAAGGCGCCCGTCTCTGAAGGACAGACTCAGAGTGCACACACCCACACACATACCCACACACACACACCACACACACACACACACACACACACACACACACACACACACATATACATATGAACATGGACAGAGGGTCCCAGTTGTCTATGGAAAGGCCTGACGGAACAGGTATGTTTTGAGCTGTGAATTAAAGGCTGACAGTGTGGAGACATCACGGAGGGCAGAAGGCAGCGAGTTCCAGATTTTCGAGACGAGGTAGCTGAACGCGCTATATAAAAGTATTTTCTTCAGGTCGCTGTCCTTCATTCACCTCCTCCTCAGGAAAGTGTACAATGTTCCCATGAACTAACGGCAGAAATGTGGCATCTGAATTAGCTGAGTTTCATCCACACAGTTGTGGGTCAGACGAGCTCCAGTGGAAAAGAATAATTCTTGACTTTTGCCTGTTTTCCCTGTACGTTTCAGATGTAACACAGAGTTGGGAGAGGCAGAGATGGAGGTCACTGTAATACGTGGCATTTCTTACAACCTGCCTTCAGGTAAGCACCTCCCAGTATGTGTTTTAATTTAATGTCCAGTTCATTCTTTTGAGAGATTATTCTTTGTCAGTACAGAACAAACTTTTTACTATAAACTGGTTTATCTGAAGTGTCTTTGCGTAAGAACATTGTCAATTAAGTTACTCTGTAAATATGGGTTGCGTGTTCACAATGGTGTCCTTTGATTTTTGTCCCCAGGTTACTCAGAAAAAGACATGGATACAACAGTGAAATACGAGTTCGGATTTCCATCTGTGAGTTGTTTTGGGGTTTTTTTGTGTGTAAAAAAAAAATAACACTTATGTTCCATGTTGATTTAATCAAAGTAGGCTGACCACTTCAGCCATGATGCCAGTCTTTTTTCCTCTTATATATGTTAACAGAAGTAAGTGGAATGCAGTTTTAACACGATTCATGACCCAAAACAGTATTAAATATACATGTAGTTGTAAAATTAATGTTTGATGGTGTTGATGTCATGTTGTACAGCGAGTCTATCATTTATCATTTTTCGTATTTTGTAACCAGAGGTCTGCTGTAGGTTTAACATTCATCAATGTTACTTATTTCCTAACAGGAAGAACCCCAGACAGGCCACACACAGACAGTGAAAGAGACAGTTAACCCAGGTGAGTGTAAAATTAAAGAGAAGTCAGACTGTTGTCGCAAGTCCGTCATCATTTGCTGTCCCTGCATCTCTGTCCCTTACAGTGAAGTCTGCATTCACCCCTCTCATGTCTTGATACCATTGTGGTAAAGCTACCTTTGAGCCAGTTACGTGGTACAGTTCAAGATGCTATCTCTGCTCTCAGAAAAGCCCACACACACTTCTCCCCATCTGTCAGCAATCTTCCCAGTGTTGTCTTTGAGACTATGCCAGTGTTGATTTGGTTCACACGGGCTCTGCTGTGCCCTTTCAGTGTTGATCGCTGGCCACTGCAAACCCACTAAAATGGCCAAAGGTTGCTCTGCCCACCTCCAACATACATGACAAAACCTCCAACAAACAAGACTTTTAGAAGACTTGCTGAAACACCTAGGGAAAATACCTGCACTTGTCAGTGCCTGTCAGTGATTTGCATACTCATGGATAATTTAGTTGCAACACCAGGTACAGCTCACTGACTAGGTACTGGTTATCATGCTCAGCTTTGAGTTCAGTTGCATCAGTAATGATTAAGTAAAAACTAATAACGCTGCCTGTAATGTGTGTGGCATTTTGCCATTTCATGGGGAATTTGAAAAAGTCGTAATTGTTGCACGCACTGTATGCTGATTTTCTGGTTCTTTTTCACAGAGTACAATGACACATTCAAGCTACAGATCAACCGCAAGTCTCGTGCCTTTGCCCGCTACATAGAGAGGAAGGGAATCAAGTTTGATGTCTACATAAAAAGGTATTAATGTTTTTCTTTGCAGTTCGAGCACCTGTTGCTTGCCATACACATTTTCCTTTCATGTCAGACGTGTACAGTTAGCCTGAAATGGAGTCTTTTTGTTTTTAAAGACTGGCTTTTGCATTTATAGATGAAACTGTTCTTGTCAGAATAGCAAAAACTTTGTACTAATTCTAAATGATTCTAAATCTTCCAGATTAACTAAAATGGATCCATGCAGATGAAATCAATAAATGATGTATGTACCATGCTCTTTTTTTCAGGGGATTTTTCAAGGGAGACAAGTTGCTTGGTAGTGCAACAGTGAAATTGACACCATTGGAATCAAAATGCACATTACACGACAGCTTTGATGTAAGTGAAGCATGTGCTATGGACTGGTTATCACTCTGACATCTGCTTACCTTTTTCTTTCCATAGATGTACCAGTATGCTTGACTTTTTATTGCTCAGAGTGATGTGTAACCGGCGAGGAGACTGCAACTAAATTGGCTTTAGCTTCTGAATCTACCCAGTACATTGAGGACACCCAAAAGACTGATTGTCCACGTACATTTAAATAGGCAGGCTAAGTACAGATCAGATTATCAGATCTAACAAGTTACAAGATTCTCATAATCTAACTTTTAACAAGTTTCAGGCTACCAGATCTAATGAGCCATAGACTACAAGACTATGAGATAAGTATAAGTAAAAAAAAACAATTATCAGATCTAATGTAATGGATTTCCATGCAGCTATCCGAGGGTCGCAAGTCAGTTGGCGGCAAACTGGAGGTGAAGATCCGGGTACGTGACCCATTCAAAGGTCGGCAGGTTGAAGAAAGCAAGGAGAAATGGCTCGTCATCGACCAGTTTATCCGCACTCTTGGCTCCAAGGTTAGACGGGTTTCATAACACATCTTTCTTTTAGGCACTTATTTTCTTTTGATGTACTGTACCATCATAAGTAACATAGCGTTTCGTTGTTGTTGTTGGAGGGGGGAAGGGGGTTGTTTCTTTGTTTTTTGTTTTTTTGTTTTTGTTTTTTTAATGAATTGATCCTCTAATATACACTGAATTGCTGTGTTGTTTGCAGTTGACAATGGCTCACATTCTCATGGTCTGAGCAATTGAAGACTTGTTGAAAAAATACAGGTTAACCTGTTTTACTTCACACATGTAGTTTTATTTTCACATTCTTCAACTAACAAGTGCCAGTTGACCATTACTTAACATCTTTAATACTGATACCATTTTCTGACCCCTCACCTGCACTTTTTTAAATTCCAGAGCCAAGCAGCACCTGCAGGGGTAAGTGTATGCAGCAGCACTTGTATAACACTTGCACTCATGCAATAAATATCATGTTTTTAGTTTGTCAGTGTTTGCCAGATGTGTGTGAACTGTTGAACTTTACTGGCCACTTGGTCTTTACATGACTGTGCAGGTTTTTGTTGTTGTTGTTTTGTTACCATGAATTTGTTTGTTTACCTTGGTAGAAAGTTGGGCTGTTGGAGAAAATATTTGTGATGTGTTAATGGTGAGGCAGTCTAGTTTATGATACGTGAGACACGTAAACTTCTGGCATTCCTATATAGAGAGTTGCTGGAAACCAAGAGAGAGATTTGCCATGAGAGATTTTATTGCCGGCTTCGAGCCCAAGGAGCTTTCAGTGCCATGATACAATCAAATTTAATAATCATGAGGGGGGGGGGGGGGGGGGTCAATGTGTACGTATATTATCATCAACCTTGCCCACATTACACATTTGTCACACATATGTCATGAACATCACTCTCATTACAATGGGAACATAAAGATTGAGAAACCCGCTCTGCCTTTTTTAGTCAGCTGGAAATTAGGCATTCAGCGCTCATACACATTTTGTTCCCAGTTTTTCTGCCAGTGTTACGAAAAACATTTGTGTTCTTGTTATAATTTTTTTTCTTCTTCTTTTGTATTTTCAGGCACAGAAGGCGAAAAAGTAAGTATTGTCTTTGCCTTTCCTGTATGATTTTCTCGCTTGACTGTTTCATGCATGGCTCATTAACACATGCACATGCATGCGCGCATGTGTGCAAGTACATGTACACATACACAGTGTGACAGGGAGAGAGAGAGAGAGAACGAGAGGAAAGAATGTTGAGTTTGTGGGGCGGGGTAAGGGATTACCAGGGGACAGAAGGGATCTTAATGTATGCTTTAGACAGTACTTAACATTAATGTCAATTGGAAACAAACAGCAGAAGAAGAAAAGAAAAAAAACACACACAAAAAAAAAAGAGCACTCATAGAAGAATACAATATGCATGCACATGTATGCATGTACATGGCGCACACGCGCACGCACACACACACACACACACACACACACACCACACACACACACACATTCAGGAAGGCCAGGGCTAAATAATAGTTTCACAGAAAAATGCAGAAAAAAACGGAAAAATATTCATGAATATGTGCGTGTATGGGTGTGGGTGTGTGTTTGTGAGAATGTGTAATCGTGGGTGTTTGTGCACATAAGTGTGTCAGTCTGCCTCTGGAATCTTCTGAAAGGATACAGTGACATCAGGTGTTTGTTACTGACTGCAGTGTACTTCCAAAGGTAAACAGAGTTGTCACCATGTGTTGGTCCTCCTCTTATTTTTGGCAGTGTGCATTAAAAAAAAAAAAAAAATCTTGGTTCTCGAAGAAAAAAATAGTTTTTGTAATTTTTTTTTTTCAACTTGTCAGCTTTTTTTTTTTTTTGTCAACTTTAATTTGGGCAGGCAGTTTTGTTTGAGTTGTTTGGTGACATTTACTTTCAGTACTGCACAAGAGATCAGTGCACTAAGCACAAAGATGGTCAGAGATTTCTCAGTATTTAACACAGTACACACTGTTCACTGACTCAGATTATTTGTTTCTTTGGCAGTGCTAAATCAAGTGTCTGCACACTAGCCTAGAGAGGAAGGGATATATAGCTGCATGGTGATGACGTCTGTGATAGTGGCAACCACGACACTCCGAATACAGGTTTTCCAGACAGAGAAAGCGACACTCTAAAACTGTGCACAAACATACACACGGCATTCATGTCGGAAGGAACATGTGTGATAACAAATCTGACATGAAATCGCATATATAGTTGACTAGAAGCTGTCCTGCCGACCAAACAGTGATTTTTGTTGGTGTTGTTGTTTTTTGAATACTGTGATACATTGGGGTGTGATTGTGTAATACTATGTAAGTGTGCGTGTGTGAGAGAGAGAGGGATTTTGAGTGAATAGGATGATGAATTTTTAATACCACTTTACAGGTAGACAAGTTTGTTTTTGTACTTGTTTGTGTGTGTATCTTGGTTTTATCAAGCACCACAAAAGTTTTTAATGATTTTTTTTTGTTTGCAATAATGCAGTTGTTTATTTCTAGGAATGGAGACACCGTGTCTTGCACTCTTTGTTTCAATTTAACTTATTGTCATTTGTTTTTTTTGGTTGTTTTTTTATGATTTTTATCTCTGTGGCCCGTTTTTAAGGCAAGGCATGGATGAAGGAGTTTACAGGAAGATGTCACCTGAGAAAAATCAGCAGACAAAACCTGGCAGACAGTGAGTCTGGATGCAATGCCCCCGGCTTGTCCACATATTGATGCTTAACCTCACAGCAAGCACATCTGCTGTCCCCAGCCTTCCTCTGCCCTCTTTCCCACCCCCTCCCCTTTCCCCTGCAACCCCGCCCCCTGCTCCACTGTCCAGCAGTACTCATCTCAGCCTTGTCACAGTTTCCCGTGCTTGAAAGGCTTGAGAACACTCATTTCTATTTGTTGGATTGATTCATCGAAACATTTAGCAATCCAACCCCGCCTTGTTGCATTTTGCTATTGTCCCCTTGTTATCGCATGCCCTTCAGGAGTCGAATCTCTGAATGATGCGGCCAGCCATATCTGTCCGTTCGTGCGGCGGTGCATCTGAAATGGGAAGCATCTTTAGTTTTTTCTTTTGTTCTGTCAGAGACATGTCTTTTTATGTCTCTGGTTACATACCATATCAAAAGCTGTCCCACTAGAACCGTCCTCACCATGTACACTCAAGTAGACTTTTTATGAGAAGTTTCTGATCTTCTTGTCAGTCTGTGATGTGCATGTACACCTTTGCAATGCCACATGCCTTTCAGATCCATCGTTTTAATTTCTTTTGCACGGAGTTGTCTGCCTTGTACAGTTATCCACCAGACCTTACATTTCTTGAGGTGTTATTACATGTACGGGTGTACCAGGTCTTTGAGGTTCTGTATTGTGAGATGCTTGTCTTTAACTGCACTTTGTTGTGTGGCTGTTTTTGTAGTGGATAAACACTGTAGATGCTGCGTTTTCAGCATTTTCTTTCATTTAAACTCAGGGTCCAGGATGCTTTTCTCATAGCATCAGTATCTGAACAGGTAATACTACTGATAGGAATAAAACATGATGAATGAAATATGAATTGGGACTTGTAATGACAATCTTTTAAAAATAACTTGAGACTGATGCAACATTTTTTAAACCAGGCTTGATGTTGTACCTCTTGAGGGTATTTCCAGGGTATCCAATTACTCACTACTAAGTTTATTTTAGTTTTGTGCAACCCTTTTATCATTCCATTTTGTAGTTAATGATACAGTGGTGATACATCATACAAGTGTGTACGAATCATCCACTTTTATTTTCTCTGTGATCCTTTATTTGTTTTGGATCTCTTCTAGTCCATTGAAACCACAAAGCCTGCATGGTTTACTGATGTCCCCATGATGTCAAGATTCTATGTATCTTGAGTTATTCTTCTTCAAATCTACCTTATGTATTGCCCTTTATTACCAGTGGCTGTTTTCAGGAAAAGTGTATTGCTGCTGCTATAAAGTACATGTACATGGGTATACTGGTACATATGTACCAAATAATTCACAGCTGGGATTTGCTGTCTTGAAAGTGGGTTCTGTCCATCCCAAATAATATTGTGTGATAATTTGAGAACCAAAAAAAAAAAATGGTATTACTGTAATAGTTATTTTCATTTATTTTCATGCTTGCATATCATTTGTACAACTTGAAACGTAGTGTAAGTGTATAAAGACAAAGGTTTGTGCTGTTTATAATGACAGATTTGTGATATCCATGGCATATTTGTGATAACGATGTGGGGATGTTTAACTTTGTATTTCTAGTAAGATGTTTTAGGGTTTTGTTTTTGTTTTTGTCTTTTTTCAGCCTGTGACTATGTGACAGTCCTTAGTGAACTGAATTGTACTTGTTTAATGTTTACATTTAGTGTTACATGTACACGTATTGTAATTTGTTTGAATGTGACTGAAAGTATTCAAGCTTTTGCTGAAATTGATTTAACAAAGGTGCATGTAGTGTATGTTAATTTCTTTTTCCAGTATTGTTCCTGATTCTTGTCAGTTAATCGGGGTTTCAGAAAGATCTTCTTTCACCCTGATCGTCCACCAATAAAACAGTGTGAATATGTGTGAATCAAAATTGATTCTTTCTGAATCAGTGATTCCTTTTTTAAGTTGTTTCTCTATAGAGAAACAACTTTATGAGACGGGGCAGATTTTGCTACGCGCAGCAGCAAGTTTCAGTGATACAAAACAAGACTGTGACGTTTCTCCACACAATACTTACTTTCACGCACACAGTGACGTAACGAAATCTGCGTCATTGACACTCGACGTGCACACTATGCTGCTGCGTTCTTTTTGGCGGGAGTTGACGTGTGTGTGTGTGTGTGGACGGATGTAATGATGGCTATCTCCTAAACCACCTCGTTGGAGGCCTTTTTACTTTGATATAAAATGGGAATTCACCTTCTCCAGACCTACCTTTCACGAATTTTATCCTGCGGCATTTTCAAAGGAGTTATTGCCGGTTTAAAAAAATCGGTCATGTTACGAATTTTTTCAAAAAAAATGTTCAAATGGCTTCATTTTCTGAAATTGCGAAGACCATCCAATTATACTGCCTGTTTTCGTAGCACAGCTCTGTAGCTCTGACAGGTTTTGTGTAAGAAAAATGTTTCCGAGGTAGGGGTGGTTTGCATATAAGGCCAGATATCTATTAAAAGACTCCTTCAAATTATTCATCATTCCGGTATTTTTGTCACTTGTGCCAACTGCACATATGACGTGAACTACTGCACTATTATAGCTTTAGTATTCAGAATAACAGAGCTTTTAGATAAACACATTTTTTCATGTTTCTGCGAAAAGCGCCGGTCAAAAAAGTTCCAATATTGCAATTTCGTAAGCACAATTCAAGGCACTTAAGTCCACGTTTCATCAGCTCTCTAGATCTACCAGATTTTATGTCAAAATTAATTCAGTCACGGAAGTCACAAAAGCAACAAGGAAATCACAAGATATGAAGAAGTAGCATCTGTCAGACGAGCAGCGTGAGGCTGACGTCAAATGTTTGGTTCACAGACAAAATCTGCAAGTATCGTCACTGCTTCCGACATTTCATCAGCCCTCTAGATCTTCCAGATTTCATGTGAAAAATAATTCAGTCGGAGAAGTCACAAAGACAACAGGGAAATCACAAGACATGAACAAGCATCCTCAGACGATCTCAGTGCTAGAGGCTGACGTCAAAAGTTTAGTTCACGGAGTTGACATCTCTCTCTCTCTCTCTATGACGACCTGCCTGAGGTTGACATCAAATGTTTAGTTCACGGAACTGACGTCTCTCTCTCTCTCTCTCTGGGGAGCCAGGGTGGCCGAATGGTAGAGCGTTGGACTTTCAATGCTTGGGCCGAAGAGTTCGAATCCCGGCCGCTGGGGCCAAATAGTTGTGCTGGCCTTTTTCTCGTTGCCCCGTCTTTGATATCACCCTTATGTGGTGGAAAAGGACGTTAAACTCCTAAACACCCACCCACCCACCCTCTCTCTGCCTCTCTCTCTCTCTCTCTCCCTTCTTCCCCCACCCGGCCCCACCCCCAGTCACGTGGCTAATCGGTCGAGGTCGTAGAGGATCTAGTGTCATTGGTAGAACTTGGAGAGGGGAGAACCGACAACAAAACAGACAAAATAAAATGAAGTTTGGAGAAACAACTTTGTAGGACGGGGCCGTTCCTCCTTGTTTGTGTGTTTCGTACCAAACACAAATTGTGAAAGTGTATAATGAATTGGCCAGTTTTTCAGCGGTAATAATAAATCAAGTCACCGGCCCCCGTAGTGTAGTGGTTAGCACTTCGGATCATGGACCGGGAGACCCGGGTTCGAATCCCAGCCGAGGCAAGCGGGATTTTTCCTACCTAGGTCGGCTCCTACCCAGAGCGGGTGTGCTACGGGCCCGATGGGGAGGCTGTTGCCACACAGCCGAGTTTCACCCACTTCACGGGTGCGACTTTGGGGGTGCTTCCCTTGGTATGACACGTCTTATGACGTGGATGATTACACGGCCGGCACCGCAGGTGCCGTAGTTCCCGGGCCTGGTTATTGCCGGGATATTTATGACAGGAAGCGTGGAATACGGCCCTGTCCCGAAGTCCCAAACCACATGGACCTCCATAGCATCAGCTTACTATCATCCTCATCTCCATCATCATGCATAATAAAAATTGTCCCAGGTTCCGAGTCCTCCGGAGTTCCACCCATGACCTGGGAGGAACACCACTGGAGCTTGCAAAGAGTTGGGACAGCAAAAAAAAAAATAAATAAATAAATAAATCAACTCGACAAAGCAAGACAAAAACTCTTTCAATATAAAAAAGGAGAAGAAGAAGCAGGAAAAAGATGAATAGAAAGAGCGTGGAGATGTGCTTTGGATAGCTTACATTTAGGATCAGTGTCTGTGAGATGTGTTACACATACTCAACTGCATGCAAACATGGTATACAGAGAAGCTCGACCGTGAACAGGTTCCAGTCAAGTCAAGTCATATTTTGTTGACAAAAGTCTGTACAAAATGTGATCGCCTTTGATTGAGGGGGTGGGTGGGTGTTTGGGACTTTAACGTCCTTTTACACCACATAAGCGTGATCTCAAAGACAGGACAACGAGGAAAAGGCCAGCACAAAGAACCTGGAAGAATGGGTGGTAAGGGTTGTGCACAGCAGCATTCAGACTGGACGGATTCGAAATTGTTGGAGTTCAAGGAAAGGAACGTGATCAACATGACATACACCTGTATCCAGTATATGTATGTAGTTAGTGTTTCTGCTAAACCTGGATTTCTAGGTGACCACAGCAGAGCTGCTGCTATGCTGTGGGTAAGGTTCTCTTTATGCCTGCACTGTCTTCACAAACATTTTCACACGAATTAACATTGTGTGATTGGTTGACTGTTTCAGTGAAGGCACGACCTGTATGGAAGTTCTGCGCTATGAGAAGCAGCAGCTTGACAAACAGGTGATTGCTGCTTCAAGTGGCTTATCTTGTCATGAGCAACTCTCAGAGTGGTAAAAAGAAACGGTTCAGAACAGATACTGCAACTATTGTGTCAGTGATGTCCCCAAAGACTGTCTCAGTCTCTCTGCTAATATCTTGTTTTTGAATGGAAACTGGGTGCATTGTGACAGTAACATGTTGCCTTAAACTTCACTTTACCCTGGCTGTATGACCTTGAATAGACAACATGTCAGCTCATATAATTAATTATTAGCACTGACAGTTATAGAAGGCTATTGTTTTACTGGTGTCTAAATAGTATGTCATGTGTGACAAAAAATGTAAGACAATAGCGCTGCATTTCTGTGCAGATCTCGTACCTGAAGGACAGCCTGACAGCAATTCAGATGCAGACATTACGTCACAAGAGTGCCCTGCTGGAGGAAAAACTAGAACTTCAGCAGAAACAGCTGCGTGAGGGAGGTCGGGAAGCTTGGTTAGGTACGTATAGTGTCACACCTGCTTTCAGTGACCACTTTTGGAAGCATCTACCTGTCTTTGAAAGACAGTTTCATGGTTCCATTGAACGTTGCTGCTAACAGATACAGGTATAACCAGCTTTTGGTTGTTTGTTGTCTACAGGGTTGTCCATGCTTTGTGGAAACCGTGAAACTGGATGTTGATGTTCATAGTGCTGGCATTTCTTCTGCTTCTAGTTCTTTAGTGCTACAGAGTCAATACCTTTTTTGAGGCCTGATGCTTTAGCATGAAATACAGTACTTTTCCTGTTCATTCTTTTATGCCATAAAAACATTGATTCTTTATATCAGCATGCTTAAAGACAAGCAGTGATGAAGTGTCCAGATCTGGGCTGATTTTCAAACGTTTTATCTGCTTGTGCAGCCTACATCGGGGTTGTGGAGAAAGAAATGGCAGGATTTGAGCATGAGGCCCGACAGCTGACACGTATTGGAGAAGTTCAGAAGGCAGAGACGATGATTAACAAACACAGGCTGGCAAAGAAAGAGGTAACGTATAAAATCAAAACATATACTCAATCACCTCAAGACAAATATCTGGTGAAAACATGCTGTAGCCAGTGCTTTTTTAAGCTGTATATTTGTGGTATTACTGCTCACTCCTGAGTTTGATTCTGGCAAATTTCTGATGTTTTCTACTAATAATATGAGTTTGCTAGCTCTGGAGTTGAAATTAGAGATATAATGCTCAGTTACTGGTGCAGCTTTAGCAGTGAGGTCTGCTCTTCCTTCACTGTTGATGCCATATGGCACCTCGAAACTGCAACTACTTTCTAGGCATTGCACACATTTCCTATATTAACTTTCAAAATGATGTACCATGTCCAAAGGCAAGAGATGCTGTTAGCTACCGGTGCTTCATCTTCTTGTGTTTCCTTAGCTTGGGTTTGGATTAATAAGCGCCAAGGGCTTAGTAAGTATACGGTCTTAATAAACAGCACCTTTGGCGCTATTCAGTACCACGACCAGAGACGCCTATATGAACAACATCAGGGACTAGAATTTCAGAGTAGCTCAGAGCCACACTTACACTGCTGTGTTGACCTGACTGTTGTCTCTTTCAGCTTACTGCCATCAAGGCCAAGATCTCTACGTGAGTCTGTGGTGTTGTGACAGTCACTGACTGCCTGGTGCTTCAACCACTGCTCACACCTCCTCCTACGACAGCATATCTTTCAACAGCTTGCTTATTTCAAGAGATACGTGTATCATAATTCATGATGGAAATTGTGTGGTAAACGCTAGAAAAGTTTGAAAGAGATGCTTTGCCATGTATTCATCACTAAGTGAGCAAGTATTGAACAAAGTAGTGAGGAACTCTGTGACTGTAGGTAGTAAACATAGCATACTGGTTTGCATCTTGTGGCTGTAGATTTGCTGCATTGGGTATTTACGTATACTGTGTACATTTGTATGCAATTGTTTTCTCTCTGCATAAGAACAAAATGCATTTGCCACACAGAAAGATGCAATCTGTTTTCAGAGAGATGAAGGGAAATGTACATATGGTTAACTGAACAGAGCAAAATTAATATTTAAAAATAAACACAATGCCTATACACACTGGTGTGTTTTGAGGAACTATGGTTGCCGCTACACAGGTAATCTACATGAAAACCAATAGCTAGAACAGTGTTGTCTGATATGACGATGCTTACCAGTTGTAATTTCTTTACATATATTTACTACATTGCACATGTATTTTCAAACTGTAATTGCGCTGTACAATGAATGCATTTATGTGTAAATTATGAATTGAAATAACTTCTTCAGGAAGAGCGTTGAGGTTGTGTGTAATCCCAAAACATTAATACTGTATGCTAAATGGTATAATTTTGCAGCTTGTTCTGTTCTGGAGAATAACATTCCTGCTGTGGGGCTGTGGATGCAGGAAACTATATACTTATTTGTTTTCATGGTATGTTTGTTCAGGTGTGCGTGTGTCTTTGATGACCTTTGTTGAGTTTGATTGTACATGCACTGTCTTGTCATGGAGTGTCTGCCTGCCTTCCTTTCTTCTTACTTTTGTACAGATTTTCACAAGGATTATCTGTGTTGTATATAAGTTACGATTTTGTGATTCCTGTTACATGTACTGATTCAATCATTGTTAAATTCTATTTCTGTTTCACTGGGGCAAACCAGCAGTGTAGTGGTCAAACCGTGTCAAGGGTGATGGGTTTCAGTTCTATGGATGATGGGTTTCAGTTCTATGGATGATGGGTTTCAGTTCTATTGGGGGCATGGAATTTTACATCTTGCATGGGGCGCAGTGGTCACCAGGTGTTCCCTCTAGGTGCTGCAGATCCCTGCCCACTTTGTTTGAAAGTGCAGTTCACAATAAATTAAAATAAAACTAATTCTAAATTTGGAGCTGACCCTTTGCATCACGTACCTGTTGATTGTAATGTGTGTTAGCTGTTCAGTGTGTGAGCGAATGTGTGTGATTCACGTGAGTGTGCGGGTTACATTCAGGCATGCGCTTTAGGCAAAGTTGGTGCGTGTAATAACCCAAGATAGAACAAATAGAAACGGAAACGGTAACGACTGCGAAGTGGTTACAAGTTAAGCAAATAAAAGCGACACAAAAGGGACAGAAACCACTTAACTTTGACAAAGGACGGCACAGGTCGACGTTTCGGCTTACGCCTTCTTCAGGACATAAACAAATGGACATAAACAAATAAACAAGATAGAACAGTTAAGTGTATTGTACATTATATAATGCTCCATGTCTAGTTAGTTGTATGAACTTGTGTATTGTATATTTATATTCTTTACTTTCTTATGCTGTCATGGTTTTGTCGTACTACACACACCACATTCATGAACTGTTTCCCAAATACACCACAGAAGAGATCACGAAAGTGGCACTGCCTGTCTCTGAAGCTTCTTTGGGAATGTGTGTGTGTGGGGGGGGGGGGGGGGGGGGGGGGGGGGGGGGGGGGGGGGGGGGGGGGGGGGGGGGGGGGGGGGGGGGGGGGGGGGGGGGGGGGGGGGGGGGGGGGGGGGGGGGGGGGGGGGGGGAGGGGGGGGAGAGGGGGGGCGGGGGGAAATGTACTGTATCAAATGTAAGTGCTTATATGTATGTGGACATCAATATTTCATTGTTGTGACCTTGGTTTCTAATAATTAATTGTCAAAGACACTGATGCCTTGATACACACAGCTTGTTTTGAATGAGACATCACCACCATCTACTCGCTGCCACAGTTTGGGAAATTGACAAAAGAAAGCGTCGTTCATCTCCCAGTATCCTTTTTCATGTCTTTGGCAATATCGATGTCTAAGCTGCTATGAAATCTGTTAACAACTTGCCAAAGATGTACAACTAGACTGACGACAACCAAACTAGGCTCATGTTTGCTGGGACCACTTTGCAGAACTAATTTCGCGTGGCAGAGAGATTTTGGCCGCTTTCAAGTCACACTCTTAGTGCACAGATAATTATGCAGATTGACCTGCTTGCGCGTAGTGATTATCAACTGCTGCTGTGATGACAGCTGAAACCGGCATGTGCGGTTTGGCCTTGATACTGTTATGCATGGGTCCCTCTGACGATTTGAATAAAAGATTAGCTTGCTGAATGTGACTAAGTAAGTATACATGTACATGGAACATCCATGAGCGTGCTGTATGTCATGTATTGCATTTTCATGGAGCAAGTTCAGATTTCTCAAAACTTTGAAGATGGATACATGTAAAAAATTGATTTTTGCTCCAGCGAAACTTCCGTGCGTAGTTCCAGCAAGCATGTAAGTGTGCTCTTTACAACAACAGCGAGCACGTAAGTGTGCTCTTTACAACAACAGCGAGCACGTAAGTGTGCTAGCTGGGGAGAAACAAAGCTTTCCCAGAAAACCTTTACCTGGCCATAAAATCAATCTGTAGATATACCTACTTCTAAATTTCTTGAGGAGACTTGATACACATAGCCATAATAGTGCAGGGGATTATGTACTTGTTTGGTTTATATGTAAAGAGTCTACACTGTCGCGAGCCATTTACATACAAAATAGATATCTTGTGATTTCATCCAGTGCTGGCTGTGAATGTCATGTGTGCTGGTTCTTTTTATACTGAGGCCATTTGATTAAACCCAGCAAACTGAATTTTTAAATATTGTATTTTCTCTGTGTGTGTTTGTGTGTGTGTATGTGTGTGTATGTGTTTGAACTCACAATATATGACATATCCACAGAGAGTATGTATACATGCCCTCTGATATCCACGGCTTGACCTAGGAAGTAAGGCATACTGAACCTGCATTATTACATGCAAACTGCTCAATCGTCTGGAAACCAGTACCTAAAAGGCAAGACTTTATTAATTGCAAAATCAAATAAAATGCTGATAAAACTGGGTCGATACATCCTGTAATCACCGGCTTAGGGAGTATGCCACAGACGTATAGATCTAGATCAAAACGTCGATGGAGTATGCACTATGTTTGGTAAGATTCCGGTTAATAGACGGAATGTTGCGGAATCTCCGCCGCACACAATGTGGGCTCTTGGCGTACACAAAATTGTGCCCGAAAGTTCAAGGTCATATGTGGAGTTTGGTTGTAAAGAACAGCTTAGCACATGGTGCGTCGAAGTTGGAAGCTGTAGGTGATTGTAATTTCACTGATTTTCGCACTGGAAGTTATTTACAGTCTCTTTATTCTCTCAACATACTGCATGCACGCGTGGGCACAAGTTTTCGTGAGAAGCTGCGTCACTGACGTAGGCGCTTGCTTTTTCGCGGATTCTAGTCTACTGATTACCGAAAACACGAGACGGTTGAGAAACAAATCTCGAACATAGTTAGTTTTTAGGTAAGGATTAGTAATTTTAGAATTACTGAGGTTATTGTTGTGGGTGAGTTTGGATGCCCCCAAGAGAGAAGGAGAGAGAGAAAACCAACAACAACAAAACGAAATGCATACATATTCCGTCGTCTTCATGAGACACACAAGCGGTGCTTCACTTCACTACATTCACCTCCACGTTCTTTAAAGTAAAAGTGGCGTAAGTCACACAGATAACACAAAAGTCTGAAGGTAAACTCGTTCTCACCTATTGCCATTTTCACCATTTCTGGTCAGATTAGTTCTGTAGGCATCAATAATGGAGACAGACTGCAGACATTGTTATTGTGAACGGCTGGATCCAGCACATCCTGCAGGAACTTTACAGTGCAAACAGTGCCGCAGACGTTTCCACAGTGGTGAGTACAAATATGTGAACTGCAGCCTCAGAATATATCCAAAGGTTTAAACCACATTTACATTACAGCAGGCAAGACGTATTAATTTATTAATTCCCAAATTTTCAGCTAAGGAGCTTTGTCAGGGGACATTGCAAACAGACAAATTTATGCAAGAACAACACCGATTTTCTCAGTCAGTTCATGGAGAGCAGCAATGGTCTATTGGCCATCTATTTTGTTCTGATGTAATGCAGCTTAAATTTTGTTTGTTTGTTTGTTTTGTCTTTGAAGTAAGTACTCAGAAAGATGGGGGCTTCTGAAACTTCAGTGGAGCTGCTTTTTTCTGTTTTTGTTTTGTTGTTGCTTTAAAAAAAAAAATACTGTATTGGTGAAAAGAACTGGTTTTCGTCAAGTTGCACAGTGTACTGACGTTGTAATCCAATTTGTTTGCAGAATGCCTGCACACTCCAGTCCTGTCTCCGCTGCGAGGAGATGCATTTTATGATTTCAAATGCAGCAACTGTGGTTCACACAATGAAGAGGAGTGTGAGAGGAAAAAAATGTCTTGGTAAGAGATTTTTGTGTTGCATGGGCAATAACGATTGTGAAGAGCTTGCAAGGATTTTGAGGGTTTTGCCTGTAGATACGGTGGACAGTGCACACGGTATGTGTACTTGTGCAAGGAAAAAGAAATTTGCAGAGAATTACTGTAGTTCTTTAGTAATTTGTGTCATTTATGTAATTTAGAAAATGAGTATTTGTGTTTGTTGTCATTACTGGATGTCAATAAACTTTTAATTACAAATTTACAGGGAGAAGTTTTTGTACTGGCCATTATTTAATGCCATTACTGTACTACTTTACTGTAGTAATTTGTGTCATTTTTGTAAATCCATAGATTATGAGTATTTGTGTTTGTTGCCATTGCTGGATGTCAATAAACTTTTAATTACAAATCTGCAGTGAGAAAAGTTTTTGTACTGGTCATTGTTTTTTTTAGTGTCATTACTGGACTACTTTACTGTGGTTATTTGTGTCATTTATATAAATCCATAATTTCATAATACGAGTATTTGTTTATGTTGTCATTGCTGGATGTCAGTGCACTTTCGGTCACACAGAGCCAGAATAGCTGATCTGGTAGTGCGTCAAATGCATCAGCATGGACTACAAGATTGAATCCTGACTGGGCGCCAAAACTTTTTATTGGCTTTTTCCCCCAATGCCCCATCTTTGATGTTACACTCACAGTCATCTCCTAAACAACCAAGCAGCTTTGTGATGAAACTTCCTTGTTCGCCTCCCGTTAGATGAGCAGCCCGGTGTTCTCGATGAAGGCTGCCGTCCGTCACAGCTCCTCCAGGGTGCCGTATAGCTTGGCTTCCACTGCTGTCGGTGTCGGCCAGTACTTCCTCCTGGATGCTGCATGCGTCGTACAATCTTGAAGGATGTGGTCGGCTGTCATTGGTCCTTCACCACAAGGGCACTCTCCACTCTGTCCAGTGCCAAATTTTGTGTGCATGTGGTGGTACAGGCGATTGTGTCCAGTCCTCAGGCGGAAGAGCTTGACCTGTTCCCGTCGTCGTGTGAAACAATTGTGGACATTTTCTTTTCTCTTTCATTTTGCAGGTTACAGGTTGTGATGTTGGCTCTTTACAATCTACAGCTGGGTGGGGGTGGCAAGTGCGGCTACTACCGATGGAAAGAGCATGTTTGTGGCTTCATTGACAAGAACTGGACAGTTTTCTTTGGAGCTCAAAGGTGCTGTGCATCAGTATTGCTGACATGGTGTGGTACATGTATGCACTGGATTTAGTCGTCTGTGTTGTGCATAACACAGAGTCTGTATTTGCCTCTCTAAATTTCCAAAGGAAATTGCATGGTTTGTCACCACACATTCTTCCAGAAACCCTAAACTGCTTATCTAAGCATGCAGCCCCTGTACACTTTGAATAGAAGAAGTGCTTCTGGCTCTGGGCTGTTAGCCCCGTCAGCAAATCCTTAAAGCGTCTGATGTTGTAACTTGATGCAAGTGAGTGTTGTGGTTGTGCAGATTCAACATGTTCGACTAACAATTTTCTGCAACATTCATGTATGCCAGAATTGCCTCGAAAGCCTTTCGTATGAATCAGAATGGCTATACCACCATCATTAGCATTAAGTTAATGGCAGTACTGATGGTGATAATTTTGCATTATCTTTTTTTGTCTTTGTATTAATTGTTGTTGTTGTTGGTTCTTGCAGGAAGAAGACAACACTGTGGCATGGGACTGTGGCAGGCACTTTATCAAGTAACTGTCCGCAAAAGTTCACGTCTGGAACCAAAGAACTGGGAGAAACAGGATGGTGGAAACTGACGGAGATGAAACCACCTGTGTTTAGTTTAGGTGTGTACATACTTCTTCTTTTTTTTTCTTTTCTTTTTTTGTGTTTGTGTGTGTTTGAGCGTTGTTTTGATAGGTGTGTAGATACTTCTTCTTTTTTTTTTTTTTCTTTTTTTGTGTGTTTGTGTGTGTTTGAGCGTTGTTTTGATAGGTGTGTAGATACTTCTTCTTTTTTTTGTGTGTGTTTGTGTGTGTTTGAGCGTTGTTTTGATAGGTGTGTACATACTTCTTCTTTTTTTTTTCTTTTCTTTTTTTGTGTGTTTGTGTGTGTTTGAGCGTTGTTTTGATAGGTGTGTAGATACTTCTTCTTTTTTTTTTTCTTTTCTTTTTTTGTGTGTTTGTGTGTGTTTGAGCGTTGTTTTGACCTCTTTTTTTTGTGGGGGGGGGGGGTTGAAGTTTTAAGTGCTATTAGCAGAAATCGCCAGAAACAAGGAGCTGAAAAAAACCAGGACAGTGGAATTGTGGCCCTTAAGCTATTTCTAATTTTTGTTTTCTCAGAGAGAGTGCGTGTTTTGTCAGTTCTATGAAATCTTTGATTGAGACTTGACTCTGAAAAGTCATTGCTTCAAGAATTGTGACGGTCTAGCCACATCACCACTGTGCAGTTTTCACCGGCTGCAAGCCATTGGTCATCTTAAAAACTGAATACAAACAATTGTATAGTGAATGTATGCATCCTTGTTTTCATGTTTGTGCACACACAGATGCTGGTAGCAAGCAGAGTCACAGGGGAGGCAAGCATCAGACAAGCAGTGCTACCACAGCTTCCCAAGAAAGCCAGGACAACACCATGGAGGCCAAGAGGCCGCGGCGTTCCCGACCATTCTCTCTAAATGCGGCCATGGAGCTGAAGGCCATGAGGAGATCGGTGGCGGTGCGTTATGGTCAAAGGGAACTGTATCCACAACTTAGAGACTGGTTGTTGTTTTTTCAGTAGTTGTACATTTTTTTGTCCCACTCTACAATATGTACCAGAATTAGCGAAATTTAAGCTCATCGTAAACCAGAGAGGGTTTTCAAGTTGAAATACCTGTTATAGTGAAACGCATCATTAAGGTGGCCTGATGCTTAGGCCAGTGTGGCTGAGGACTCATCACACACACCCCCTCCCCGCTCCCCCTTGCCCCAAGACCACTGATGCAGTGCAGGTTAGAAAAGGTTAGCAATAGCACATTTAACACTTTTACCTGAGCAATTCTCAAACTCAAGTTAAATTCCACAGTGCAGACAGCTTAGTGGTACAGTACAATGACTGCTGTTGTCTCAACCAGAAACCCAGTACTGCATTACCTTGGCTGTTTTCAGGCAAGTGGTAGAAGCAGAAGATCATGCACCAAAGTGGAGTCGCCAGAACAGACAGAAGTTTCACCGCAGGTTGCTACACCTACCGCGACAGAGTCCCTCCAAAGTACATCAGGGACGCGGAACATTTCTGATCCTGATCCATTTATTGGGCTGTCTCTGTCATCTGTTGAGTCTGCCAGACAGTCTGCGGAACTTTGTGCAGAAACATCTGCTGACACAGACGTCAAACCATCCGGGAGTGGTGCACAGATAATGTCTCCTGGGTACCAACGAGGTCCAGAGGAAATGATGGATTTCATCCAGTCAGAGAACAGCAATCCATCGACATCGTGCCTGTCTTCACGGAGTTCCAGTCATGCAGATTTGACCTGGGATGAGGATAGTCAGGCGTCACTGGCTACCAGCAGCCAGTCGTTCACTGCCAGCAGCCAAGAGTTGCGGCAAAGAGGGACAGATGGTGAGTGAACTGGTAGGAGTTTTGAACTTACTGTGTACTCTGTACTGTTCCTGTCTGTGCCATTTACGCTGTGCATTCATACTTGATTTCAAATGAACCCAGGAATAGCAGTAGCCCTGTTGATCATCTATGATATCCTAACAGTGACATTATAAAGCATTTTTTGGCCGCGAAATAGTCATTGTAGCTTGCGCGGCGTAAAGCCCTAAGTAACTAACTAACTCATGAAGCATTTTATGTTTGTAGTGTTTTTGCTGCTCCTGTGACAGGGTAGTTGACAAACATAAACCTATGGTTGGAGGACAAGGCGGTAGAAGCATTCAACCCAAGGAAAAAAAACAAAAACAAAGAAACACAGCAACAACAAACTTATCAGCTGGTTGCATGTCTGGCTTGTTTCAGCATCTTTTACAGCAGGACAGTTGCTGGGCAATGAAGGAGACAATGATGATGACGATGACTTTGAGATAGATCCGGGCTCCATGTCTCTGTCTGCACTGGGTTCAAATCGTGACTTGTGCCACTCTCCTGTCATGGAGGAACTGATGCAGAACATAGAGGGTAAGGTTCTGTTCAATCTTCTGCACATCTGAATCATAAGGAATCCCTTGTATTTTTCTGTGCAAAGATATGTAAAAAGGTGTATTTTCCTGTAGAAACCCAGTTAATTATGAAACCAGAACTGCTTACAGTGCACGCATGTTTGCATGCATACCTACAGCGAGTAAATAAACTTAACAATGACCTATTTCATTCGCAGGTGACACACAGACAGATTCATCACAGCCCGATGTAACAGCTGCTTGCCAAATGGAGTCTGGACCAGAGGACACTGATGTTACCATGGACTCTGAGGGTCCAAGCGAACGCGAGGAGGATGGAGGGACTAGTGAAGAGGAGGGGGCCAGGGAGGGGAGTAGCGAGGGGGAAGAGGAGCAGGAAGGGGCAGGCAAAGTGCCAGTGCGACGCAGACATCCGATGAAGAATCCTGCTACACAGGATGAAGACCAACCGGAGAATATACCGAGATTAAAGTATGTAAAGTACTCTGGAAAGAGGCCTGGCATCCAGGCTGCTTACCAGGGGTTACTCTCAGAGTCGTCTAGCTGTCCTCATGAGCAAAATTTAAAATAGGCACCACACTGTGGCAGCATGCAGCCCCTGGCAAAAGCAGATACAGGAGGGAAAAAAAGGCCAAATTCAGTCTACTGTATTCAAACAAGATGGAGAATTTACTGTACTTTGTAACATGCCTTTAATCTGATCAGCAGGACTGTCTGTCTGCAGTCAACCTGCCTCAACACAAGATGTATGCAGCTAGATTTTCATGTGCTTTACCCATGTCCATGATTTGTTGGTAACCTTGTCATAACCTTGATTGTATTGGCGTCAACAGCCTTCGCCCCATCACTCTGTACGATGAGAGTGTCCTGCTTAAGAGGCTGAACGCTTGCACAGAGGTCAAGAAGTCTGAAGATGGGGAAACCGAGCTGCCTTCATGGAAGGTGGAACAACTTGCGCAAGCCAGGAACCGCCTGCGTAGAAAACTCATTGTTAGAAAGGTGAGGTACGGGGGATAGTTTACTGGATAAACATGAAACTTGATGTCAGTACTTGATAAACATGGTTTATCAGTCCATCCGCCAGTGGATGGGGATTATTGTTTCTAGTTGTCAGTATGTCATAGACGTTTTATTACAAATAAAACTTTGCAAGTATTTATGTAGAACTTAGTGGTCATTGAAAATGTGGATTATCAGAGCACATCTTGTTGGTGTTTTCAGTTGAAAAGAGACCGCGGCTTGCCAGAGTTTGATCTTGATGCCCACATGACACAGCTTTCCATGAACTACTGGGGAACCGCACCACCTTCACAGGTACTGTTTAGATAAAGAAAATAAAGATAACTTTATTAATCCCATTGCTGGGAAATTTTTCTGGTCCATGGTCTCACACACTTAACGACAAACAAAATGGGTATGTTAGGGTGCCTCGGCTCAAAGCAGCAGTCAAGTAGGTAGTCGGCAGGATGTAGTTTGCGCTGAAATTTTGGTCGTCTTGTCTGTGGGAGAAGATGTAAAGTTTGAGGTCAAATACCATATGTGGATAAGCTCAGTCCCATCCGGCCTCTGATAGTTCTTTTTTTTAAATTATCTTGTCCACTCCTTCACTGTTCATTTTCATTTGTATGGTTTTGGGTTTGTTGTTGTCTTGAAGTGTGTGACTGATAAAGACTGACGTGTGTGTGTGTGTGTCTGGTGGTGTCCATTGCACGTAGTTTTATATGATTGCTACTGTGCGTGTGTTGCTTTGTTATGACCTTCCTCCATGACTTATGCTGGTTCTTTCCCCATGTGTATGTAACAGGATTTAGAAGGCTTGAATCCATATGGCGCTCCGATGACCAGGCATCCACATGGGTATGTCCGCACCTTGGACAGGTTTCTGGTAAGTATTTCTCTACAGGTTTCGTCGTTTGAGACAAGACTGTAGCAGAGTGACATCAACCATTCTTTAGACAAAGCTATCTCTTGTAAATTTGTACATCTGTATCCTCTTCTTTCAAAATGCATGTTTGTTTTCCATTGTGGTGAAAAAGGGGTTAGCATCTTATCTGGTAAACAACTCTCTTACTTTTTTGTTGTTGTTGTTTTTTTGGGGCGGGGGGATAGCAGGGTTTCAGACAAGATGGAGACTGGCAGTAACTGCAAGTTTTCTTTGACTTCAGGCCCGTTTAGGTGGTGCAGGCATCAGCATACAACACACGTCTTTCCGCACCCGTCTAGTTGGCTTTGAGGATGACCAGCTTCAGCCCATCACAAGCCCTTACACTTTGCGGTGCGTATTTTACACTCTATTTAGATCAAGCTGCTAGCACCGTAACAACAAACTGGAAATGCATTCTCCCCACATGAGTGTCTTCGGGGGGATCCAAGTGGAACAGATACTTCTCACTCAGTTCCCAAAATTGCTGGGGTCTGTGTTGGTGAATTTGCATGAGTTCTGTCTACATGTCTTTGGGGCTTCAGTGAAGCCTGAGTTTTGCTGACTGTGCTGTTCATACATTGGGGTAAAAAATACAAAACGTAATGCTATCAGACACAGCTCAAAGGGGAATGCAACTGAAGAAGAAATTTGCCTGTTCTGGTTAGTTTGTGTCTTGAGATGTCAGGTGCTTGTTTCAGTGTTCCTGGTTCAAGTTAATATGCTTGGTTGCTCACTGGAATGAAGTATTGTGATTCGTATTTCTTTATTGAAATTGCAGTATTTCCAGAGACTTACCATGGTAAAGGTAGTCAGTATAGCTGAATTAGTCAGTGAAGATGACATGGCTACTTCATGTATAACCAGTAAATTACTCATTTGCAGAGTACTGAAGCCATTCATTCGACGTGACACAGAAAGCCGACCCCTGAAGCTGAAACTTCTACAAGAGATCATTGCATATCCTCACAGGTGCGGTATAGCAGCTAATCAGTAATGTCAAGCATAGCTTAATTTCCATGTCAGCCACATTTGACTAGACAAGACGGTTTAATCAGAGTTTGTGATAAGGCAGTTCTGACCACTATTGTGCATTATTGGTAGTGGGTAAGACATTTAAATTGAATACAACAGTTGCAGTCCCCTTTTGTGTACTCTACTAACCACATTGTAATGTAGTTGACCTACGTGTACAATTTTCTGGCAGAAATGATCCTGACTGGGTGCCCCCTCCCCCTGCACCTATTGACTACTGCTATGTGAGACCACAGCACATTCCATCAGTCAACATGTTGTGTAGTGCATTCTTCTGGCCTGGGATTGACTGTAAGCTTTCCTGATTCTCTTCTGTGAATACATGTGCTCTCTCTCTCTTTGTCTGGCAACCGGTCTCTGTCTGTCTGTGATGTTGACCCCAAAGGTGCAGTTTGTTGAGATCTTATAAGGAGGCTCTTTAACGTTACAAACAAAAAATGTGAGAAAAAGTCAGAAGTTTAGTATTCATTGTTCTTGGTGTGTGCACCAATTGTTTGGTGTTAAAAAAAAAAAAAATCTGTTCTGTTTACCGATTTGCATGTGCTTCTTGGGCCATGTTGATTCTTCACGTGAGTGTCAAACCATGCATACCAGGACAGCCTTTCACTATTCTGCATTCATGACATGTTTCATTGTCATTACAGTATCGGAGTGCTTGCAGTACCCAGACTTCAGTTGTGTTGTGCTGTACAAGTAAGTAATTAATGGTTAGTTTGTTGGGGAGAGGGGGGGGGGTTTGGTTTGGGGGCCATTTATTGTTGTTATTTGTGTTTTAATTGGTTTTTTTGTTTGTTTGTTTGTGGGTTTGGTTTTTGGTTGTTTTGTTTGTTTGGTTGGTGGTTTTTGTTGTTGTTGTTGTTGTTTTTTTGTTTTTTTTTTTTGGGGGGGGGGGGGGTACTGTTGATGTGTGGAAGATGTAACCCATGATCAGTTTACATATCGTTTTCTTGAACCATTTACTGTTTCATCCATGTAAGATATAACCCTGTACACAACCATAACGAACAAGCTGGGTCAAAGTTCTAACAGCACTACTCCTGTTGTTTCTGCCAGGAAGATTGTGGTGGCCTTTGCCTTCATGGTGCCTGACGTGAAACACAACGAAGCTTACATCTCCTTCATTTTCACACACCCAGAGTGGAGAAATGCTGGCATCGCAAGCTTCATGCTGTACCACCTCATTCAGGTGAGTTTTGATGTTTCTGCTTTTTTTCAAACATTACTTATTTTCACTTGATAAGTGAAAATTTGGTAGGCCGCTGGTCTTGACAGCTCATTTGCTGGTTCCAGAAGCATTGTGGTGCGCATTTTTGAGTACATGTACAAATTTAACAGGCATTCTGATATACAGGGAAAAGAAATTATAGATTACTTATAGATAACATATTCCGAAAGAGCACCTTCACTAGTTTTTACAAACAGTGTTGCTGTTTTTCACAATGCATATTTTTAGATAGCCCTTATGTTATCTCAGATTTACATGTATGTGTACTCTGTTTTACCTTGTGAAACTCTTCTAATGGTGTTGTGCATTCGAAGCCCTTCTTACTCAAAGCATCTGAATGGGAGCATCTTTCGTTTGTTTGGCAGACATGTATGGGGAAAGATGTAACTCTTCACGTGTCGGCTACAAACCCAGCCATGCTTCTTTACCAGAAGTTTGGTTTCAAAGCCGAAGAGTTGTGTTTGGATTTTTACGACAAGTACTTCCCTGTGAACTCCCGAGAATGCAAACATGCATTTTTTCTTCGCCTGCATCGTTGAGTGAGATCTCATCTTCATTCTGAGACTCTTGAGTGTGTGTGAATTTGGAATTCAGCTGTTGATAAATACAAGTGGAGAGATGAATGAAAATGTGGATTGTCAGCTGCTGCGCGTGTATGTCTGCGAAACATGGCTGAATTTTGTAGCTGTCGGTGTGACTGCAAGTGTATGTCTTGTTTTTCTCTGGAAAATGAATGCATGTGTGTGGGTGGAACTATCAATAAAGTCTTGCCCGTGTGACGCCCACTGCTTTTGTTGGTAGCTTTTCTGTTATTTTCTGCAGTCACCCAAGTTCATGACGTTGTCCTACTCCAGACATAGGTGGTACACTGAATTTAGGAGTGAAAATATTATATGCAGTGGGAAAAAGTGGAATAAAATAATTCTGAAATTTGCACTGACATCTGAACATGTGCATGCACACTCACAAACTCATTTGGGGTTTCAATCTTTTTATTCTTTTTTTCTGCGGTTTTTCTTTTTGTCTTTTTTTTTTTCCTCATGATTTGCATGAACCATACAAATGAGGACATGCATACACAAACTCGCTGTGACACGCACTAGCCAGTGGATACCGGTACTTTTGATTTGACTGGACAATTGTGACTGGGAATGCAACAGCCGGCAAGCAATATTAAATCCTGAAAGTCTTGTTTGACCCGTGACTGACTTCTGAATGAAATGAAATCATTTCTTAGAATCACAGTACATAATAAACCAGCATAGCATGGTACATTGCTAGCTTACAATTTGTTCAGTGATTAGATAAGGGCCTTGTAGTTGAAAGTATGACTAAACAACGGTGGTCAGGGTTGTCAAAATGCACTGTTGAAGTATTCTTACAAATATATTTCAGGGTGTGTCAATGCAGTTTTGGACTCGATCATGAACCAAAACTGTTACCTGAAAGCCTGCCTTGTCAATGGTGAATGGCAGTGATTTTTGTTTATCGAAAATAAGACACGACCTTAAATAGTATGCAACTCAAAATGTGAGAAAATATTCCTTAATCAGTGGCAGTGAATGGGAAAAGCAGGCTGAAGTTGCTGCAAGTGCAAGCTATTCTATGTTGAGCCAGAAAATGATGTTAAAGGTGCATGGATTGACTACTATCCCATTTTTGAAGAATTTCACATCGCTAAACAAATACAACTCACTCTGAAGGAAGGCTGAATTTGATTGGTAGCACAGAATTATACACACACAAAAGATCTTTTGGAAAGATCAACCTGGTTTTCTCATTCACTGTCGCATGATAATGCCAAGGTTGAATGGACAAAAGGACAAGACAGCAGAGATACTAAGTACACAGTCTATGCATGAAACCACTGGTCTATAATATTTCATGAGAGCAGCAAGCTGAATTGCACTTGTGGCTTTTCCATTCAATCCAACCACCCACTCATTTCAGACCACTCTCTCCACGGACAATTTCACAGATTCAGACCAGATCAGTCGAAAGAAACATCAAGTACATTTGGGGGGACATAGTTACAATCGACGGTTCCTGTACAAGCACAAACAGCATGTGCGCACACACCGTGATAGCAAGAGCATCACTACACTTTTGATAATGTTCCACGACAGCTATGCGGCCCACAAATATGCAGGAAAATACATGCTTGACACCAGATTCTGCTCACATTTCTGTACAAATTGTGATCAAAACCAATTACTGGCCAACCATATACAGCTGGCGCGTCTTTGATTTGAATACATGATTTGACATATTGTACACATACCTACAACTTCCACGTTGCCAAACTGAAACATTTCTAGCAGAACGGTAAACTGGGATGGAGTTGTATCATTTAATTTCTGATCCCTCTTTACTCATTGTTTGTAGATTCACAATTGTCGCAGGAGAAATGTCCACCACAGTGTCTTGAGTTAACATCACATGCCAACGAAGAGTCGGTGGGAAAATAAAACTTACTATCAATTCTAACCAATAAACATTATTCACTGACACATCCTAAATTCTGCCGATGTACCCATACAAAAATGATGAATTTTCCTTCTTTGCTTTTCTTGGTTTTTTTTTCTTCTGTTATCTGTTATCAATCACAACCACAATTAGCCTTACCGAAACAATGTCAGATAAAATACATCCCAGTCTACAATTTGTGTTTATGTTCCTTGAAAACAGACTCACGATGAGGCATCATGTGAAAAATACTGCTTCAGTGTTGATAATGTACAAGTAATCAATCCATCAAAACTCAGAATTCAGAGTGAAAAACCATAAAACTTACAAATACCATGTTCCCTTTTGGGGGCTTGAAGCTGTTGAAATGATAATTACATTTTCACCATTTAGATCAGATGTCATGCTTCAAGTTTCCATTCAAGCTTTTCGCAACATTACTGAAAATGACCCTTACACTATCAAAAAAAACAAAAAACAAAAAAAAAAGATGCAAATTTTCATTCTCAAAACAAAATCAAATAGGAAAAAAATCTAAGCCCAAAAATGGTATCAAGAAAATCAGGTTGCCGCAGATCCACAATCTCTTCACGATGCAAATTAAGTCTCACACACTCATGGATGGAATGGGGAAACCGAAACGTCAACTGATGTCGTCAATGCTGTGTCGAAAGTCTACAGTTGCTCTCCATCCCTGTGACACTGAGAAAAAAACAGCAGCCGAATCCAGTATCATTTTCGCGATGATGCTCCACACTGTGAGTTCAGGAAATCCTCATAGGCCTTCTCTGCTTCTTCGTCCATCGTGAGACCGTCAGGGAGATATGGAGCATACCCGTCGTCACCTCCGTATTCGTCGCTGTAAGGGAAATAACTAAACAGTCAGCTATGAATATTGTCATGAATATGCTGATTCAACTTTTAAGAACAATCCCATTGTGTTTCGCACTTGAAACTGCTTGCATCCTCAATTTCAGCTTGAACATCTACTGACAGAATGCACTCAATAGCTGAAGTACTTGAAACAGGGAGGGCAAAGTACTCAGAAAATAAACAAGGAGTTAGAGTTAAAAAGATGATGTCACATGTCATGATCTGTCTATCCAAAACTGTATGAAGGAAGTGATGCGGTAAAACGCCAAACAAGTTTTCCTCCCTTGCGTTCATTTCTGTTAGGTATATATACATGCACAACCAATGTGCCTTACTTTTGACAGTGTTCACAAAAGAAAGAAAAAGTCTCCCCACATGCAAACACAAATAATACTCACTACCCGTAAGACGCCTGGTAGTCACTGTAGCCATCGTCTGTAGACCATGCTCGATATCCAGAAGACATATCATATCCCATGTGGTTGCTTTGACTGGGAAGATGCTCTTCTGTCATCTGTCCAGAAATACAGTACATGCGCAATCGACAAATGATACCAGCAATGTACTGATAGCCGAATGCTTAAGGACAAGGGTCAGAGACTTTTATTTTCAAAACGTCCAATTAATTTCTCACATAGGCGGACATACATCCTATCTTTTCTGTGCGACACTGGACAATATTCAAGACAAATGCCCATGCTCTCTACTATCCCAGCAGGAACATTTTGTCCCATTCTAGTTCCCACAGATACAAAACCCTTTGTGTGTCAGTATGTCTGTGTGTGTCTATGTGTGTCCAAATTTGTAGATGACTGATGACCACAATGCCATGTATTGCCACAGTATGTGCCATCAGCTCACTATGACTCTTCAATGGATCACATTTCAGCTAAAACATCACCAAAGGTGCACTAGCATTTCTCAATGCACATCTATAAAAAATTTCAACGTCTACACCATTTGCCTTGAAATGTATCTCACCTGGCCACCATAGGCAGTGGTTTCGGCCTGCCAGGCAAGAAACTCTCGTTCCTCGTCTTCAGTTAGCACGTAATGGCCATCTTCCAAGTCTCCGTCATCGCTGTACCCTGCCTCTTCTCGCGTGATCTGTTTCCCATGCATGTTGAAGAACACAGGCTCTGCCTGAATCCCCTGCAATGTGAGATGTCACAGATTATTTCAATTTAGACACCACATAATCTGGCAACAATCAGATTCACAGAGCTACAAGCGTCATAATCCGGGGACTGCAATATTATCTATATCTTCCATAAACTTTGTATTTGCAATTTAGCTGTTTTTAGAAAGCAAAAAAACCAACAACACACAAAAGGCTGTGTACAGTCTGTCCTAAAGAGGGTGGAGTAGAGTCGCTCAATCAGTTGAGCGTTTGAGTCAAGATTTGAATTTGGAAGGTCCCAGGTTTAAAGTTGTACAGTGCTCAAATGTGTACAGGCCTTTTCTAAGGGTCCCCCCCCCTTGAAATCAACCTCACTGTGGACGAAAGACAAAGCCGCAAAACAATGACCCATGTGACAAGCTTCTTGAGATCAATAACATGCATTCTACATAGCATCAGAGGTAAGGACAGATCATGCTGCTATGGGACACGGGTACGGGCCTGTCCCGCCTTCATGTACACTTACACGCACAAGTATCAAGTTTGCATGTTAAAGATCCTATGCAATATAATATTGAATAGGATTATATAAGAGGGACTGCGGCATGGACAACTATCATGGATCATGCCTGTAGGAAAAAAAATTAGGGGTGGCTCTGCACTATGGCAACATGCTTCCCCCCCAGATGGAGCACCAGCCCCTGTAGTGTAGTGGTTAGCGCTTTGGACCGGGAGACCTGGGTTCAAATCCCAGCCGAGGCAAGCAGGATTTTTTCTACCTAGGTCGGCTCCTACCCAGAGCGGGCGTGCTATAGGCCCAATGGGGAGGCTGTTGCCACACAGCCAAGACTTACACACGTCACGAGTACGACTTTGGGGGTGCTTCCCTTGTTATGACTCTTATGATGTGGATGATTACAAGGCCTGGTTAACACCGGGATATTTATGACAGGAAGCGTGGAATGCGGCCCTGTCAAGCAGTCCCAAACCACAGGGACACGTCTCCATAGCATCATCATACCATCATCCTCATGCATCATTAAAAATTGCCTCAACTTCCAAGCCCTCTGTGGATTCCACCCCTGACAAGGGGGGAATACCACTGGAGCTGGCAAAGAGTTGGGGCAGCCAAAAAAAAAAAAAAGGAAAGAAAAGGAGGAGCTGTCTAGATTTTCTGTAATTAGGACACAATGCATACAAATTAATTAAAGTCACAAAATTAATTAAAAAGAGGCCAAACTGTCCTCAAATCATAAGTTGCAGATGACACATACCGATGCAGGCGGACAGCTCACCTGAGCGTAGTCCAACATCTGTCTGTTTTGGGCCGGACTGCTCTGCTGCACCGGCTGGGGGGACTGCCCCCAGTTCTCTTCTCTAAATTTCAGGACGGACTCGATCAAAGCCTTCATGTTGCTGCAAGAGACAATGACGGGAATGAAGATCAAGAGTAACTGTACTGTCTGTAGGCGCTCCTGTTCCCCACATGCAGCCTCTCTTACAATTTTAGCAGAACACGTTTGTAACTAATTGTACTGACACCACTGCCAAAGTGCAAAAAAGACAAGTCTGGGACATACTTTACGGGACAGACACACCTCTCCCCTGGACTGTCAGTCAAACCTTGACATTGCTATGAATGTAATCTGTAACTTAGTCAAGCCAACTTTACTGGCCACCTCTTATTGCATCATTCCTGTTATAGAGGTTTTTTTTTTCTTTTCTTTTTTTTCTTTTTTTTTTTTTTTTTTTTTTGGGGGGGGGGGGGGGGGTGTACTCAGAGTTCTTCCGCTCACTAAAAAAAGGACCATGTATCTAGCAGTCACTTGTCTCTAGAGATCACTTTAGTCTAGTCCCTTGGATGACTGCCTCTGACATGTTTTACCATAGACAGAAACCTCCAAACATTTGCAACACACACATTCGCATAACCTGCTGCTTAACGCAAGACTGAACATACTCACGGTGCAAGCTGAGGAGAGCCTTTAAGAGCAGTGAGGGCTGCGAACACTTGACTGAAGTATTGAGCATTCTGTGGGTCTTGATTCATTTTTTCCTCCGTGGGGCCACCTGCCAGCTGGAAATTGCACACAAGTTCCACATTCACAAATCAAATGAGGCAATACAGTCCATGTCATATGAATGGCAAGCTGAACAGGTCATACAGAAATTCTGTTTGGGCTTTTTTGTTGAAACAAATAGGGACAGAAGTGATCTGCTTTAAATACAAAATCTCTCTCCCACCCCCCCACCCCCTCCCCCCAAAAAAAAAGAAAAAAAAAGAGAGAAACACTGAACCTTAAATGACACTAAATTATAAAATTTGGCGCAGGTCCTAAAGGTGCCATGCTTGTATCAGTACACATAAAACTGTAAAAACCTGGAAAATGTATGTCGTCAGGTGGATCCTATTGAACATGTTAACATAGCTCACACACTCTCTCGCACTCTCTCTCTCTCACACACACACACACACACACACACACACACACACAGAATGAATTAAACTGAAACCTTCAACAGCTGACAGACTGTCTTAACACTCATATCAGTGGGATGGGACACCAGCGTTATCATGAGTTCAGTCAGGGCACGTGGAAGAAACTCCAACCGCTCTGTCTGGCCACCTTGATCCACCTATAAGTGAGAAGAAAAAAAAAAGAAAAAAGGTTGAACTTCCTATGGCACAAAAATGGTGTGCATACACATTCAATCTAACAAATTCAGGACTCTTTAAATTTTATTCATTTATAAACACCAGACCTAAACTTAAGCTGAAATCGACAGTGTGAAAATATCTGCATAAAAAAACGCTGAAATACAGACGGACAAACACACAAATAAACAGACAGAGATTCCAATCCCCTGGTCCCACCCTCACCGGAAAAGGTTGGTGAAAGAGGGAGGGGGGTACAAGAAATTTCAAGTGACCGACTAATCAGACTCACCGTGACATTGAGAAAGAGTTCTCCCATGAACAGTGTCAAGCCGCAGAGAGTTTCCAGTCCTTCGTTCCCTCTTGCTAAGAGCTGCTGCCGGTTCATAAAATCTTGCTGGCATCTGTGAAAAAATATACAGCGATGATGACTTAAGAACCTATACCAGTTATGCACACTCGCACTCCTACCCAAAATGAACCGAAGCTCTTATTATTCTTGTCAAGTAGTGTATGGATGTGCCTCTGTCGTTTAATGTTCATTATTGAATCCATTTGTTCTAACGCTCTAAGTCATGTAACTACCAATTTTGTTTTTCTCTGACAATCACACAAACTACTGTAAGCAAGAAGTGCAACACTTCTAAAACAATCGAATCAATATTACATTTATTTCACATTTCAAACAAGAGCTAAAAATGCAGTGAACCATACCAGCATCTAAAGATTCTGCTGTAACTTTATCATTCACCTTTATCTCTCTCACACACACACACACACACACACACACACACACACACACACACACACACACACACACACAGAGCAAAGTAATGCACAAACGCTGCAATACCAACATACTTTTGCAAAAACGTTGCTTTGAATGTTCCAAAGATGGGATGGTCTTTGAGGTGGTTACACAGAAAATGACAAACTCGGGCTCCAGTATAGCGAAAATTTGGCTCAAACACACTCTGCAACAAAAATGAAACAATGCTGAACAAACGCACAATGAAATGACAAGCAGGGGAAAGGGGAAAAGGGGATTTTCCCGCATTCTGAGGAGACAACAAACAAATGGCATAAATTTATATTCATTTTCATACAGTCTAAGAAACTTTTCAGGAAACCATCTAACACAATGCCATCACTCTCATCCAAACATATATAGGACTTTGCCCCAGCCCAGTTCAGCATCATTCTCAAGACTGGTTGTTGCAAGCAAACCAAACACACACTGATCATTTCTCTCCTGCTGGTAAAAAAAAAGTCACCGGCCTCACTGAGTGTTATCATCATTGGCTCATGGTCACCATGATACGGTGACCATGCCAATGAATGACGTGAGAGTGTGCGTGTTACGTGTGGAGATATGTCTGGAGAGCCTGTCGTCTTATCGAGGCTGACGATGACACACAGGCGAACACTCCTCACATAGCGAGTTCTTGTCGACTGAGTACGGTCTCTTTCACTCACAGTTCTCTAAAGACTCGTGAGCGCGTAGAAAAGTTATAACCATCTGGAGTTTACAGCACTTCTCTGGTGTTACACAGCACTTTCAAGCTTCGCACATACAAGCTTCTCTCGTGCACACACACACACACAAACATCTCAGGGTCATATACAGCCACAGCATTCTAGCACCTTCTGAACCACTATTATAAAAGAACCAATCAAAAATCAGAATGTGAATCACCTTATTACTATTTTAAAACTTAAGAAGAATCCAGAATAATCGAGTACCTGCCTGCCAACTCTAGGCGCGCTGTATCACACCTTCTTATCGTAAACAAGTCATAACGAAGCGATTTGCACGAAAATTTCGAGCGACTCAGCCCTTGACCCTAAATGCGAGCCGCTGCCCGAGGCAAGAATTAGCTACAGTCAAAACAAGGTCACCACTTCTCGAATATTCGTGATAACAAAAGAAACTTCCGGATCACGGGAAACAGATTTACAATACAATATGAACTAAACACAGCAACCTCTCTGTCTCACTCAATCTTCAAAAGAACAATACAGCTGTTACCTATCATCATACAAACAAAAGACACAGCCATGCCCGTAACAGTGCGAGAGAATAGCGAACGGATGAGCGAGTGCATGTGTGTGTGTGTGTGTGTGTGTGTGTGTGTGTGTGTGTGTGTGTGTGTGTGTGTGTGTGTGTGTGTGTCTTCTACAAGGGAATAAAAACACGCATTCCGCTTGCAGGTCTCCTGACTGGTAACCTGCATGTTGTTCGTCGTGTTCGGTTCCTGCATAGTGTGCGTGGATGGTTCGTCTGATTTCATGGTTGCTTTACACCATCTCAACGGCCATACACCACATCCTGACAGTAGCAACACATAATCGGCTTGTAGGCAACCACCGGAGACGACTGCATGAGGACCATTAACTCACTGACATCACCCACGCTCAACCATACTGGACTTGACCCAAGCCTGACTAAAAAAGCAAGCACAACCCAACACACACTATTTCTCGCCTGCTGGTACAAAACGTCAACAAACTGGCCGAGGACCACAGGGGTGCAAGTGGGAAAGGCTTCTCAATCCGGAAAACCACTCTGAAGCGGTTAACCCAATCCAGACAAGTGGGGGTGCAAGTGGCATCTTTAATCTCGGAACTGTCAGTATAGCCTCAAATGCTTTGCAGTAAAAAGACGGTTCTTCATCAAGGCAGAGCACTCAAGCTTTCAATACATGCTATGCTGTAAGTATGGCATTACAAGTACTCTCGGCAGTCGCCACATAATGTGGAGCCTGTTGTTTGCTGATTTTGCCAAACTGGAAAATGTAATTTTCGGAAGTTCTCATTCCTGAAATCCAGAGTTTTCTGGAAAACTGGCACCCTTGAGCACAAAATGTCTACAATCTGGCTGTGGACCACCTTCTGACCTAACTCACTGACATAGCTCAAAGCCCAAACACACTGGACTTCGCCCAATCCCAACTTCATACCTTTCTCAGACTAACTGACAAGTGCAAGCAAACCCAACAAACACAGATCATGTCTCACCTGCTGGTACAAAATGTCGACAACCTGGCTGAGGACCTCCGGAGTCCCCGCCTGCTGGAGCTTTTCACACAACGGGCGGAGGTATTCCGGAATGTTTCCAGGCTGTGTCATAAGAATCTGCATGGTCTTCTGGAACTCGAGGAGCAGGTAGTTGGTCAGGTCCTCTGCACCCCCGACGCGCATCTGACCGAACGCCTCCACAAAGCCCTCGGCTTGATGCGGTGGGTGAGCCTTGTACAAAAATGGAAAGAGAAGGTTAAATCTGACAGACTCAGTTCGAAACAAAGCCTGCTCTAAAATTTAAGCACAATGATCTGCATTTGGTTGAGAGGTAAACAACTGGACAGACACGCAAAAGATCATTTTTACGCAGCGCCATGACAAATCTTGAAATGGCGACTAAGTGTAAGCAGATGTAAATGCAAAGTCGAACAAACTCAGACAAAATCCAGACTGTTACTATTATAAGTAAATCAAGTACATAAACCGCTCATTCAGATCAACTACGGTAAACGATCTCCTAAAGCCATTGTCAATGAAATCCAAGACAAACATATATCAAGTGATAAATGTTCATTTGCTAATGCAGAATCAAACGCTGTTAGTTTACCCACCCAAGATTTAAGCCTCCCCAAAAAAGTGATAGAAAAAAAAACTTTACGGGTGCGCTTAAGGAAAACACATATTAATCTGTCATTGAAAAATCCTATTCTATCATTCAGAGATTTTACTTTACGCTTGAAAAGAAAGAATGAAAAGAATCACGAAAATAAAATTTGGACACTAACAATAACACAGCGTATCATTATTTATATTAGCCACTGTATACAATGAATGAGATCCTGACAATAAATGCACCTAAAAATAGATCTTATCATATATATGTAAATGTTTAAATATATTAAGTATACATGTATATAGATTAGAGAGCATAGCAAGAGAAAAATGATGATTCATTCTGAAAATAATTTAAGCTGGGTAGGTAAACAACAAAGTTTTTTGTTTTTGTTTTTAAATGCAAAGAAGTTGGTGTGAAAAATTAGGGCATTGATTAGTAAAGTGCACAGCAATTTAAAAAAAAGTGTGGAAAGTGTTTCTAATGCAACAAATTCATGGCACATCTCAAACTACCTGGTAGCACAAAATTACTTCAGATCCAGGTACTTTTTTTTCTCTCTCTCTCTCTGTCAAATGTGTCGGAAGTACACCCCTCTTTAAAACTGTGTTTTATGACTATGATCCCCCCCCCACCCCCAACTGGCACCCTACTTTTCCATGCTTTTAAAACACACAGAACCCATAATGAAAGAAAGAAAAAAAAATGTGTAAGCACTAACACACATCCTCAATGCAAAAATCCCCTAAATTCCCCACATCCCAAAATATCCCCCTTCCCCATCAGCTGCACAAACTTAAAACAAAACTAGGTGCACACTTGCATGAATTAGTACCGGTTCCTGGCCTCAGTTTTCCCAGATGTTCATTAAATCATGGTAACATGAGAGATCCAGGCTGAAAGTACGCTGACCCCTGCCATGCACACAGTCTACAGGCTCAAGCATTGCATGGGGTCTGCTGATTGTGAAAACAATAAAAACGAAAAGAAGAAACCCTATCTGTAATTACAAAGTCTCTACACCCCCCCCCCCCCCCCAAAAAAAAAAAAACAACAACCCTCAACCACCCCAACATGCATTTCACAGCTGGTAGAACAGCGAAGAGAAAGGACATTAGAGACTGCGGAGCTAATGCGTCCTTATGCAGGAAAGGTAGTCACTGCTGTACTTTGTAAGATGCTTTGATAATTAAATCATCGAAGCAAGTGTTTTTGCACCATCCATAATCAAGCTCAGCGAGAGGCCACTTGAAAGCACGTCTCCAGCATACATGTACATGTCGATATTGTTTGTAATTTACGTATCACGCAGTCTCTCCTCTCTGTCATGGTCCACCACAACATCACTTTCTAAGCTTACATTTAAATTAATAAATAAGACTGAGCAAACAGCCAAGGCTCAAAGTAGATCCTTCAGGGAAAGATGCACAGGATGTGAGGACCAGAATACTTGTACACTACAGGAACTGATGTTGTAGATAATATAATGCAGAAGTAGGGCTCCCAAAGAGAGAAAGACGATGTTTTGCAGCAAATGGACAGCAAATGGAACAATGCCTGTAACAATTCCAGTAAAATATGAACACTGGACAAAAAGTAAAGAGAATTTGCGGTGATTCAACGTTTTTAGCTCAGTCCACTGTTTCTTCTTTTCTCTCCAAAGTTTAGCAATTTCAAGGGTGTTTAGGAGCTCTGAGATGTTAAAACTTTCACCGCTTAACAAGAACCCAGTAAGAGCTTTCACCACTTGTGCTGCAAAGTTGACCGTTAGCAATTCACTACTCATGCAAGTGGGTATACTCCAGCACCATCTGCAAGATGCTGGTGGTGTTGCTGGCAGGTATACACACGCACACACACCAGAAAGAAGCCACTATCCAAACGCTATGGGCAAAGCCCTGGTGGAGCACCGTTAAGAAAAAAAGAGGATGCTGCTGTGGGTAAAACCAAGACTAAACACCAACACACGCAAGCCCAAGACAGGTTTGGCAGAGTACACCGATGCCACTACAAAAGCTGGCTGTATGATGACGATGATGATGCCACCACACAGATCTACCTGTGGTTGTGGAGGTGGGCAGGAATCCGGGGGGAATAAGCCACTCCGTGGAACAAAACCGCCACTTGGAACAAACTCAGGAGCACTCGGCGAAAGCAGCATTGCCTGCTCGAAAAGCCAAAAACAAATAACCAAATGCAAAGTCCACAAATCTGCAACAGGAAAGGAAGGCTTCCATCTAGCACACTACTTCAGGCCACTTAGAAGATATATATATCTCATCACAGACGTTGGTGTCTTTTGCCTTTGTGTGTTTTTTTTAGTTTAGAAAAAAAGAACGAACCCAACTATGTTATATTGCAGTACTGGCTGATTAGTGTGCACAAAAAATAAAAATTCAACCCTGGTCTTGCTGAATTAATTTGTCTTACACTGAAAAATCCATAGAGGTAAACCAGAATGTTCCGTTCTCAGCATCACCAGAGTTAAAATAGCAATCGGTCTAATACTTGAACAGGTTTATTAAATCTGCTGCTTATGTGCTTTTTTCAACAAAGCTGTGTGAATGAACTTGTGTTCAAACCTCTCTCATGTACCTACATAGTACATATATGAGTACTGGTACCCCTGGTTCACATGATTTGCATAGTAAGACTGATACTGCAACAGGAAAGTATAAACATGTATAATTATGCAACACTAATATATCTGATCATCAGCAGAGGGCAAATGACTAATGGCAGATAAAATGACTCAATGCAATTACACGAAAAGTTTTGAAGCAAAATGCATAGTGACATACTAACGCTGATGATACAGGCACAGCAATATTGAAGCCTGAGAACTGAGAAAGCACAAATACTGAATTTTCTGATCAAAGTTCATGTAACTGACTATACTAACTGTAACAAATCAACTGTTGCTGTTGTGTGCATTTTTGAATCTGCCATAACTGTGACCACATGACTCTCCCCCCCCCCTCCCCCCCCCCTTCCCCCCAAAATAATCAGTTACACAGAGCAGGTTTTGAGTCTGCGGGTACAATGTGAGTACATGTACTAAGCACCTCTCTCTCTCTCACACACACACACACACACACACACACACACAGAGGAGCAAACAATTAGCTTGACAGCAGACTCAAGACTCAGAGGCTAAGATTGTAAGCAACACTGTGAAACCGATGCAAGCTGGTGAAAAACAGACAATAAGAAAAGCTCTGCTGAAGAAAAGCTGTCAAGAAAGCACTTTACTGGTCTGAGGACTGTGTCAATACTGCACCCAGAAAGAAACCAATGAGCCGCAAGCGGTTTCTTACTACCAGCTTTCAAAACGACTACTGTACCTGCTCTTTTTCAACAGACTGACTTCTTTCCTCTGGTCCTGTCTCATCTACAGTCTTGCAAAAATGAACAACCCGGATAAAAATACTGGCAGATTTTTTTTTTACAGTAACAACACTTGCAGTCATTTATATCAGTTACTATCATCTTTATAAACATTTGGAAGAAAAAACTTGTCTTCACAAAACGCTGCCAAAACAAAATTAAATTTTGTGATTACAGCTATGAAAACAAACAGCTGTCAACTTCCAAAAGTTCACCAAATATACGTACATATAAGTATACTGATACACATAGGAAACGTGTGTACTGTACCTGCAAAGACCCAGCCTGTGTGGAATAGCCTTTCGGCACAAACTCTGGGGCATTCACAGACAGGTTACTTGTCTTGGGTGCTGGCTTGGCATTTGATGCTGTTGGTAAAACATAATTTAAGAAAATGATTCAATTCAATTCAATTCAAAAAGTGATTATCCCAGTGTGGGCAATGTGTTCCTTACTTTCCATTACGTCGCCTGACAGCTACTAGGTTGTGGCCCTCAGGGTAATCTATGCATTCTAATGAAATATGGAGTACATAAAACAGAATTCTACTTTTTAGTTTGGTACACGGCGTTTAACAGGTGTTCGTAAACACAAACAGTACATTGACAAAATTTCGCCATCATAACACAAAGCTTTCTCACAGTTCTTTTCACCTGCAATCATGACGGAGCCGACATCAACATGAAAAGTTTCTGCTGTTTGTTTGCATGTGCACGTGTCGCCAGCTAACGCGCGAGTGAACTGCTTACGTGAACTCCGTCTCAGCTGTTGTCGCATACCAACGATTTCAGGCAACAACTGTTCAGCTAGTTCGCTAGTGCGAGTTTTGTGAATTGTCAAAAATGACAAACAATGTTTGATCTGGCCCTTACAATCTTCTGATCGGCTCCGTGTCACGAAAAATAGCAAACAATGACTGACAAACCTCGCGGGGCGCCGCTTAGCAGACGGGCTTCTGTTTCTGCATGAGGCCGTCTTGGCCTAGAATACGATTCCTCACCCCCAGGATTGGACTGCATTCCCTGCCTTTGGCCGTTTGGTTGATTATGAGACATGGACTCTCGTACATGGGTTTAAAAACTAAAAGATTCGGCACGATCACATCAGTATTTGTCGCCAGATTGTCAAACACGAAAAATCTTTACCCCACTTTTACGTACTAGGTCCGCAGTAAATGAAGTAATGCACGCCTCTTATATTTCTTGTGTATCCTCTCTGTTCATAATTTTGTTTGTTGTGCACGGTAGGCCTTCGTGTATTTTTCGCTCGCTACAGCAGCTGTCTTTGTTTGTTCATGTATTTGTACTATTTCAACTTGCACTTATTCAGTTCTGCTCACTGGAAATTTTGTCATCGCCGACACCTATCTCCACCGCAGAAATAAGCCATCTGACACCCTAGCTGGGACTTCCCCGATCATTCATGGGTTACCTGAACTACTGACACCCCTAAAACGGTAAACAGATCTATCCCTGCCGTCTTGCTTGAGCAAAACTCAGACTTTTGGCTCTTGAAATCGGCTGCATGCATATTGTCTTTAGTATGAGAAAATCATAAAAAATAAAATGAAATCAGACTGCTCGTAAATTTTTATATTGCTGACATCTTACCACAGTTTTGTTTCAATCCAAGTATTATCTCTATCATCACACTACATCTTTAGCACTACTTTTTTCCTGCAAAAAGGAAACTTAAACTCTCAAGACTACCACACAAATCTCTCTCTCTCACACACACATACACACACACACACACACACACACACACACACAGAGTAAAAATGTCCAAGATATATCCAACTGAGACTCAAGTTTACTCATCATTTGCTCACCAGACATGCTTGCTTATACATTGTAATGCTTTGTCGAACACAATTATTGAACTGCAAACATACAGAGTGTGCACACATTTCTCTCTCTACAACACACACACACACACACACACACACACACACACACACACACACACACACAATGGCACTGAGTTCATGCTTTTGTACTGAACACATCATCAAGGGGATCTGTCTTGTAAGAGACATCTGGTTTCTTGAGCTCTTGTGCTTTCTTGACAGCCACACGGTTCTTGTATTTCATGGAGACTGCTCTCCGGAGATTCCTGCGATGCTGGAGACAGAAGATTGGTGTTTTATTACATGTGAACACAAACACACACACACACATGCACTCCCCAGAAAACCATTAACCCTGTCAAGTCTTGCTAATTACAGAATATCCCAGGCCACCTCTATGGCCTTTTCACCATAAGACAAATGAATTCAGCAAGATCAGGGTTAAGATAGATTTCTACTAACTTCCAGGTGCACTTATGAACACAACAGTTCCAAAACATAAGTAATATTCCACGAGGCATAGTAACCTTAGAATTGGCACCTGTAAAGTAAAAATACTGCATCTCACTTTGTCCAGGCAAAATGAATTCTGAAATACCTGATTGGGAGAGATATAGTGAGGATTCTGGTAGAGAGTGGGCCCTCCAAATGATCCTTCAAACATGCGGATCAGGTTGAGGACAAAGCGCGGACCTGCACGACAAGCAGAAGACAGTGACACACTTTCCTTTGTGTAGCAGTGCAGACTGGGGATTAAGAGAACTACCTCTGTTATTGTTAGCGACCCTTACCAATTTCAGCCAGAGAACCATCTTCCTCAAGTATCTGGAAGTTGCGCACAAAAATGCGATGGTCGTGGATGCTGAAAGTCATCACCCTGTCAAAGAATGGCTGGCTTCTGGGGTGATGATTAGGTGTGTTGAAAACCTGAAACACAAATTTATGCAATAACACCATCATTACAGGCCTGGCGATTTCCTGAATGAAGTCATGTTTCAGATTTGTTATTCCAAACAGCTAACAAAATTTGACTACAACCCTGTGTCACCCATTCTCTATACATGAAAAGTATCTTTATTTTAACTGAAGCAGGAACTAGTGGTGCTGTACATACATGCTAGCAACATGCTAACCACCACTGTCCACTACCACAGCACTAAACTGACCTGGGTAAACAGTTCCTTCAGCAGCTTGTGATGTGGAGTATCATCAAATGTCTGCAAATGAAATAAATGAAAATGACACTACATTCAAGACCCACAGAAAGAATGGAATATTAATTTCAGCGAAGACCCAAAGAAACGAAATACACCTTAGCAAACAAGTCACACGGCAACAGAGTAAATTCCAACAGAGAATAGTCAAGTAGCAAAGTACATTACATGTATCTGCTGCATACATACCCAGTACGCAGTAGAAAAAAACACTGAAGGAAAGCTAGATACTTTGAGAAACAAAATGCACTGAAGGAGATAGAACTGTAAAAAAGATGACACAGATTACCCACCTGGTCAAATGACAGGATAGGACGTGATCCTTTCAAACAATTGCCAGTCATTTTCAGCTCCAACATGGTATGAACTGCACAAGAGTAAAAATGTAATTTCAGTTCTACAAAGGTGTGTTCAAATTAACTCAAAACCGACTCACACATCTTTTCACTAGCAAGCCTTACATAAAGGAAACCTTCTGCTACACCAAGTGAAATCAGGAACACAACCTGCATTGCTCAACAACCTTACAAACAAGAAATGGCTGGACTACCTCTGTCAATAAATTTGTTATGCTTGCAACTACACAGTCACAACTTGGAGGACTTGTAACTAAATTTCCTTTTTCTTTTCTTTTTCAAGAAAAAAAAAATGCAAGTACACTTGGAACAGCTTTGCCAAAGGGACTTATGACAAGTAAGTGACTGACCATTTTCAACAAGAAACTTTGCTGAAGGTCCTCTGGGAACATTTGAGATCCTGAAATAAATGAATAGCACAGAATGAAAAACATGATTCCAATTTAAAGAGTGCAATATAAAGGGTATGACCATCTGACAAGGAGCAGTAACAATGGCAAAAACACCAGATAATTAAGTACACACATGCCAAATGCTTCGTATTACATGTACTAAATCATCCTGAAAATACATGTAATAATTACCATATCTCATTTTTACAGAGATTCTTAATACTGCACCTTTATTCCCGTAAAAGTGATATATAACCTCAAACTTTTTTTCTTCTCGGTATCACAGCTCAAATGGTAAAAAAAAATGTCCACTTATTCACTTGAGAACACAAACACATAAAATGTAATTTGAGGTTTGGAATAGAAATCTTTTGTCTGACTCTCACCACATGTAGAGGTCCTGTTTTTTCTTGCACTCAAAATAAATGCACTTAGTGCAATTTTTCATCTCACAGATCTGCAAAACAGAACATAACAGGACAAAGAATTAGCCACAACTTCACATTGACACAAACAGAAAAAGGACAAAAAACAACCATCAAACTAAATTTAAAAAACAACAACAAAAACGAAAACCAGCTGTACATTGGCTACAACAGTACTAAATTTTATACTACCACTTCTACCAGAGAACAAGCAATGCTTTGAAGGTGAGGGGTTGGGGTGGGATGGGGATTTATTTAAACAAAAGACGGTGTTTTAACCTTATTTGAAATTTAGTGAAAAAGCCAGCAAATGATTAAATACAGAGTCAAACTGAACACTCTGAAAGAAAAGTTTGGTTGTCCATAAAGCAGAAGCAATTAAATAAGTCCTAACACTTTACAGGGGAGATTACAACAGGAAACCTCATATTATAGTCATAATGCTTACCTCATTTATGACGAACAGTTTATCTTTACGATCCATCTTGGATTCTAAAGACAAAAGCAAAGCAAGTGGTTAAAGAAAAAAAATACAAACTTGTGTTCAGGAAACTGTAGCAAGTGTCTCTCTTTTAAGAATATTTTCTATGAAAACACAAAGCTTTTCTGGTGCTATGTGTACTTGTGCTAGTCTTGGCAGTTTATCCCCTATCTTTTAAGTCTCAATCTTTAAGCACTTACAGCCCTAAAGCTGTGGATGTTAGTTTTCTTGGTTCATCTGTCTTGTTTGCATTCATGTGCTGCACACTTTTCTTTTTTACAGAACTTTACACAAACACTGTTGCACGTGTGAACACTACCAATGGTATGTTTACCTGCTTTTGAATGGGGCATCAGTCTCTTCAGGTCCTGCATAAGATGGCGTGACCTGAAGGCAATGCCACGAGAACTGAACACAAGCACCCTCTGCTTGTTTGTCCATTTGGCCTGAAGAGACAGAGAAAAGTACACGTGTAGAAATACAATTACAGACATGTGCTATGTTTTTCTGATCGAAACTGCTTGCATCCTTGTTTATCTCAATGTAACAAGTGGTTTTAACCTAGTTTAACTGAACTCTAGTTTGTATCATGGATTTTCTTCCTCTCAGTCACTCACAAAAACCACCTAAGACCTAGTGGAATCCTGCAACTGACATACCAGTTGCCACACACCAAGTTACTGCTGGCAATGTGGCATTTTTGAGTGTGCCTCGTAGGCGTAATTTAAAGGAGCCAGGTGCGAGTGAATTCACAATATCATTACAAGAACATTAAAACTGTAAGGCGTTACCGGCTGTGCATTCTCCTTTTTTTCACCGTTGTCTAGTTTCTTCTTCTTTGCCTTTTGTTCAGTGCCTGTGCTCTCAAGCACGTGTTTACGTTTCGCCATTTTGGTTACCGGATGGAGTCCGGTCGTGAAAATGGGGTTACAGACTACAAATAGCTTCCGGGTCATACTCCGCTACATATAGTAGAAAATCTTTTGAGTGCATAGTATAAAAAAAAAAAAATGGCAATGTGGTGCTTTTTGTTGGCTTTGTAAACAAGTTTCATGCCAGATAATAGTAAAATTAGACAAAAATGAGGCTGGCCTGTGGACTATTTGTATTGAGCGGGTATGTGGTCGCTGCCAACTTTGCCAAAAAACGGAATATTGGAATTTGTTGTAGTTTACTCTACTCATGAGTCTATGGCTGCCTGGCTGCATTTCTAGGGTGTCATCTGCAACCTTATGTGTAAGAGGAATATATATGGCGTTTTCCTCCAAAAATGCATCAATGGTACGTAGCCGACAGCCTGTGGGCCCCAGTGCATTTTGGTCAGAGTTATCTCACTTGCGCTATGCTGTAATGCACTCATAGATTTTTTTTCTTGGACGCTGTCCTCGGTTGTAAGAATATTTTGTCCACATTTTGAGTGGCTTTTCACAAGTACTGTGCGATATTGGTGTGCTCTAGAGTGAAACTGCGAAATTGTACTTTATTCAAGATCAGAAATAGTGTAATCAAGTTGACGAGATGACAAATCTACGTGGCGGAGACCAAGACGAGGCCTCTTCCACACGCCTCTTTCATCACGCCTGTGCACCTATCAGACTCGTACATGTGCATACGCCTTTGCTTCTCTTCTATTGCAGCTGCTAGATTATTTTCATTCACACAGCAGCGTATACTGAACAAGTTGCTAGTACATGTACCAGCAGTTTTGTGGTTTGCATGCTTGTATGTTTTGCACTGATGACTGTTGGGACTGAAGTACATGAGATCAGCCATCATATTTGTTGTTCTACAACTGTACTGGTCACTCTTGCTGCAGCCGCAACATGTTCAGTAATGTACACAGAAACAGCTAAATCCATGCAGATGAACACATGTTAATTCAACCCCCCCCCCACCCCCCGCACACACACAGACACCTCTTTGATTTTCAGTTTTATTACACTGATGATGTGCAGGTACACAAAATGCATGATGAATCATGAATCATGATATTTTAATATGAGAAAATACATGCTGGGGGGGACCAGATAATTAAGATGACACCTTGTTTGTTTTCAGTCATGAGAACATTTCACAATGACAACACAATGGAACCGAGTCAGTATTAAACTTTGAAAAGGAGATGGTTCTTCAAGTGAATGCGCGTTCAAAGACATGGGAGAAACAATGAAGTTTTAACCAATGCAGCACAGGCTGCCATGTGAAGGTTTATTTTTAGACTGTAGTATAAAGCCTTAACAATAATTTCTAACAAACAGCTATGATTTTGAACAAACTGAAGCGGAAGGGGGCCGGCCACAGGAGATTGTTATTTTTAAGTTCAGTAATGCCATTTTGTTATTCAGAATATAGCCAAGTTTCATTTTAAGGCAGAAATAGCACGAAAAGTTTAGTGAAAATCACTTCATACTCCTGCATCAAACATTTCAGTCATCAGTCCTACGTGTAAATGCATCTACATGAATATCCCACCTCTTAACACAAAATCAAGTCCTACAAGAAAAGAGCCATTCAACAATACACAAACATAATTATTATTTACATGGACCAAGCAACTCGGTGAAAACCCCCTTACAAGATGAAAAACTCACAAACCAGATTCAGCTTTGAGATGACTTTTTCCTTCTACATACCTGCAAACTACTGTCCCTGCTTCAAACTCATGTAATTTACACAGGTACCCCAAGTCATTCCAACTCCATTTATACATAGCTTTCAGTAAGGTCACTGATCTTACACCAAGCGTGAATTGTTTTTTTTCTCGAAAGGAAACACCAGTAATTACAAACAGTTACAGAACGTTACATGCAATGTGAAACTTCAGAACAGTCATTCGATGATGTAAGTGACACTGACGCAACCAACACTGGGAAAAAAATTTTCATGAAAATAACACAGCTTCACATGAAGTGACATGAATCACACTCAATAAAATCAAGTATTGTGAAAACAACTGACAGGGCACAACACTTTTACACAGACTTGAGACACTGAACCATCTCAAATGTAGCATCAAAAATGATCAACGTTTCCGCCCACTTCCACCAGGAGAGGAAACTCTGGACGACGCCCGTGAACTGCTGGGGCCTTCTCCGTCCGACTGGTCCTGTAACCGAGAAACTGGTGGATAAAGCTGGTGAATATGATAATGTGAAACTTGACACTTCTTTTCTAGTCACGAATCTTCACCCAAGCAAAGCCTCACAAAACTCAGTGCTGTCTATATTCACAATTACCCATTGCATCTTACAACAGGAATGCGATCAGTAAGTCTGGGGTACGAACAGGGTGAAACTGATACTAATCATGAACTCTTAAACACTAGTATCTTCTGTACTGTGCAACAGAAGAGAGCAGAATTCACAAACATGTTACACTATTCTGCTTCCCTCTTGCTGTGCATCTCCACTTGTGGTGATCGAGCATCTTTACCGAGTTATGCAAGTGGGTGTTCAGCAAATCTAATCCTAGTCCATGAAGGTCTGTGAAGGTCTGTGAAAACTAGCAGCTACAGAAAATGTAAGTGCATTCAATTACCTTTCCACTTTCCTCAGTCTCATCATCGCTGATGACAGGCCTCATCTTCGTCTTGCGTTTAGCTTTTCGACCTTTGTCTTGCTGTGGGGGCTGCTGCTGCTAGGAACAAAAACAAATATTTTGAATACCATAGTGTACTACTGTCTTCTATACTATATCAAACTTGGTGTATCTTCAGCAGCCTCAAATATGACAGCAGAGTCCACTTGAAAAAAACCCCCCAAAAAACATGCAAATCTTGACCATCCCAAAAATATACTACTTTCTGTTAGGTCTGAAAAGCAGTGTTATGACAAAATGCGTTGCAAAGATTTAAAGAATACCAACTAGTTTCATCAATGAATCCCATGATAAAGCATAATTTGCTACATATACAAATATACTTAATATGACAATCTACAGCATATCTCATGTAGAAAGGCGGACTCACTTTCTTGCCTGATTCCCTGGGAGTCTTTTTTGGCTTTGCATCTCGACCTGCACAATATAGAAAACATCCAGTTCCATGAACAATTAGACAGACATCAAATTTTATGAAAACATTCAGATCACCTGTATAAGGACTAAAATTACAACAGAAGGCTTTCACTGTGCTTTCAGAATAAAGGGATTAACCACAGTGCCGACTTCTCCTTTCTCTTTTTAATTTCTTAACCCCTGTTTGAAAACACCACACCACACAGCCAACAATTTCTTGTTGTTGTTTAGGTCCGCGCAACCTACTTGTCTCATCATCTTCATCGTCGTCATCGTCATCATCATGCTTCAGCTGTTTCCTTGCTTTAGGACGTGGAGTCGCCACTTCCTCCTCCTCTGTGTCACTGTCTGAGGAGGAATCCTGAGTGAAGCCTTCCTTTTCTAGCTTCTCGCGAGCACTAGTGAACACTGACTGCAGGACGATGGAGTCCTCGTAGATCTGTATGCCAAGGACAGACAAAGCAAACACTTACTGTTAAGTGATTCCACAGATGTCTCACACTTGGGACACTAGTTACTCTTGAAATTAGCACAGTCACAAACATAGAGAGAATCAAGGCCCTGATCCATTCCAGTGTTCCGTAGATTTTTTTCTTTTCAAAGAAACAAATAAAACAGAAAGCATGACAAAATGTCATTTTTTTAAATCTGAAAATAATAGGCTGAAACTTACAACAGATCCCTCCATATTGAAACTCTGGGCATTCTGGCAAAGCTCCATCACATCATTCTCAAGGTCATCCAGGCCTCGGTACTTGTGAGACTTGATACGATTCTGAAAAATCAACAGACATATGTTGAAAGTCAGCAGAACCAGAATAAACCACAGATATCTAAGCAGTATCTTCATCATTATGTCCCTTCGTTTCGTTTAGTCCTTTTGGCTCCTAGAGAAGCACAGGGCCTCAACAGCTCTCCTCCATCTCACTCTGTCCCTGGCGCAGGTCTTGGCCTCCTCCCATGTCAGGCCGGAGTCTCGAAGCTCGCAGTGCAAGCTCCTCCTCCAAGTCTGCTTGGGGCGCCCTCTCTTCCATTATGTCCCTTACCAGATTACAAGTCCTTGCCCAGATTCACTTTCACAATGAACAGTTTAGATTGCCAACGCTTCTAACTGACATCGTGGGGGTATAGGGGGAATCCCGTATAGTATCATGTCATCTGGTATATCCGTAGAAGAAATGTAACAGTCCACATTGCGGTAACCAGGAAACGTGTTGACATTACTTACATATATTTTCTTGAAATCCAGTGGCCTTGTGATGATCTCATAGTACTCTGGCAGTTCCTTTCGTGAAGGTAACTGCATGAACATGCTGCTCAGGATTCGCCCGTCACTGAAATTGCCAGTTCACAAAAGTCAATCACAATCACCTCCAAAAGTCAAATTCACATTCATTACCTAAAGCAGAAAACCAACTACAACATATGTCGTAACTCCTAAGCAGAGTTACCACCCCTCATGTACAAGAAGGGAAGCATGGATTGCCACCCCATCCCAAACCACAAGGACCTCCACAGAAGAATCATTATCCTCCTACTCATTATCATTATAGTAAAAACTGCCGCAGCACCTGAGCCATTCTGGGGAGGAATACTGCTGCGCTGCCAAACATTTAACATGCACAAAAAAAAAAGTAAATAAAATTTAAATAAATAAGCAAACCAGGTGACCAACCTGTCCTTGTAGTTGATGACCAGATTGTACAGTTTTTTCATCATCTTGGTAATGCGGGGAGGGTTGGGGGTCGGTTTCTCCACTGGCGGCCTCCCCCTCTTCTTCTTCACCTTTGGCGTCTCCTCTTTGTGACTGTGATCGTCTGTCTTGCGCTTCTTACGCTTCTGATGTTTGGTGATCTCCTCGATCTCCTCTAGGTTTCCATCTTCAATCGCCTGTAACATAAGGAGAAAAAAAACAAATCACCTGAGTAGCACCACAGTCTTAAACAAGTCTTAAATCTTATGTTTGGCTAAGTCAGTAGGAACAATGAAATGGTATTTTCAATCACAAAACCTGCAGAAAAGCCAGATACTGATAGTTACCGGAAGCCGTAGATCTATTGCTGAATGTTTTGTTGGAGATAGAGCTTATGACCTGAAGAATTACATTTATGCCATCCTGCAAATAATAACATCATTTAGAAACCACCACCACCACTAGCACCACCACCAACAAATCAGGTTTTGAACAGTCTACCACTTACCCTCAGCCACTGTTTCTCTGTCAGAGAGTCTGAGTAATCCACTTCCTTGCGTGCGCGGGACCCTCGCCCAAAGATCTTGTCCTCTTCATCTTCAATGGTCAGTCTTTCAACCTGGAGAGACGAAAAATAAAAAGGACATGTAACAGACGGCATGCAACACTTTTTTCCTGATGCTTCAGTGTTCCTTTACAGCTTTCAAACCTGAGGGTCACTTTGACCCTCTCTGTGAAATTCAGCGAGTCATGTTGTAAAATCAAAGGGTGAGACCCAAGTACTGAAGGTCTCTGTCTTCAAATTCACGCCAATCAAATTCCGGTAGCCTCCGAACGTGCAACTTTCGTTTTGTACCCTTGACCGGTGCCTTCGGGAACTGCAGCAGTGATTGCTGTGCTGTCCGCTGCACTTGTTAAACATGAACGTTCGATGTCTTGACTGTTCAGTAGAACGAGACGTTCCTTCAATTAAATCACTCACGCTTGATAGTGTTTTTGACTTGGCAGCAAACAGAGAAGCAACATCCTGCCCGAATCATGTAGTTCATGTGAAACTAAGTCAAAGGACATTTTTCTGCTTGGGAAGTGTTTTATTCAAGAGCCAACCACAGCCGTCCATAGTAATTCCAATGGTCAGTCAGTAGTTATCACCTACACAGATACACAGACTTGGTACTACTGAACCCATTGTTTTACAAGACTACGCGTGATTTATGATGGACAGAATCAGAAAACCCAGCACTAGGGCACACAATTCTCTGCTGTTTCCAATTCCAGCAATCGTCTGAGGTGTGTTGTTTAAGGTTCGGTTTTCAAGTATTCACAATTGTGCGTCACAATGATCTACAGCCTCAAAATCTCTGTGTCAGAATCTGAAATCTCTGCATAAACGATGCACCTGTGTGTAATATGGAACACTATGCCTTTGTAGTTTGTGTCACTCTCCTAAGAACATGGAATATCATTTGTGTGAGAAGATGATGAGATTCAAACTGAGAACAGTGAAACTACTCACCTCCTTTTCATCCTTCAGCAGCCAGGCAGGTAGCTCGTCTTCCTCCATTAGGCGAGGTTTGCGGTTTGGATCCCTGGCATCATTGCGGCGCCTCTCCAGATCCATTTTCTGAACAGAACAGAGAATTACAACTTTAGTACAACCAATACAAACGAAAAGGCATGGAAATCACTGGGAAACAACCTGATTTATTGACACCTGCTATCAAACTGTAAAGATCATCATTGTACCTGGTAAATCTCGAACTCCTCTTCTTCACGGGCCAACATCTGGTTGATGGTCTCATCATCAGGCACTTCATCCTCCTCCTGCAAGGCAAAGAAAACAGTTGTTCAGAATGAAAATGTATGTCCATGTTAAGCAATCATGGCAAAAGACTAAAAAATAAAAAAATGTTAAATAATTTTTTCAAAAATCGTCATCTCTATGACTAAAAACAACCAGCAATGTATAGATCTATCATACCAAGCTGCCTGTCCAACAGCAGTGACATTTAACCCTTGTGTATTACAAATGAAATAGTCACGTGACCAAACGAAAAGTTTTCCTTGAGCATAACTATAAATGTGCTTGTTCATGCTCAAAATTTTTTACTGCTGCATGTGTGCAACTCGTAATGCAATAAACTTGTTTAAAACTATAAAAATACTCGAAATGCACCACCATAATCACCTCGATGTGTGGCAATCCTGAAACGATACTGACCTCCTGTTCATCTTCCTCTTGCAGGAGGATATTCTGCAAGAACTGTTTGCGCTCATAGTTGGTGGACTTGTTGTCGAACATGCCTGCCTGGATCACCTTCTCGTCCACATTCAACTTGTAGCGAGCGGCTGCCTGGATGCGTTCCTCCACGCTGTTCACCGTCATCAGGCGCAGCACTCGTACCTCGTTCTTCTGGCCGATACGGTGAGCACGATCCTGGGCTTGCAAATCCTGTTGGGACAAAGACAGTAAAGATCATTGCCATGATGTATATTTACTGAATTTGTTGACCTGCAAATGAGTCGTGTTTCTTTAAAAAAAAAAAAAAAAGGAAGACAAAAAAATCCAGAGTTTCTCCAATAAAAATACAGCTTCAACAGATACACCACACTAAACGGGAGACCCCTGGGTCTCTACAGTATCTGGCACTAAACACACGACAACATGTGAAACATTTTGCAAGTGTCAAGGCCTCATTACACCACTGTTCATTCATTTTATCATCTTTCAGGATGATAAAATGAATGAACAGTCCGTAGGTATGAACAGAAGGCAAGATGTCATACGTTTTGCACATGTCAAGGCCTCCTTACACCATAGCATCATCTTTCAAACTGAGGGCAACATTCTTCAAGTATTCAGGTCCAATACACTAGCATTCAATGTAGTTTACCTGATGAGGGTTCCAGTCCGAGTCGAAGATGATGACAGTGTCTGCTGTCTGTAAGTTGAGACCCAGACCACCCGCACGCGTGGACAACAGGAAGAGGAAGTACGGAGAGTCTTTCTTGTTAAACATCTCCAGCAGCTGACCACGGTCCTCGGACTTGGTTGTACCATCCAGACGCAGGTAGCGAAATCCTAAATGAAGATATGACTAATCTATGAATGTATGCAGATAATCCTGTAAATTAATGCAAAGAGTGAAGCCCATTCTTCCTCATTGCTTCTGTTTACTGATAGACTATGGTGATTTATGGGTGGACACTGAGGCACACAAAATTTGTTATCGAAGTGAGCAGATGGTCAGTCATGTCAAACACCATGCACTTAACTGAGGTTTTACTGCAAATTATTTCTGTGAGCCCATGTGATGTCACATCTGAATCAAGACAAAGGACAGTGTACTATCTGAAGTGTGTTAAGTAAGCTCTAGATGGCAACTGACCCCTGTAGACAAGATAGTCTTCCATGATGGACATGAGTGAGGTCATCTGACAGAAGATCAACCCCTTGTGTCCAGTGGCAGCCAGTTTCGGCAGGATGCGATCCAGCAGCTCGAATTTGCCAGATGAACGATACAGCTCTGGTCTAGAATTTTAACAGCCAAGAAAATGGGATTTTTTAATTGCCGACAGTACAACTGCAAGACAACCTTAAAGCACACTCACACACATACACACACCTTTGCTCTCTCCTCCCTTTTTCTCCCTCGCTCACACACAGTCTCTCTCTCGCTCTCTCTACCACTGTCTTCTACCACCACCATGTGGCAGATCTTCTTCATTCCTCTGAGGTCAAAGGCAATACTTACCCAGACACAATGCCGTTAGCTGATCCGATGTGCTCAGCGAAGGCCTCCTCAATGTGTTGGAACATGAAGGGGTGGTTACAGATCTTCCTGAGCTGCATGATGGTGTTCATCAGGGTCTTCGTGCCTCCCTTGCCCTATAACATAAAAAAGTAAGCCATTACATTTTGTTGTTTTTGTTATGTTAACTAGGTACTGGGATGTTAATTTAAGTGCACTGGTGGTTTCAAGGCTTCTAAACTGTTCAGCAATCGCAAATGTTTCTGAAACCACAACATGCCAGTTAGTTTGAGCAGGAATCATTATGACCATTTAGATCAAAATTGGTTTAAGATTATCCAGACAAACCGTCTTCCAAACGATCTGTGGGTGCAATAATTATCATTACAATTAACTGCAAAACCAACATACCTTCTTGTCCTTCTCAGAGCCATCTGTGAGCAGCACTCCCTTGGTCTGCATGTGATTGTAGATCAAGCGCTGCAGTGCTGACATGTCACACTTAATCACGTACTCAACCTGTACGCAAAGACCAGCACAATTTTCAATTATCAAGCTTTCAGCAAGTCAAATAAAAAATATAAAAAAACATGCATGGCCTGCCAGCCTCTACAATACATGAACACAGATTCTATGACCCAAAAAATGAACTTATTAAAAATCGTTTAAATGAATAATGAGATGAGATGAAATACGAGCAAGCAAGATAGACTGGTGTGTACCTTATCAGGCAGCTGGGACTCCACCTCCTTCTTGAGACGACGCAACAGGAACGGACGCAACACTTTGTGCAGACGGCGGATGATCAGCAATGTCTCTTCTTGGTTCAGCTCGACCTGTAAGACACCATCCACTGGCTCTTTTATCAGGATCAAATTTAGTTTTTGTTTGTTTTTGGTGTTTGTTTTGGTTTTCTTTTCTTTTTTTCTGGTCTGCTGTTCTTGCTTCTTTCTTCCAGTCGACCACTTGTTTCAAGAATTACTCAAGGAACTAACACAGATCATACAAAGACACAGGAAGCTCAAATCAACTTCACTGCAGAACACACTTAAAATGAGTAAGTCATCCTGGAACAACAAGTGAAGGCAACAATGTACCTTTTCTCCAGTCATGGCAAAGGGGGCGTTGAACCACTGCTCAAATGTGGCACAGGACTTGAAGATGGATGGCAGAAGGAAGTTGAGCAGCGCCCACAGCTCTGGCAGTTTGTTCTGGGGAGAGAATTGTTAGTTACATTAGGCATCTCAGTCCAGTGAACAACACCCACTCATTCTCAACACATCCTGTGCAATATCTAGTTAAATTCACAAGTAAATTTCATACTCATGAGACACAAAGTGCCCCCAGGATTGAGATTGATGCTAAAATGTTGTCACTACAAAGTGTGGTCACTTTTTAACACAGGCAAGTCACAGTCAAACCAATCCATAACAGTTTGGCCACTGAGTTGTTAGGCTTTTCTCAGAACACGTTTCTCTGATCCCCTACCTGCAGCGGTGTTCCAGTCAGCAAGAGGCGGTTGGGGGCATTGTAGTAAGTGTTGAGGATCTGCGTCAGCTTGCAGTGGTGGTTCTTCATGCGGTGTCCCTCATCAATGATCATGTATTTCCATCTCAGCTGCAAGTGCAAGAAAGAGGTCAAGCGACATTCTATTTAATTTGTATAATTACTGCTACAAAAAAATGATGTCACCTGCTACCACCAAGCAAACTGGAAAGAAAATGGCCAAGGATTGTCAGCTTAGAGCTCTGCAGGTTTTCTGAATACAGAAGACTTGAACAGGAAAATCCAACTTAAAATCTGACTCAAGTCCAGATGCTGCATCTAGTACACATTTTCCTGCAATTAATCAACGACAGAAAAATCCTCCATGCAAATAGATGGTTGATCCCCCCACCCGCCCCATCGCAAATATTTTCTTCACACAAACTTTGAGGAATACCTTGGACAATACAGCCTTGTCCTTGATGATGTACTCGTATGTGGTGAGCAGTACGTTGAAGCGATTTGCTTTGAGCTGGGGAGAGAGAGTTCTCCGCACGCCTGGTGACCCCTTGTACGGAATCTTTACCACCGACGGAGCCCACTTGTCAAACTCGTACATCCAGTTGGACAATGTCCTGAAATCAGTCAATAAAAAAAATTACTGCAACCTTCAAAGTTTCAATTCATGTCTGACATTTTTCTGCTCACGTATGTTCAGACTGTGCTGGTCATTAGCGATCACAACAGAATTGCTATGCTTTACATGGTACCTCCAACTACTAATCATTATGCACTGATTCAGATAGCCCAAATCTCTAAAACCGCATCGCTTTCAACATATTCATTTCCATAATATAACAGAACAGAACTATGCACGACCGTAACAGGATGTTCGTGTCACGGCCAGACCATGTGTGTAATTGTTTGCTGGTCCAATACACAAGGTTGTCAACAAGACTCAACATGACAGTAAGTTAGTATTGTTACACTGGCTGCAAACAGTCACAAGAAATCTCAGAAAAGTTCACGTACGAGAGCGGCACGATGATGAGGTAAGGCCCATTGACTCTCTTCTTCTCCATGAGGTAGGTGATGAGGGCGATGGTCTGGATGGTTTTGCCCAGACCCATCTCGTCTGCCAGGATGCCGTTCAGGTTGTTGTTGTACAGCGACACCATCCATTCAAGACCCTTGATCTGTGACACAATACAATACAACATCCATATCAGTGTTACCATTTTTAAAACATACCCACTCTTTTAAAATGCCCGCATAATCCATCTTTTGTTACAAGTACGCAACCAAGCAAGGTCCAGCAAGTCAAGTCTGTGGGGAAAATAACAATAACAATAATTTCCAGAGGCTCGGCAGACGATCAATTCCTCTTTTATTAAAGCAAAAAACAAGAAAAAACAAGAAAAAACAAAACCATATGTGACAACCACCAAATACTATTACCATACAGCCATAAACACACTGTTGCTGAGTATACACTATCACATACATTGTGTGATACAAGTGAAACACTTTAAGTCCATACAATCCTACTGCCTCATCCTGAGAGGAAAGTTGAAATCGAACACAATCTGACCTGATATTCCTTCAGCTTGCCATTGACCAGGATAGATGCCTGCTCAGTGACTGTTTCGTTGACAGTATGAGCCAGAGTGTAGTAGTTCTGCTGGGAGCCACCCGACGAAGACTTGTACTCGTCATCATCGTCCACACGTGCGTGGCTATGGTGAGAAACAGTTGGCAATGATAAGCTCATACTCAGTACCAGTCTCTACCACAGCATGCAAGTTCAAGACTTTTCTAATCTGACTAGGGTTACAGATGTGACATGATCGATATTTCTGTTCATTTCTTATTCATATCTATGGAGATAACTGTAAGTTACTGTGAGAAAGGAGCAAGAACATCATATATAAGCATCCTGACCTTTACTGTGCTACTCATGACTTACAGAATGGCATGGACAAAACTTACTGAATGACGGCGTGTGGATCACCATCATCCGCAGTCTGGGACATTGTTGGCTTCTCCTGCATGGATGCCTCCTCGTCCATTTCTTCTTCCTACATTCAAAGAGAAGCGAAGCATTGAACTGGACTGACACCGTTAGACAAGTGTTACATATCAGGATCATCTAGTTGGTAATGCCTGTAATAGCTTAGGGCCTGGCGAGTGATACTGTGATTTGCCACCAACGCACTGAGATTGCAGCTTTGTAATCATTTTCAAGTGTGTGTGTGTGTGTGTGTGTGTGTGTGTGTGTGTGTGTGTGTGTGAGGGGGGGGGGGGGGGGGGGGAGTATAGCAGCTAAGTAGAATGCAACTTACTTCATCAGTGCCATCCTCTCCATCTTCATCATCATCGTCGTCTCGTGGAGCAACCTGCCACCTGGATTTCACAGAATGCACTGAATGTAGCTTACACTGTTACGTTAACTGATACTGCTAGTCACATTGACATTCACCCAAATAACTCGTAAAAATCTGTAAACACATACATGAAAGCAAACCTACCCGACTCTTCTTTCTTTCCCTGCATACACACACATTGAGAGAAGTCACAAGCAACCTGGCTACAACTAATTTCAGGAGCAGGCATCTCTTCTCTCAGTTCTATTTTTTTCCTCCGCTTTCTTTTCCTCTCCTCACACAAAAGGTGCTCTAAGCATGCTTACTACACAGAAGTTTTTTGTTGTACCCTAGATACGGCCAGTCATCGTCTTCATCAACAAGCACGCTTGCTGCTCCTAAATTAGTAAACAGCTCCTCCAACATTCATCGACAAAGGCAAATCGTTAATCGTTCTGTTCGTACGCATACACCCAAGACACTTACGAAGTGTTCATCTCTAGCCAAGCTTCCAGCTGACTGGCCAGGGGTGCTTCCTCACCGGACAGCACCTGCCCCGTCTCCACGTTGACTACCTTCACGTGCATCTCCCCATTGCTGCTCTCATCATCCTGTTACCAAAGCAACCAGACACAAATGAAACAGTTCTCCTAGATTCAATCTTACAGGTGATTCATTTGCCCATGACAGAAGACGATTATCAACCCACCAGACCTGCCAAACTTCTGGTTTCCATGTCAAATGTTTTAACGATGAGATGATAATATCAAACATGCCACTGTTAAACAAAGAAAATAGCTGTTATGCATACACTTGCCATACAATGCAGACATCAGTCATAACATGGCATCTTAGCATAGCCAGCTGAGGCTTGTCTGTCTAACAAATAACATCCTCCAAGATTTTATTTTTTTAAATTAAAAAAAGGGCAGGTCTGGTTTATTGATCTGCAGTAAAAAAAAAAAAAAAAAGATGCAGTGTTAGTGCACTATGCATTTGTAAATTCCAAATATGTTGCTGTAAGTGGAAGCTGAAGGTATGGAATGCACTTCATGCCAGTAGCTGACATAATGTCAACGTCACTTGTCAGCACGGGCAAGTCTGCTGTTCTTCTGTGTTTCTTTGCTATATCAGTGATCATTTTATGTCTGCGCCTTGCGCCATTGGCGCATAAATAAAAGAAATGACCCATAAAAATCTTAAGCTGTGCGCCGGTCGGCGCATCGTTATAACTTTAAAAGTTTCGACACAGAGTGCTGTGCGCTCACAGTCTGAAGACTCCCCAACAAAATTCGTCTGCTACCCAGCGACAGTTATTGTTACGTAAAATCTCATTGGATGAGACTACAATCATGTGGTCTGGTCTGCCCAACCAGAAGCAATCGTTTGTCTACCCCTGAGCCTCGTTTTGGAGCGCTGTTATACGAAAAGTTGTGTGCCGAACAGGAGAATTTTCCACAAACATTAAGGTGACCCCAATTACTCAGAGTTTATATAATTTAAATTATGTGTTTTTTTTCATCTGTTCGGTTCCGTTTTAGAATGACCCATAAAATTTGGAAATGGCCCATAGTGGGCCATTTCACCCATAGATTTTCAACAAAAAATGATCACTGCTATATAAACGAACACACACACACACACACACTCACACTTCTCTAGGTATTTACCAGATGAGATCAGGACTACACATTGCACATTACAGCGCAAAGGCAGAGGTGAAAGGAAGGCAAAAAAGTGGACATGACGATGATAACCAAGATCCCATCCCCTGCCCACCCTATCCACATTGCAAATACTCTTTATTAGGACAAAAATCTTCTGTTTGCTACACCAATACAATGCTACAAACTGAAGAAAAAGCAGAGAACAGTGTTAACAACAACAGAAAAGGTGCCTGTCTTTCAGAAAGAAAAGCACAATAAAACAAACAAACAAACAAACAAACAAACAAACAAAACACCCACTGGAAGCACGAAGCAGTATCAGTACTTTCACACAACTCTCGAGTGAAGAGCTGTGCAAAATACAATTTCCAGAACAAAACCATGTTATGATGAAGCATGCTACGAATACAATGCGTTTGCCCTAAAATTATAGATCATATGAAGTTCAGAGCTGCTTCCACTGAGAAAGTGGAAAACTCACTTTGTGTGTGTCAGCCTCTGACTCATCCTGTGAAAGAAAACAAGCTGTTAGATGTACTCAAGAGGAATTATGTGCCTGATTTATTCAATTCTTCACTTTACTAACCTCAATAACACAATGCTGCCAAAGGAGAATGTAACAGTGTAATTATAAATTAATATCCTCCATTCACAAGCAAACAACTCAACTGACACCCTTTGCTTTTGAACCTGACACACGATCTTACGTGACTTCCTCTTGAGTACATTTCACTTCACAACAAAAACACGGCCAAAAATGTGAAACCTTTCACAGAGACCTAACTTTCACAGAAAAACATAATCATGAATGATGTGAGTTAACAGTGAGTGCATGTACATTCACAGGCTTGCAACGAGCAACTTGCACCAAATGTCGGTATGAACTAAAAAAAGTGGTCAATATCGCCCACATCACAAAACCACCACACACATTGGTGTAAAGGGCAGACAAACAATATATGACTATGAAAAGTGTCTTCTTCTTCCAATTTCAACAGGCCAGTAGATAGAACTTTTCCACATTCAACTTTTTTCTACAAATATCCACCTCCCACCGCTCAACTTCAACCTTTGTAAAACGTAAGGTCAATAAAAATGGGTCACTCAAAAGAGCAAAAACAAAAAAAAATCAATCTGTACTTCAATTCTGCCCTTTACCCACGCATCATGCTTGGTTTTTGGGGTTTTTAAAAAAAATAAATCTATTGCCATTAAGCACGTAAATCAGAACAACAAACAGCACCTCTCAATGTGTATTAGTGCCTGTGCCTGAACCAAACGTGACAGAATTCTGACATGACAGGAAGAATAGCTCAAGATGACACACATTTGACATTCCTCGTGAGCTGTTCTCAAGATCGAATCATGCCCCAAACTCCGCAACACTGATGATATACCCACTCCTTTTTTTTGCATAAACGACAAAAGAATACAGCTCAAAACAGCTGGATCAGATCACAGACAGAAAGCCAAGAAAAAAGAGTCACATGGCATTCAACGAAGGATAACAACAAAACCAATTTACCTTCATCCTCTTTTTCTTCTTCTTTGCAGCCTGGTGTTTCTTCTTGACGTCATCTTTGTGCTGTTTGACAAGGTTCATGAGGCTGGACACGTACTCGTCTGTCTGGGACAGCAAGTAGGCCAGGCGCCGATCCTTCTTCTGGTCAATCAGGCGTCGGTAGCCCTCTTCATCCTCTGCCTGCAACAACAGATCACATGATTTTTAGTTTGGATCCCAGTTTGCAGGGTTCTGAAAACCCCATTCCTGTGTCAACTGTTTACTGATTTGCGAGTGTGTTTTTTTAATACCAATGTGCCCTTTTCATCAATAAGCAAGAATGAAACTGAAAGTACAGTAAAGACTAACAAAAATGTGACAATACTGACCATAAGTCGCCGCATACGCTCTTTCTCGATGCGCTCCTGTTCCTTCTTTTGCTCGCGCTCAGTGTTGGCGTGGTAGGTCATGATGGCCTTGTTGACCTTGCCGACCTTCGCTTGTACATTGCGGTGAAACTCCTTGAAGTCCTTGGCGTGCTGTAGAACTGTGTTCAGGTATTCCTACAACACAAGACAACAGTGACAAATGAGCAAATCCATTTAAAATTACAAGAGCAGCAATCGATTCAAAAATCACTCACTGCATAATTCACACTTCTAGTGTTCTCCTATAAACAGTTTTGCATGACTTAAAACGTGTTTTTTTTTTTTTTTTTAAATCCACATCAAGGATAAAGTGTAAAGCATGCCTGGCAGGTCCTTGATGCCCAGACACTAAATACTATAATCAAAAATACTCTAGGTTGCTTCCTGTACACCTCTCTCATCAATGGACAGCACCGGTTGGTGAGAACTTGCCTGATGTTTCTGTCTCTTCTTGCGTTCCTGTTCCACCTTCTGCTGTTTCTCCAGCTTCTCTGTGATGCGCGCCTCGCGCAGTGACTGCCTCTTGCTGCGCTTGTATGCCTTGGTGTTGAGGGCTGTTTCAAGGGTTGTGTCACGGCGCATGCTGGCAACAACTTCAGCTCGCAGCTGCAGAGAGAATATGTCAATTTTTTTATTTTTATTATTTTTTTAAATTTTGGTCATACAAAAAGCTCACATGAAAAGCTGTACAGTAAAAATTTTACCTCAACCCCACCCCCCTTTGTGTAGCTACTGCAGTCTGCATGCTCAAGTTGATAAGCGGCATCAACGTAGGCTGGGTAAAAATTAATGCATCAAACTAAAGAGAAAGGACTGAAGCTAGTCTCTAGGTTTGCCCTGACTTCACAATATGTAATGATCATGAAAAAGTACCCAGAATCTCAGCAGTGTACTATGCTGTAACTGTGCAATGGAAGTGAACGAGTTTCTGAGAAGATGCTTTTCATTCATACCTGTCTCTGAAAGTTGAGAAGTCTTAGAGCCCGCAACTCAATCATGGCCTGAGTGCGCGTGTCTTCTGCCATTGTGGCTGGCATCTTAGAAAGTTCTTGGATGCGGTGAGAAATCCTTGCGGCAATTCTGCAAAGCAAAGAAGGCAAGCGAGCTTAGAAGACCTCATTAAAAATTACAATACTAAAATACAAGCAAAGGCTGAAAAGCATACATTTTGAACAACAGAAGCGGCATTCGTCTAGACAACGCACCAAATTCCCAACAGTTGATCCTCACAACTGCACATGAACTTTCAAACCTGCCCAAGGTGTACACTCAATGGACCAGAAAAAAAAAGGCCTACCCAGACAAGTTACTAGGCAACAGAGGACCAATGGCCTGGAAACTGCTGATGTTTTTAGACTGACTATTGCACTAGCAGTAGTATGCAAGTGGCCACCTGGACGAGTCTGACTCAATCATCAATCATGAACACATAACTAGAGAGGCAGAAGCCTCCATGGCTCCCTTGTGACACAGGTCAAGGTCATTCACAAAAGTATGTTTGTAGAGCTCTTATCACTATTCAGTATCATGCTAAGTGATGTGTCCGGCGCTCTGAGTTCCTGGCAATATTACAATTTTCCCCAAAACAGTTTGTACAGCCTTGACCTTTGGTCAAAGTCATTCAAAAAAGATCTTATCAATGTCTATCATCATGCCAAGTTTGATGCCTCTAGCATTTGTAGTTCCTCCGAAAACAGTAATGTTAAAATTCACAACAGACAGCTTTAATGACCTTGACCTTCAGTCAAGGTCATTCAGAAAGGTAGGTCTCATTGCTGTCTATCATCATGCCTCGTTTGGTGCCTCTACTGTTTGTTGTTTTGGAGAAAATGCCAAGGTTAAAGTTTCCCAAAAAACGCTTGCATGACCTTGACCTTGACTAAAAGTCACTGAACACAGGTATGTCTGTAAAGGTGCTGCCAATGTCAATCATCGCACATAGTTTGATGCTTCTGATTCTTCTAGATACTGAGAAAAGCAAATGTAAAATTTCCGAACAGACTGTTTCAATGACCTTGACCTTCAGTCAAGGTCATTTAAGATGGTATGTGTGCATAGGTCTTATCACTGTCTATCAGCATGCCAGGTTTGGCACCTCTGCTGTTCATTGTTTCTGAGAAAATGCCAATGTTAAGGTTTCACAAAACTATCTTGTACGGCCTTGACCTTGACAGAAGGTCACTGACTACATGTATATCTGTAAAGTTCTTATCAATGTCTATCATCATGCAAAGTTTAAAACCTCTGGCATTTGTAGATTACGAGAAAATGCCAATGTAAAATTTTCAAACAGAGAGCTTTAGTGACCTTGACCTTGGGTCAAGGTCATTCAAAATGATATGTTTTGAAAGGTCTTGTGCTAGTCTATCAGCATGCCAAGTTTGGTGCCTCTACTGTTTGTAGATTCTGAGAAAATGACAACGTTAAAGTTTTCTGGACACACACACACACACACACACACACAGACAGACAGACAGACGACGGAGGGTTAATACATAGACTCCCATTGTTACACAAGGGAGCCAAAAACTAGTATGAGAACTCACACACACACACACAAACGGGACTACAGATGCTCAAAAACCTCAAAAACACATGAGAAAAAAAAAGAAGAAAAAAAACACCGCAGAACAAACAAAAGGAACATGTTTTCCTGCCAACCTGTTTTCACGCTCGTTCAGAATGGAAATAGGGTCAAGCCCCTGCGGTTTGGCTACAGGCGCAATGCGGTTCTGTTTCTGCTGCATGGCCATCATGGCCTGGACTGACGGCGGTGGCTGAGGCTGCTGTGGCTGTGGCTGATGTGGCACTGGTTGTTGCTGCTGTGGATGGGCAGCCGTCCTCTGCTGCTGCACGTCACTGACACTGTGCCCCTGAGGAGGCTGCATGGCCATGGGTCCAGCGTGGGGCCGCATGGGGCCCATCTGGGATGGCATGTGCTGTTGTGTTGGAGGCTGGGCTCCCGGGGGCATCTGCTGCTGTGCTGGCTGTGGGCCTCCTTGTTGCTGCATGCGCATATGCTGTATCTGGTGGGGTTCACCTGCACACAAAAGTAAATTTAGAGTTGTTTTTTTTTGCATGCCAAACACCAAACCTCAATGCATGCATCTGGTGACGTACACCACCACACCATTTTAACAATTACTCTAGTCAGAAAAGGCTGGGAAATCTTCTTGCAAGCCACAGTGTTTATAATTATGCACTGGTCTTACCTGGCCTGGGTTGGTATGGTCCCATGTGACGCTTGCCCTCAACAGCCAGCCGCAGGTTCTCTGGGATGGGCTGTGTGCGGGCCAACAGTTTGTAGGCCATGATCTGCGCCTTCAGCTGATGCAGTTGCACATTGTTGAATGGTGTCTGGCGCGGAGTTGGCGCACCTGCACAGGAGAATGATTTTCATTCATGTAAGTACAAATGTGTAAGTACAAATGTGTAACAAATTTGGTCTGTAACAACTTTCTTTCTTTTTTTCATCTAGGGGGTGGGGGGGGGGGGTGATGGGGGGCTAGTCATGAATGCATTGCCATGACACCAACACAGCTATTCTACTCCTAACATTCATTTTTTTTAATTCCATAAATATTGTTCTTATTTTACGGTCAATGAAAACACATCAATATCTTTTCAACATAACTGTTTAAAACTTACCCTGAATGGCATCTACTGTTTGGTTTGGTGGTCCCATCATCGCCGGCTGCATCTGGCTGGGAGGTGGACCTCCCATACTGGGCCCTCCTTGCATCGGCCCCTGCTGGCCCATTGGGGGCCGGCCCTGCTGCATCGGATTCATGACGCCTGGGCCGCCTCCGCCACTGGGCACGCCACCGCCGGCAGAGCCACCCATGCTGTGTCCGCCCATCCCAGATGTGCCTGACATACCAGTCGAGCTCTGGACAGGAACGCCGGTGCTGCTGACACCCCCGCTGCTGGCTTGCATGCTGCCGGGACCTTCCCCCATGTTAGGCTGCATGGTGATGTTGGGTCCACCCATGGCTGGGTTGCTGGGCATGCTGCTGGTGGGTCCGGGGCCCATGCCCTGGCCTATACCCATGCCACCGGGGCCTGGCATCATACCTGGTGCACTCATGCCTCCACCGCTGCCTGGCATGGCCTGCATGCTGCTATGCATACCTCCTGGTCCCATGCTCTGGGTGGGCGGGCCTCCTGGCATGCCTTGCATCCCCTGGGTTGGGGGACCTCCCATAACCTGGCTTGGACCTCCCATACCTGTTAACCCAAAAAAAGCTGATCTGGAATTTTATTTTAAATTAATGGTGATTGTAAAGATCTTAATCCTTGTAATACAAGTTTCTCATACAACATGTTTAGTGACACTTCACCAAAGTAATAAATCTGATTTGATTTCTGCAGTTACAAATGAGCAACAGCATAACAGAACAGTTATCCTAAATGCCAAGTGTTGGACAATTCAACTGATGGAATAACTGACAGTGTGGAGAAGTGCTGCAAAGTGCAGCTTACTGTGAATTTGGATATATCATAAATCTATTTCAGTGTCTCAAGACTCACCTGATGCCGGTCCTCCCATGCCTTGACTCGGCCCAACATGACCCGGCCCACCGGGACCCATTCCCTGCATCGGCCCTGTGGGCATACCTGGTGACTGATGTCCCATGTTCATGCTAGGGGCAGGGCTGCCCCCCATCCCATGGCCTGGACCCATTCCCTGGGGGTGTGGGCCACCCATGGTGCCTCCATGACTGCCCATCATGGGCCCACCTCCTGGACCGGGGCCACCCATACCCTGAGGCTGGCCTGCCATCCCTTTGCTGCGGTTTGCCATGGCATAAGCCAAGCAAAGCACAAGTTGTCTCTCACAGCCTGTCTTGATCTAAGGTGTCTTCTTAGTGGCTGCAAAGAATGTAAGAAGTCAATACATGTCATTGTGACTCAGATTGTGAGGTAAACCCATTTATAACAAAAACCAATCATTAGTATACCCACAAAATAATAATAATGAGGATTTGTCTGGCGCCCAACCTCCTGCTGCAGCTCTGGGCGCCTCACAATAGTAGGGTGGCAATACATACACATGAAATACGTCACATTACATACACATGAAATACACGTCACATACACGTTGTATGTACACACAGCTATGATACATCCTAACAAGACATCCATTCCTAAAATGACAATGATGGTAACAGTGGTGACAGAGAAGTTAGTCTGTATAGTACTGCCGAAGAAATGAGACTTTAAAGTGACTTTAAGAAGAGTCCGTTGACTCTGCAAGGCGAACGTGGGCAGGCAGACTGTTCCAAATGACTGGACCGTGGTAGAGCAATGCACGCTGACTAGTGAGTAGTGTTTATGTTTTGTGCTTTGTGTTTGAGAGAAGCAATAAATCACAAAATACAGACACACAATAGCGTATGTCAGAAGGAAGCACCAGATCCGATTTGCCAGAAATTGTGGTTTTTGTGTTTTTGTTGTAAACACTGAACCCTAAACCTGAACTGTGGACAAGACATGGGTGAAAAGCGTGGCTGCGCCATTATCCCCCTTAGGGGGCTGAAGCTAGTAAATGCCTGCATCTACAGCATACAGAGAACACAATTTCTACAAAACAGTCAATCACATCTATAGTTTCAAACAACAAGAGCGTGCAGAACTCATTTAATCTCCTAAAATTCACCACCAAAACGCTGCTGTTTCTGCGAACTATACATGAAACATTCCACGTTAGCCATTTTGGATCACACAAAGAGTGCCCTCAAAGCAAGGACCTAAATTCATCGATAACTTAACCTTCGTGGTAGAATCGTACATACATAGGGATTATTGCCGTCCACGTGTGGAATCGGCGGCGTCAAGATAGAACGAAACCTCTCACCGGCTTATTATTGTTCCCCAAAGCCGCTGTCGGCTTCCTCTCTAATCGCTTTGTTCTATTTTTAGACTAGGCGTACAATCCTTGTGCGCAACATCATTGCGCAGATCTATTTTAGCAAGGTCAGTCACTCCGGGGAGAAAATGTGCGATTGTCTCCCCTAGTTTAGCAAGAAGCGGTTTGCATGAACTCCAACTTATTTTGACAAGGTAAACAAAAAGCTATTTATGTATTGATTTCTCGTTTGATCCTCGCAACAAACCTATAACTGCAGCCTTATGACTGTGTCTTATCTTTCAGCGCCGAACAGATGGCTGATTTGCGATTACCATTGAAATATGTCAAAAAGTTAACTCAAGAACATGTCTGAGCAGGAGTGTCTGAAACCAGTAGTGGCAAATCAGTTACTTTAAAAATGAAGACAGTTGTTTGTGCCTGCAATTGCAGGTGTAACCACAACTTACAGGTTCAGTGTGCGGTGAAAATGTGTTGTCCATAAAATATCTTTCAGAGAAGACGGGATGTTAATTTGAAATTTGTTCAGACTTGCATTTTGAACATCAAACAGCAAGGTAGGATTACTAGGAACTAGAAGTGCAGTTCTAAGCTTTGGCTGGACATCTCATCTCGTCTTACTCTTAGTTCAGTTAATATTGTTTTGTTTACAATTAAATTCCCCAAGCAGCAGAAGTACACTGGTCCTCCCTGAAAAGCCAGTGTGTGCATGTTCATGAGTGCTGTCTATGTGCACAAAATTTACAATCATATTAATCATGTTATCATCGATGATTAATTGTATTTTCTTTATACTATTTTTACTATTTTAGGACAAGGACTTCTTTTGCAAAGACACCATGTCATTCATCAGACCTGGACAGGGGCGGGCGAAAAGGAAGGCATTTGTCAGAAAGAGACCTCAGTGGGATGTAAGTATCCATGCCACATTCACAGAGGTGGTTATTTACTATTAGTGTGCTAGGGGAGAATTTATAATTTCATGTGTGTAAATTACTTCAGTGTGCATAGCGATTAAGCATAATTTTTTTTTTTCAAATCATCATTTTCTTGTTTACAAAATGCAGTCACTGTCAGGGTGCAGTTTCAGGTGCACAAGGACAGGTGAAGTGAAGACATTAACCCTTTTGCTGCCACTGTCGCAAAATTTCATGAATGACACCCGTAACCCCATTGTCAAACTTGTTGAAAATCCACTCACTCCAGACGCCGAAACAAAACTCTCTACTGGCAGGGCAAGTTTCTCTTCCTTGTTAACACCATCTGATTTGAAAGGATGCTGTCTGTGAGTGACACATAATGTGTGTGGCAGTGAAAGGGTTAATTGTGTTCTAGTCTTACATTTATTTTCAGCAGTGTGTATCAAAGTAATCATACACAATACTGAAATGCAAACTACTGCCAGTGCATGCTACAACTAAAGTGTAGAAGCTGTTCAGTGTCATGATTACTTGTTGATTTCCTGTTGATAGGAATCAGTCAATGATCTGGATGCTTACAGAGCTACGCCCGAAGAAGTTGTAAGTATACATAATTTTGAGCTGCTCATCCACCCTGGTGCACATAGTTCGTTAAGCCCCAATCGTTAAATCCAATCTCCATCCCCCCCCCCCCCTTTTTTTTTTTTCCAGCTCTACCCCCGCCATCGCTCCACCACCACCACCACCACCACCACCCCTGTTGTTAGGTTTTTAGTGTTGGGATTTAGGGGGGGGGGGGGGGGGGGGGGGGGGGAAGGGGATCACCATGGGCTGCTTTTGAATAGTTTATTTCTTGGTCAGTTTTGCCAGTAACAGGTACTTTCTATGTGCATTTGCCTAAACTGTGATACAGTTTACTAATTAAATCACGCAGTGATGATGACGTATGAAGTTCTTGTTGTTTCAGAGACTTCGGAAAGAAGCGCACAAGTCTAAGAACCACATCGCTGTGAAGTTGGAAAAGATGAGAAAAGGTATGCCTGGAAACGCTATACACATCTGATACAGTGTAGTACATTGTAAGTGTGGCACACACACATGCCTCTCTGTCTCTGTTTGTCTGTCTCTGTCTGTTGTGCATTTGAAAAAAATATCAAAATACAAGTACTCTCTGATTTTACAGAGAAACAGCGGCAGCGAGCTGGCCTGACTAATGTTGAGGCACGCCATGTAGCCATTTTGAAGGAAGTACTGCATGACCAGCAACAGGTTGGTTGATTGTTAGATTATGCATTTTACTTTTTAGCTCGTGCCGTTATTGTTATTTTTGTCTTTGAGGGATGGGGGTTGGGATTCAACTAAAAGCATGTACTGTGTGAAAGCTGTTTTTGGACGTTTGTTAAACCGCCTGTCAAACTAAAACACTGACTTTTTTCTGCACCACTTCTAAAAATCCTTGTAGTAAGTAACTTTTTTCTGCACCACTTGTATCCTTGTAGTAAGTAACTTTTTTCTGCACCACTTGTATCCTTGTAGTAAGTAACTTTTTTCTGCACCACTTGTATCCTTGTAGTAAGTAACTTTTTTCTGCACCACTTGTATCCTTGTAGTAAGTAACTTTTTTCTGCACCACTTGTATCCTTGTAGTAAGTAACTTTTTTCTGCACCACTTGTATCCTTGTAGTAAGTAACTTTTTTCTGCACCACTTGTATCCTTGTAGTAAGTAACTTTTTTCTGCACCACTTGTATCCTTGTAGTAAGTAACTTTTTTCTGCACCACTTGTATCCTTGTAGTAAGTAACTTTTTTCTGCACCACTTGTATCCTTGTAGTAAGTAACTTTTTTCTGCACCACTTGTATCCTTGTAGTAAGTAACTTTTTTCTGCACCACTTGTATCCTTGTAGTAAGTAACTTTTTTCTGCACCACTTGTATCCTTGTAGTAAGTAACTTTTTTCTGCACCACTTGTATCCTTGTAGTAAGTAACTTTTTTCTGCACCACTTGTATCCTTGTAGTAAGTAACTTTTTTCTGCACCACTTGTATCCTTGTAGTAAGTAACTTTTTTCTGCACCACTTGTATCCTTGTAGTAAGTAACTTTTTTCTGCACCACTTGTATCCTTGTAGTAAGTAACTTTTTTCTGCACCACTTGTATCCTTGTAGTAAGTAACTTTTTTCTGCACCACTTGTATCCTTGTAGTAAGTAACTTTTTTCTGCACCACTTGTATCCTTGTAGTAAGTAACTTTTTTCTGCACCACTTGTATCCTTGTAGTAAGTAACTTTTTTCTGCACCACTTGTATCCTTGTAGTAAGTAACTTTTTTCTGCACCACTTGTATCCTTGTAGTAAGTAACTTTTTTCTGCACCACTTGTATCCTTGTAGTAAGTAACTTTTTTCTGCACCACTTGTATCCTTGTAGTAAGTAACTTTTTTCTGCACCACTTGTATCCTTGTAGTAAGTAACTTTTTTCTGCACCACTTGTATCCTTGTAGTAAGTAACTTTTTTCTGCACCACTTGTATCCTTGTAGTAAGTAACTTTTTTCTGCACCACTTGTATCCTTGTAGTAAGTAACTTTTTTCTGCACCACTTGTATCCTTGTAGTAAGTAACTTTTTTCTGCACCACTTGTATCCTTGTAGTAAGTAACTTTTTTCTGCACCACTTGTATCCTTGTAGTAAGTAACTTTTTTCTGCACCACTTCTAAAAATCCTTGTAGTAAGTAACTGTAATAGTGGCGAAGTAGCATTGGGGAGCCGGGGTGGCCGAATGGTAGAGCATTGGACTTTCGCTAGTTTCAGTGCTTGGTCCATGAGTTCGAATCCCGGCTGGGGCCAAAAATTTGTGCTGGCCTTTTTCTCGTTGCCCTGTCTTTGAAATCACCCTTATGTGGTGGAAAAGGACGGTAAACTACCAACACCCCCCCCCCCCCCAACACACACACACACACACACACACACACACACACACACACCCGCCGAAGTAGCATAGCATCATCATCAAAATACATCATTAAATGTGTTGTACCTCCTGGGCACTAGTACATTAATTCGTTTAATTTTAGTACCAGTAGATTGGTCATTTTTGTTCTTGGCCCAATACTGTTACTTTCATTTGTGTGCCACTTCTTTCAGCTGGATACTGTGCTGAATAAAACAGACCAGATGATGTCAATGGTAAAGGATTTGTTTGGAGATGATGCAAAGGCAAGTGGGATCATTCAGCTTCTAAATAAACTTGATGCAAGACAAACCCTGTGTAGTTTCTTCCAACATGTTTCATCACTAGCTGCTTTGACCCTGTGCTGACCCAAAAAGTTATAATTGTGTTTTTTGGAGCCATTCTAATACTGGTCTGCAATGCAAAAATCAATCAGTTCTTTGTGTCTTGTCTGTTCACAGAAATTCACTGGATTTCCTAACGTAACAATGCCTCCTGGAAATCAGAAGAGGTAGGTATTGTCTCTTGCTCTTCATGCTATGTGTGTAAACATTGCCAAAACGTGATTGTGTGCATATGATAGCTGAATGTACCTTTGATAAATTATTATCCATATTATTTTTGTTCCGTTAGTTCCAGCAGCCTGCCATCAGCGCCAGAGATTCGCACAAGAACAGAAGTGCTCAGTGAGTCCATGATGAGCCAGTCTGCTTTGAACGACCTCTCCGAGACAGAGAGCTCTGATTCAGACACAGAGGACCAGCACGCAGAGCCGGTCAACTTCCAGTCACAACTTGACCTTCAGCGCTTTCAGCACTTCCTCCAGCAGGAGGAGAACCGCAACAGCAATGCCCTTCCGTCATCAGCGTCAATGAGTCAGACTGATATCCAGCGCCTGCAGCAACTGCAGCAGTTTCTGCGAACTGAGGAGCCCACGAGGGACGGCGGTGATGGACTCAGTAGAGGTGCTGGTCCCCGCAATGACAACAACCAGACATTGAGTACGATCAGTGGGACCGTTGGAGCTAGCATCCAGTTCAGTCAGCATCCACATGGTCCAGCGCACAGTACACACCTCTTGGCTGATCCGGGGCCTTTGGGTCAGGGTGAGTCAGGAACTGCACATGTCATCCCAGGGGTCAAAATGAGCAGGCTTCCAGTGCCGTATGCAGAAAACTTCATAAATGTGCCCCCCATCCCCCCCAAAAAACAGAGATTTTGACCCTTGGGGTTCCTGACCATTGCAAAATATAATCACACCTGTGATTTCTTATACATGAAAATATTCCCCACAAATGTGAATACATTTGCACAGGTGCGCGCACACACACATGCACAACACAGCTTGCCCCACATCTGATATAAAAATCATGTAGAAAGTACATTTTCTTTCTCCCTGCCAGTTCTGCTTGCAGCAGGAGGACGACTACAATTACCTGGATACCAGACTCCACCAGAAAGTTCCAGAGAAGCCGGCACTAGTCAGCAGACTCCCCCTAAGTCAGCCCTGAATGACACGGGCAAGGTGAAGAAGTCCAAACGACGGGTGCCACAGCCTGAGTCCTCACAAAACACTTCTTCCCTGAATATGGCAGACATGAGAAAGGTGAACCGTTCTTTCAACATGTTTCATCACTAGCCTCTTCCACTCTTGTGACGCAAAATGCTACATGTATATTGTAAGCAGATATGTATGCATGCATTTTCCCTTCATGTGTACGACTGTGTAATTCATATCCTCCTATCCTGTGTACATTTTTTTCATTCTTGGCCACAGGTATTGGAGTCACTGGAGGCCGAGATTGCAGATTTTGAGCGAAAAACAGGTCGTCGACCTGCTACTGATGTGCAGAGAACAGAGACTTTCACAGGCTACACTGTGTCCCTTGTTACAGCTGTCACCAAGCTTACACACTACCTGAAGGAGGTAAGAGAGGCACCAGTTCAGTTCACCGGACAAGGAAAGCGATGTGTTATTTGGTGGAATTTTGGATGGGAGGGAGTTCGTTCTTATGCTAATGAGAAGGCATCAGCTGACAGTTTGTAGAGTGTCAAAACTGTTTGCTTCTTCCCTTCTGATTTTTTTTTTTTTTTTTAATTGATATGTGTGTGCGGTGAAGTCTCACCTGTTACTCTTTTCATTTTATTTTACATGTACCTGCGTATTGATTACAGCTTGTTTTATTATCATGTTGATGTAAGGAGCAGACCAAATTCTTTACACCTGAAGCCAAAGAAATGATTTGGGTTGATTTGATTTGATTTGCTATTCATGAAGCATGTTTAGCTAAGTTGTTTATGTTAAATTTAAATAGGTATTAACTCCTAGTCTTATACACCTACAGGTTAAAATCCAAAATGTGGTTAACCTAGCTAAATGTGCTCCATGAACACAATCCCAGGTGTTTTCGGCTGTGGAAGAACTGAATGATAACAGCACCTCCAGTTCATTTGCAACTAATGGTGCATTAGCGTAGTTGAATATTGATAGATAACATCATTGAAAACAAACACTAGTTAACATTACAACAAACCAAAACAACAATTTTTTGTTTCAGTCAGTTGTTTTATAAAATGTTGGATTCTGTGTTGTGACAGACAGAAATGCGACTGCAGGCAGAAATGATGGTGCGAGAGCAGTTGACCCAAGATGTCCGCCAGCTTGCCCTCACGATCGATTCTCTCACACAGGTAAGACCGTTGATAGATGTATGTAACTTGGAAGTCGTGTATGTTGTTACCGATAGTTCTGTAGAAAAACCCAGTCTTTACTGCTAAGTAAGTTCAAACATATAACATGTTTTTTTATTGTTGGTTGGTTGTTCGGGGTTTTTTTTGTTTTTTTTTTTCAATCTTTTTAAAGGAAGATTGCATCTATGTCTGAAGCAAGGCACCACATCATATCCCTCCGTGTGTGCTTATGCAGGCCAGGCACCTTCGGTTAAGCCTGAAAACTGAGGGTGGGAAATTACAGGCTGCAAAGTACATGACTGATTATCCATGATTGCCTCCTGTTTCAGGAGATAATAATGACACAAGAGGAGTATGGAAAACTCTACTCTGAACACCATAGCTACCGCCAACAGATGCAGGGAGAAATGGCACTTCTGCAGGTATGTTGTGAGATCAGTTTTTTTGCTGTGTGGGGGGTGGGGGTGGGAGGTGTATTTTTAATTTAGGGCAAGTATTCATACCTGTTCCACAAAGTGCAACCTTATGGGAAAATCACCTTGCTCCCGTTTAATGTGCCATTGCAACACAGTAATTATCACTATCAGTAAATCTACAAACATTCGTGACTTGAGGGAACATTCGTGACTTGAGGGAAGACATACATGTCTGCTTGCTCTCTTTAATGTTACCCAAAACCTTTTCAGAAATTCACTTCTGATGTCTGTTCATACTGTTATTTTCACATACAAAGCTTTCACGTGTGGAGGTTTAATCTGTCACTAGGCACAGGTTCTGGATTTGAAGCACCATCAGTCAAGCCATGGGTCTCAAGGTTCCCAGCATTCCACTCCAGGAAAAGCAGCTTCAGCAGGTTCATTATGAGAGTTCTTGTGTGTTGAACCAACAGAAGTGTCTTGAAAGTAAACATTGCAGTTGTGTAGGTTGCAAGCAAGTTGTGTGTGGGGTTTTTTTTTGTTGTTGTTTATTTCACGAAAGTAAGCCTTTTTTTCATTTTGGATGATTATTGTTGTTGTTTTCCAGTTCTTGTGTTTTTGGTTTGTTTGGGTTTTTTTTTTTTTTAATCACATTTTGATTTGCTCTTTCTTTTCTTTAATTTAGCAGAAAACCAGGAGGAAAGCTTCAGTGCATTACCAAACCATGTGACGGAACCTTCTGCAGCAGTACTTCTCTCCCCTGTTGTCCGGAAAACAAGAATTCACGACAGACCTCAGCCAGAACCTTTGATGCAAAGTGAGTTTCGTTTTTGCCTATTTCCAGTCTAAATCATACAAGAAATGGTCAGATTCCATCCTGTAGAAGGTGAGCATCACTACTGTGCTTCATTTGATTTGAGAACTTTCAGTGTAAAAGCAAGAGAAAAGTCATGGCATCTAAGTAAGCAAGCTTCGGTTTCTTTGGGCATACTAGTGCTTACCAGGCTTTTAGGATTGTAGCCCTGACTACATGGTGTGGTATACCAATCTTCTGTCATTTGGAAAAAGTGTGAAAGTGCCTGTTGAATCTGTGGTGCTTAAGTCCTTTTATGGATGACGGTAGAAATTATTTGATGTACAGTTACAGACTGTATTTTCTACAGCCCTAATGATTATCTCGAATGGTTACAGAGAGGCAGACATCTCTCATTGACCTGACCAGCTTAGCAGAAGATGGAAGCACACAGCAAAAGGAGCAGCACCAGTCGACAGTGCAGCTGAAAGCCACCACCTCTGTAACCGTTTCCTCAGGCGCCTCTGGGTCTGCCTCTTCATCGACGCGCACAGACCCTCCTCGTCTTACCCAAGCACCTCCAGTCATGGCAACTGTCAGTGTACCGCGGCCCATTCCTTTGGTGCAGAGCAACGTCGGTGTCTCTTTGCCTGGCTCGCATGCAGCTGGTCCCGTCACACAGGTGTGATCCTATGTGCATTTGCGTGCGCTTTAGTTGAGTAGAGAATTTGTGAGCGCTTTAGTTCATGATGCAGCTTCACATGACAAGACTCGTGCGTCTGTCGTTTGAAATACACTAGTTTGTCTTTAGAGTGTCAGTTTCATCCTGTAGGTTATTAGTTTTGTGTGAAGTGTTTGGTGTTGGTTATTGTTTTGTTTTGGTTTGGATTTTTTTTATGCCTTTACATGCATTATGATGAATAATTTGGCTTGATTTGTGTGTGTCCACACAAGGTTGTTTTGTCTTGCACTGTCAGACCATTCATTAACCATGTCACAGTGAATCACCAGTTCTTTTGCAATGCCAAAGTAAACACTTGAGCATCTGCAAATGACTATTCTTGCAGTTTGTAGCCTTCACGCACCCTCTATTCATTTGCAGCCGCAGTCTGCGCATTCGTATTCAGCCCAGTCCAACACTACCGTGTCTAGTGCAGCCTCAGGCAACACAAGGGGCCAGCAGCAACCACCTGCCAGATCCCAGACAGGAGCCCCAAGTAGCGTGTCAAACACAAGAGCGATGGAAAACCAGATTGCGGAGCTCAATCGGCAGCACGCGGAGGCTCAGCAGCGGCTTCAGTCATTGCTTGCGCAGCAGAAACGGCAGCACAACCAGCTTGAAGCACTGCATGCTGAGGATGGCTGTGATGGAGAAGATGGGGGCCAACTGAACCACAAGCCACGTCCTGTACAGGTGACAGGACTTTCTCAAAGTTTGAACAGAACTCAAAATTTGACTGTAAATTTTGCTCTGTGCATTTTTTGAAGACTGGCTGCAAAGTCATTTGTAACTATTGTGTCTAGGTCAGTTTCACCTGTTTCAGGTGTGTGTGTGTGTGTGTGTGTGTGTGAGTGTGTGTGTGTGTTCTGGGAGTGTTGGTTGGAGGCAGGGTATGTAACTGTTGCATCTTTTTGAGTACATGCATACTTAGTGAGAAAAAGTTCATTGATATATGGCTAACATGTGACATGCAGCCTTTGTCTGTTTCAGGAAGGAGTCGTTCCCAGCACAGTGTCTCCTCCAATCTCCCCGATCTCCCAAAGATCAGAGCATTTCACAAGCTTAAACCCAGGGCAGGTAATGCCTTCTTTTTGTGCTGATTTTATGTGCACTTGTGTACAAGTGTGTGTGTGTGTGTGTGTGTGTTTGTGTGTGTGTGTGTGCTGCCAGCATTAGCAGGGTCTGATGTTGAATCAGTTGGGTTCTTTATTGTTGTAATGTTAAGCTTTTGTTGAGTTTCTCTTCACTCCGTACCATTGGGGCACATCCTAGCAAGTAACACCCACTTTCATTTTGTCAGCATCCCTGTTCACAGATTGTCACTGTGTTGTATATGATTATGTACTAACAATAATAATTTGTTGTGTTGCAGCGTCTGGCCAGCATGTCTCGTGAGATCAAGGTGGCACTGCCTACAGTGGATTTGGAAGTATCAGGTGGTAGCCTTGGCAGCCCTCCCTAAACTTTCCTTTTTGTTCGTTAGCAGTCTCAGTCTATTACAATAGTGAAGGCAGCTGCAAGTAATATTAATAATATGCACCTGTGTTGTAAGTGAAGCTCAAAGAGAGGGCGGCAAGTTTGTGACATACAGTTACAGCAAACCTTGTATAGGTTTTTGTATTCCAACACTTGCGATCTCTCTGTAATTCATTGTGGTGGTTTGAAACAGGATAGCACCAGTTGTGTAGGGAAATGAGACGTGGACATGCTTACAAGCTACACATTACCTCTGCAGAACAAAGACCTTTGGTCAGCGTAGTTTTTCATACCAGGGTCCGACTTGCTGGAATGATCTCCCAGCATCAATTAGATATGCAGACACAAAACTATCCTTCAAGCAAAATCTGAAAACCCATCTCTTCACTGCCCCTAACCAATAGCTGTTGCCACATCATCATCTTGCTGGTCGTGTGTGTGTGTGTGGGCTGCGGAGGCCGTGTATGATGCTGCACATTATGTGTTTGTAGTTAAATGTATGTGTGAAGGAATGTTGCGCGTGTTTCCGTTTCTGTGTGAGTGAGTGAGTGTTGACAGTAAGGCGCCCTGAGCTCCTGCGGGAGGGAGGGCGTCTCTGAAATACCCATTATTATTATTATTATACTCTGTAAACAAGCTGTGTGGTTTTCGCATACAGAAGTGTGCCAGTGTTTTTTTGCTACGCTATAGAAGCCAACAGATCTATTTTCCAAAGAAGCGTCTGTAGATGTGACATGAACTATTCAGCTTGACCTCCTGACAGACTGATGTATAACTGCTGAAATAATGTGGAGTGATGCGAGTGTGCAAGATGTTTTCCACATTGTAAGTTATATATATACAAAGTTATGTTGCTTTGGTGATTGTACACACAGTCTAGTGACCGACACAAAAGCAGCACTCAGTAATGACGTTCTGTGTGTAGGCCTATCCAGTTCATCCATCTCATACCGCTTGACAACTCCACAAATTCAATTCCACTTAAGTACCCCCCCCCCCCTCACGCCTTTGTGAAAGTCGCAAGACTGTGTCCGTGTGAGGGATGTTATGTTCCCAGTTTGTCACGACCTGCAGCATAATTATGTGAATATCTTGGGTGATAATTAATTTTCCATCCATCAAGAAATTTGTTGCGTAAGTTATGATTGCATACCCTGTAACTTGTTTGAATATATTCAAATGATTGATCTTCATATTGTATACACTCTTTATTTATGTGCTACATATAGAGTAAACAAAACTTGGACCTTATGAATAAAATGTGCATTGGTGTGAAATTACTCTGTGTGTGTGTGTGTGTGTGATGAAAGCAGGTGTTCTACACTACTCTCTGCACTTCTAAATGACACATTATTCCTAATTTTCTAACCAGCTTTGGCCAGGGTTTTGAAAAGTATTCTCACAATAAGGGTGGGCTTGCGGCATTACAAGATGATTGAATTAGTATTTAGAGAATAGGTCTCTGCAGGAACAAATCACTGATACTGTCTTTTGTTGTTGTAATTACACAACCAAGAAATATTTTCTTTTGCTTGGCCTTTTCTATTCTTAACATACACACTGACCAACTGCACGGCTAGAGTAAGAACTCTGTACAGTACATGTACCTTGGGCGGCACTGGCAGTTGTCATGAGCTGACTAAAACTAGTGAAAGGTCAACTGAGAAGTAATGCAGCTTGTCCCAAGTGAAAATACAACATATAAACCCACATATAATCCTACTTTCACAAATCGTTAATGACTGTTTTGGTGTCAGTGTCTAGCCGGCATTGTATCACTTCAGCACAACGAAACAGCCTCAGGCAGGTCCCTCATTGAGCCGACTTAAGGCCAAACGCGCAGCACAGCAGCCGCTAGGGGTTGCGGAGCTTGTGCGCCAGAAATATAGGAACAACCCTATCTGAGTAGGGGCGTGCGGTCAACTCTACTAAGTCTGCGTGCGGGCACTTTCCAAGCCTGCCGAGCACGGACGCGTACAGATCGAGCAGTCATGGCAGAAACTGAAACAGACATGGCTCAGCCACATATATCAGGGGCTGAACCTGCAACAAAGCCTAAGATGACGAGAAACAGGCGACCACGGCTCTCCGAGTTTGAGAGAAAACGACGCCAAAAAGAGCGGTGGATGAAACACCGTGTTGCAGAAATTAGGATTGGTTTAAACAACACCGACCGCTGGGCTCGCATACGAGAGGAGTACCAGCTGAAAGACAACCCGTCCGTCGCGGCTTTCCTTCTCGACCAGTAAGCACACTTGACTTTGGAAATCATGTTTTCAGTAAGCCTGAACGTGCTTGATACTTCAAAGCACGTGTCAGTTTTAGGGGATGTTACCTATTAACCGTACTAAGCCGGGTGTTTGTGTCCATGTTGTGTCAGTTTTGATGCGAAAGGGCGACTCCACTGGGTTGTGCTAATTACCGAAAACTCCGGAAACAGCGCAAGTAGACTATGTTGAAGCTAGGTATGCTTAAAGGCCCATCTCCCGACATACCTAATCTCGCAGATCATTCTAAGCTGTTTCGATGCCTCCAACATCGAACCAAGTTCACGGCTGTTCATCCCTTTGTCGTACCGTCTGAATTCTCAAACATTTTCTCAGCGGATTCACAGGAAAGCCAAACATGCAGTGTCGCTATGATCTCCCCTTGGATTTACAAGCAGACAACACACTGTAGATCACATACACATCAATAGATCCTGTGAATGTTTGGTGAGGTCCTACCGACTTACCTGTTCATAGGACAGTCCTTTTCCACCATTTTTATTATAACTTTGTGTTTGTAGACAATCTGCCAACACATTGCTGTCATAGCCTTTAGAAAGAGGGACATCAGTTTCACGTGCAGAATTATACAGTACGTCACTGGTTGAAATGTCATTTTGTGACATTGAAGACTATAATTATGGGGGAGTACATGCACTGTGTTCTGCTCTGTGAGTTATATGTAAAACCTTCGGCTTCTTATTCGGCCCGCTTACCACTCCATTGCCGGCTCAGTCAAGCTCATAAACCAACCTTTTTTTCTTCATTTTAAGCTACTCAGCCACCAAGTCAGCTGTGGGCACTTCTGGAGCTGGAAAACCAATAAGGTAACTGCCTGTCTTTTTTATGGTTAAATGGTTAGGAGCACTTTGGGTAGTGCCTAACATTGTACCACTTAAAAACACTAGCACACTGACAGCATCTCAGTCACAGGCTCACTGACACTTAGCCAACTGGAAGAAGGCTTTTACGGGAAACAAATACATGTATCAGTCATGCAACTAGAGCCTCGGGCCAACTGTCAACCATTGAGAATTTCAGTGACTTTTTGCTGCCTCGCACAGCCTGTACTGAGACAGCAGTGTATTGCATCTGAATACATGAACCACCCCCGTCCTCACTAACAGCTTCAGAAAATGTTGAAAAGATTAAGGATGGCCATGCAGGAGTTGGCGGCTGTGCATGTCAGTGGTGGGTGGAGGCCGCAAAGTGAGGGAAGACTAGATTAGTAAGAAAACTCAGACAAATGCTGTTTGTCTCTGTGCCCCTTCGTCCAACACTGGCAGTGCCTTTTGTTGTTTTTTGCCTGTCTGCTTTTGGGAAAGGTAGATGGAGTCTTGATCTGCTGTGAAAAATCGGTGTGCAGTGAACTTGAGTACTATAGACCTGCCGCTCTTCAGCTCAGTGAATTTTCCTAGGTTTCAAAAAAAATACCCAACCCAAACAAACAAACAAAACAAAAACACTCTGGTAGCAGTATTGTGGTGTGTTGTACTCTTCTAGTCAACGCGTCTAGCCAGAGCTGCGGTAACTTCCCTGTTCGCGAAATCGCGATGACGTTTGCAGTATTTTAGCGGCCTTCCATTATGACGTCATCAGCCTGTCGTCGCGCGAACTCGACGTAGGCAGTCGAGCTGCCTGGTGGTTATCCGCGTTGATACATTCCGAAGTCATTTGCAGTTTCCAAAGTACAACCAGGTAATGACTTTTAAAAGCTAGTGGCCTTTCCTCGTGTAAGAAAAGAGAAGTAAGGTTTGTTGGGTATCGACGTAGCTTTGTGGCTCGTGTGCATTCCAAAGCTGCGGCCTTTACCTTTCCATGCCTCCGAGTCCGAGCGAAGTGGCCCGGTGGCCTGCAAGGTGCCCGCCGGTGCTCCTTTCTGACCATTGCACTTTTTGAGCGCGAACGTTATCATCTAGTATCAGAAATCAGTAAAAGAATGTTATTTTATTTAATATCGATAGACAAATGCGCTGCTCAGGGCACCAGCTTCTTGGTTTAGTGCCGAGCACGAGCGCTCGCTCAGCGCTCCGTGTCGCTATGGCCGCCATTTTGGTCTGTTGTCGGTCGCGGGCGGTCTGCACCCGAAAGCCTCGCAAATTTGCTATTCGACGCAGTGGACGAGTTTGCTACGTATTTTTGAGTGCTAAATTACCCGAAAAATGCCGACTTTCCGAGACACTTGTCTGCACAAATTGTTGAGATGAACAGTTTGCGTCTCCCTCAGAGTCTGAACCGTATCCGGCAGCTTGCTCCTCCGCATGCCTCCATGCCCCCTCCGCAGGCATCACACACACACACACACACACGCACAAAAACTGGAGAGAAAAAAAATGTTACTCTAGCCCTAAATAATCAGACTAATATTACATATAATTAGAACACACCAAGTCATTACCTTCAGTGTAATATTGTGATATATATCACAAAGCTGAGTATGTGAAGTTATTCATTGTTGTTTTGTTCTGTTTCAGTGTTTGATCATAATGTTGCCATTAAATTTACCCTGCCCCTACTTCCCTCCACCCTCCATGAATGGAGGCGGGACGCGGATGTAATTGATGTTGCTAATCCGCTTAATTTGTTTTTTGTGTTTGACAGTAAAGTAAATCGAAACGCAATGGTCCTTTAGTTTGGTTTTATTACGTACAGGTCTATCCTCAAAGTCAAAGTTGACTATCTTGCACATATCGACTCCAATTGTATTGAAACGGAGCTGCACTTCAGGTTGGATGTTGGAATTGCTGTATTATTGATAAATTGTACAAGAATGGCTTCAAGAAGAAGGAAAGTGTTGACATTGGAACAACGTGTTAAAGTCATCGAACTGTCTGAGAAAGGCGAGTCAGCAAGAAGAATTGCCAAAAAGTTGGAAGTGGGTAAGACACAAATTCAGTCAATTTTGCTGGCGAAAGAAGAAATCAAGCAAGAGTTGAAGGATGGTGCTTCATGCACACGGAAATACAGACAGCCACGCCATATGCTGTACAAAGACATTGATGCAGCTGTGTGGGAATGGTTTTGCATTGCAAGAGGGAAGGGGATGTCAGTTTCAGACCCACTTCTGCAGCAGAAAGCTATGATGTTTTCTGCATCGCTTGGACATGATGAGTTCACCGCTTCTAACGGATGGCTTCAGTCCTTCAAGAGGAGGCATAATATCCGGGCGGCAGCACTTTCAGGGGAGAGTGGTGACATCAAGGACATGACAGATTGGCTAAAACGTGTACCCGCCTTAATCCAAATGGGCAGATACACTCCAGGCGACGTGTTCGGCGTTGATGAAACTGGCCTATTCTTTCGAGCACTGCCCAGTAAAATGGCTTGGACAGGAGAGCGGTGCCACGATGGAGAGAAATCAGAAGAGAGGTTCACTGTCTTGCTGGCATGTTCGGCCACTGGCGAAAAACTTCCGCCACTGATAGTTGGCAAATCTAAAGCGCCCCAGAGCTTCCAGAACAACCTTGCTAATGTCGGGATTAGCTACCGCCAAAATAACCGTGCCTGGATGACAAAAGTCCTCTTCCTTGAGTGGCTGGAATTGGTCAACAAAAGAATGAGGACCCAGAATAGAAAAGTGCTTATCATCCTCAACAAGTGCGCAGCCCATCCAGATGTTGAATTGAGCAACGTGGAACTTTTCTTTCTCCCCAAGAACACTATGTCATGCCTGCAGCCCTTAGACACTAGAATTATCCAAGCTGTCAAACTGCAGTACAGGAAGTTCCTTCTTCATTGGGCGGCAAATGCAAGTGATGAATGCAGCTCCTTTTCAGAACTTGCAAAAGACGTCAGCCTCTTCGAAGCAATCGCATGGCTGAGGTCAGCGTGGGACTCGCTAAAGGACTCAACAATCAAGCAGTGCTTTGACCATTGCGGGATTTCTTTCAGTGACTCAAGGTAAGCAGTTCCTTTCAAATTTTAACACATTTCTGTATACCATCTGTGTGTGTTAGTGTGTGAGAGAAAGTGGGGGGGGGGGGGGGGGGCAGAAATGGACAGAAAGGAAACAAAGTTGCTGCCTGTCACTGATTTTTTTATATTTTTTATTCCATTCTTGCAGTGCCGATGAAGATGACGCTGATGTGAATGACATAGCCCCAGAACTGGAGGCCTTGCTGGATGGTGTGACCCTACGTGAATTCGCAGACATGGACAATGACCTCTGCACCAGCTACGAAGACAACCACGATGACTGGGAGCAGCGAATTGTTCAGCGTGTGAAGGATGGTTACCCAGCAGTTCAGGACAAAGATAGCGATGAAGAGGAAGCAGCCGACAGTCTGTCAGCTGCAGAGGCTGTACCTGAGGTCATTTCTTCGGGTGAAGCAAACAAGATGGTGCAACAATTTGAGCGTTTTCCAGTGGCCAGTGACTGCAATAAATTGCTTGAGACACTTACAAAAGCACAAGACCTCATTCAACATAAGAAGTTCAACGAAATCAACTGTTTCCACCCAAAGTGAGTGAATGTGTGAGTGTGTGTGAGAGAGAGATAGAGTGAGCGATGCCACCAGGCATTCATTCAGTGAATTCAATGGACCTAACAACTTGACCGAGTGATTTGACAACAAACCAACGATGCGTCTGTTTGCTTTTGAGAAACATTGATCGGACCTTCAATGACTGACTTGGATCAAGTTGAACTGCGTTTTATTTTTATTAAGTCCAATTTACTTGACAAGCTCTGAACTGTGAAGCGTTGGTTATGTGAGGCAGTGTGCATGAGTCATTTGGACATACCAACCGAATTCATTTCAGTTTGGATTTAATGTTAGCTCTATGAGAGAGAGACTTGTGTGTGTCGGTGTCAGTGACACTGTGTGCCGGCATCATACCCTTTGACACTGACATTTTTGTGTTTACTCTTGTGTTGCTCAATAAAGAGAAGCAATAAGATGCTTGGTTGTCAATTCATGCAAACTGTGCTCACGTGCTTGCGTTTGGTCAGTGTGGGCCCAGTTTTGATGATAACTTTGTCTCTGGGCTGTGTGTGTGTGTGTGTATACATCACATGTGTGTGTGTGAATGTGTCCCCCGTCATAAAAACATCACACTAGTCCGTGATGGTACGTGTGTGACAGTGTGAAACAGAAGTGGTTACAAAATAATGATTGTGGCACATGCGGCGCTGTTTATGTTTTCGTTTGCTCTGATATTCAGGTAAAGCCACACAATTTTGATTTTTGAAAGACTAGATAAATACCAAACTTATGCATACATACATGTGCTAAATATGCAACAATCTCTACAGCTGATATTATGCTCTCAGGGAGGGGTACTGACAACACCACGTGGACCTCGTTTGAGCGACCATCTGTCGTCCACAACCGTTTTTGCTCTGTCCCCTGGACGGTCACCCCAAAAGAGGTTCTACTGTAACTATCTTTCAGTAACAGTACATGTACATTGGTATAGGCGTGGGAACTAAATCAAATATTCTGTTGATTGTTTGCTCACAGGGAGATGAGTGAAGAGCAGAGGGAGGCACTGGGGGACGCCCATGCCCAGCCAATGGTTGTGGGGGGTTACCAGGTTTACCACAGCAATGCAGATGGGGATGAATCCAGCATGAATGGGGAAGGTAAATGTTCTGAAATATAAATTTTAACTGATCGGTTTGTGAGGACTGTCTTAGTGTCTGTAGCATAACGGAGTAATACCTGCTTGATTAAGTCTTTCAAGTTTAGTTTAATCTGTAAAACTTTGTATAGGGTCTGGTTTGCCGGTGCAGTCTATCACACTTGCACACCATGCAGTTTCCTAAATGGCTTGGTGTGACAGTGGATGCTGGAAAGGGAGGCCGTCTTCAATTCATGTTACAAAGGGATAAAGGAGCCACACAGCTTTTTGCCACACTTTCCAATCTGCATTTGTCTAAATATTCAGTGCATTCAGTACTGCATAATTACGAAAGTTCACATTTTGTGATTACTACAGACGTGTACAATCGCAAATGTACTTGTTATTGAGCAAGCATACAGCCATACGAAGTATTAAATGTTGTTGCTTTTATTTTATTTTACAGAAGATTCTGAGCAGTCGGACCCCCTCGGCGCAGTTCGGGTGAGAAGATGAAACTACATGTACCATGATTCACTAAAACTGTCAGGAGACATGTCCTCACTAGCAGAAATAACCACAGCAAACTGTAAAATAATGAAGTCCATTTAGTCAGTTTTCCATTATCCATTTGTCACCTCAGTTAAGAGTTAGGAGGGGAGGAAGTGGGGGGGGGGGGGGGGGGGGGGCATTAGGAGGAGAACTGATTAACATGCACTTTCTTTCCTTTTTTTTTTCCTCCAGGTGAAGTTTGAGCCGATCGACACAGAGTATGATGTTGAAGATGAAGATGAGAACACCATGGACGAGCTGAGTTCCGTCCCGTCTACATCTCGGATGCCTCCGCGCCTACACTCGCAGAATGTGGCAGACTTACTGCATGAGGGATCGTCCTCCATGCAGACACAGATCAGAGAAATGTTGAGCAACAAGTCCGTCGATTCCAACACGGCAGCTGCCAATGTACAGAACGTTATTGAAGCACTGTTAAAAAAGAATGAAGACCTGCTTGCCCAGAACGATGCCCTGGGGTTCAAACCCAATCCTCGTCGTGGTCGTGTACCAGGTGAGTTGGGGAAGCACAGCCAGGTAGTCTTTCCACAGGTGCCTGGCCAGTTTGCGACGTTCTCTGCTGGCGGGAATACCCAAGGGAAGATCAGTTTATCTGGCAGTCGCAGCAAGGCCCAACAGGAGAGCGCCTCAAGTGTTCCCATGGGACGGATTGTGCGTCCTAGGAGCCCCACCCGACGCTGCAGCATTCCAGAGAAAGACAAATCCCATTTCAGCCTGGCACTGATGGAGTCAAAAGTGGGTGATGAAGACAGTGAGGAGATCTTCCAAGTCCAGGAGCATGAGATGGTGTGTGCCGTTGCCTCCAAGACAAAGTTCCTGAACATTAAGGATCAGGTTGTGGCATCGTTTGACATCAACTTCTATTGGTGTAACTTCTGCACTTTCTCCACGCCCAACAAAGCCCTGCTGCTCCAGCACGTCATGGACCATCGTTTCAACTGCAAGTACTGCCGTTACCAGTCCTTCTGTCGTTCGGACGTTGTCCAGCACTCTGTTCACACCCACCCAGACTTTCAGGAGGTGGCGGCTGTCACCCAGTACTGTACTCTTCTGTCGGACTACCTCCGTGTCAAAAACCCAAAGCTGGCGCGTTTGGACAGTCGCCACAAGAGAAAGAGGCGACGCAGCCCAGACAGATGTGATGATTCGGACCAGGACAGCGGCCAGCCCCCCAAACTTAGCAGGCAGTACGCACCAGCAGGTGGTAGGAATGCAGCCAACCCTCCGCCACTGAGGAGTGCTAATTATAACTACTATGATGTCACCATCGACATGGATGAGAGCAACGAAGATAGATCATCCACACCAGGTCCAGAAAGTCAGGGCAAGGGGGGTGGCTCCACGTCCGCTTCTGCATCATCATCTTCGTCCGCTGTGGTGACTGGATCTGATTCTTCCCACGCTGCTCCGCCCCCAAACTTGCGTCCACAACTAGCACCATCAACCCAGATGGCAGGACAGCCGGTCATCACTCAGGTGTTCTCTGCAGCGAACTTCCCCCATGCGCCTCGCGTTCCTTCACCCCTCACGCCAGAGTTACCATTGTCAGGAAACCAACGCCGCTCTGGGGCTGGCTCAAACTCTTCCAGCCGGAGTGGGTCTGCACGAGCTTCACCGTCCCCTTCCCCTGCTGCTGCTCACTCTGGCGGTGAACGTGCATCTCCGCAGATTCGCTCCAACTTGTATTGGAGCTGTGGATACTGCTCCTTCACCAGCAAGAGCCAGAGTGAAATCAAGGACCACTCAGTGCGGCAGCACAGCGGGAAGCCACACAGGTATGTCGCCCTCATCAAACCTGATGGAAGGAGTGGAGGAGGGGATACAGGTGGGAGTAACTCGTCAACATCTGTGTCCAACCAGGGTAATGAGAAAGATGCTGATGGGGACAGCGCTGCTGGCAATGCAGCTGAAGGGGACGAACAGGGACAGCCAGGAGGCAGTTCTGACACAACTGGGGAGCCCTCACAGGCGAGTCAGTTGCCAGTGACCGTCAGTGTCAAGCAGGAACCAGAGGACTCTGATGAGGAGATTGTACCCATCAAAGTTCGCTTTCCTCCTGCAAGGATCCAGTCCAAGGACACAAGCTCCCTCAGGTGCTTCCACTGCAAGTACTCCTCACGCTTGCTGGGTCCTCTGAGGAACCACATTCTGTATAACCACAAAGGCAGCTGTCTGATTGGACTGGGGCCCATGAACTGCAAGGTGTTCATGTGCCCTCGAGCTGACTGTACTTTCAGGTCATCCTCTGGCCTGACCTTTCTGAATCACTCACGAGACTGCACACCATGGAGCAAGCCAGAGGCCCGGGATGTGAGGGTTGAACCTCACCTGATGACCTGTCTGGAGGAAACCATTCAGATGGCTAAAGAAACGCAAGGCGGCTCCCACCAACAGCCCAAGGTAAGCACCACGAACGATTTTTCCTGTACCTATTGTTCATTTTCATCCCCTACCCTGGAACAAGCTAAACATCATGTGTTGAATAGACACGGCAACAGGCAGCTCGTTGTGAGAAATGTTCGTGCGCTTCGTCAACGGAAGAGATCATTTATTTTCTTCTGTAGGTCATGCCCGTGGGAGTCAGCCAAGACGGATGACAACCATGTCCACTTGCAATGCTGCACACAGAGCAGCGACGATCCAGCCTGCACAAGTGACGTCGACGGAGATGAAGGGGATCTGCTGAGCAACAACAATGTCAAAACAAAGGCAGGAGGCGACCAGGTATTTCTTGATGTGGACTTGCATGACCAGGTAGATGAAAACTTGTTTGATGACTCAGCTGTGAATGTGCGTGATCCCCTAGATGACCACAATTACCCGCTTGAAGAAAATCTGCATGCAGCTTCTGGCAGCCAGAGCAGAAAGGTAGCTGCTCATAAATTTCTTTCCCAAAAGAACGTCGCACAGTCTCAGGCTAGCATAGGTTCCGGCAGTGCTAAACAGAACAGGACAGCAAGTGTTATTTCAAAGAATGCAAAACTGAAGCGAAAACAGCCTTTCTTAGGTTTCAGTAACCGCAGGTTCAAGCAGACCCTACCCACTGGAAGTACTGGTATCTTTGATTACAAGCGCCTTGGTGAAGTGCAGTGTATGTCTTGTGCTCGCAGCTGTCCCAGTTTGGACATGTTAAGAGAACACCATCGTGTGAAGCATCCTCAGGTCTGTGCTTTCCCTTTTCGTAGCCTGAGGCGGCGGAAACAGCATCTGAAGTGTATCTTTTATGCGTGCCCTGGCTCCAAGTGCACATTCTTCCGTTGGAGCGAATTGGATGTAGTTGACCATTACAGGCAAAACCATTCTTCAATACCGCATCCTTACTTGGACCCTAGCTACAGCCCCTCTCCTGGGAAACAGTCTTTGAAAAGATTTCCTAAGTCCAGGTTGTCACTGGGAGATGCTGCTCCTCGGAAGGATCAGCCACAAAAGAAGGTTCAGCCAGCGAAAACGCTCATTGCTGACGAACCCTGTTACCAGTGCCTGTATTGCCCAGGCTACTACTATTCTGATACCGTCCAGGAGATGAAAGATCATTATTTAAATGCTCACCCTGGCCAGGACATTGTGATGCGTGATGTGGACGCCCACAAAGACAAGAAGGCATCTCGTGTGTACATTTGCGACCAGCCTTTCTGCGATTTCTCCACCTTGCGCCCGGAGGAACTGATGGTCCACACTGATAGTGGGCACATGCAGGAAGTGCGCCTGCGGACGTACCAGTGCACATCATGTGGTTGGATCACCAACAATGACTCTAGCATCGAAGAACACGTCTCAGGGGTTCATGGGCAGGAGGGGGGTGCAGCTGTGGTGGAAATAGGGCATGATGAGAGGGGCTCAACTGTGGTGGAGAGAGGCTCAGAGGAGAGGAGGCTGTCCGCAGAAAAAGTACCTGATGCTAAAGATAATGCAGAGGATAGCTCCTGAGATACACTGCTGTGTCTAGTACCAAACGCCTGACAAATCCTTCAGCTGAATCTTGCTCAAGCATGTTCCGATATTTGGGTCAGAGGTCTGTTGACTGTGAAAGGTAGCTAAGAAGGCTAACACTAACAGTAAGACACTGTGTAAGCATTTTTGTTTTCACTGGTTTTTAGCTGTACCGAATCATTTCCCCATTCCACAGTTACTAGACTGACTAAAGAGCATTATGATTACACTTGCATGAAGCACACAAAGAATGATAACTGCTTGAAGTTCGTTTCATGTGGATCACGTTGCAGCACACTGCATGCATACATGCTGCCAGTTTTCTTGTTTCGTAATGGGTCTTGAGATGGTAATGGTCCATGTGTTCTGTTTATGTTATGAGTATGACTTCAAGCGTTGCACTGTAAGCATCGTAAGCATTGTCACCATTAGTGAGATTAGGTTGACGGAAAACATTGTTTGGAAGATACAAACAAAACACCGATCAAACAGAGTCCTCGTCACTCATGGCAGATGCCTCAATTTCTGTGTGTTGAGTGTGAAGTGAGAAGAATTGCTGAACTGAGTTTTGTATGGACAGTAAATTTTCAGTCAGCTTTCTGTTGGATTAATGTATACATGTATGTGCCTGTTGCATGCTGTTTCTGTTGGTGGTTGGCAGCAAAGCTGTGTAACTGTAAGTTGTTGCTTTTTTCATGTAGCTTCATGTATTCAGTATTCGGGTGTTTCCTTTGTAGCCATAAGTAATATTTTTTTAATTTTCATTTCAATCTGTATGGTTATTTGTATTTAAATCTGTGCAACATGTACACTTTGGTAAAGCTTGCATGTGCACATTATCAGTATTAGTTATTACCGTACTACGGTAGCAGTGCTGTGTGTAAGTTTGAAGTTCACCTTGACTTAGCTATGACGTAGTTATGTGGCATGTCCAGACCACTGGCTCATGACTGGAAAAATTCCTTCAAAAATCCATGTAAATCAGACTTAACATGGAAGTGAAATCTTTTTAAGTTTAATTGAAATAGCGTCCCATGTTGCGTCAGTTTAAAGAGGTGCGGGTGACTTGAATGTTGAGGCGAACACTTTTGTGCATTTTGAAGAAGCCATGTCAGACGAAAGCTTCGTAACTTCACCTGGGCATTGTTCAGTTTTCTTTTACAGACTGACTTTTGTAACAATGGATCTTTTTTGTTTTAAATAACAGTAGTGCTCTACCTTCAGAAGCCAAGCTTGGGTAGGATTCCTTAATTATGGGGGAAAAAAAACAATCAAGAATTTCAGCACACATTTTGTTGTTGTTTTTTTGTTGTCTTGTACTGTGTACGGTTCACTTTTCTGTAGCCGGGGTTTAATTTTAGTTTATTGTTATAAGAAAGGATAACGGAAAGCACAGAGCAAAGCGTACGATGCAAAAGAAGTGGTCACACAAAATATTCCTTGACTAAAGAGACATAGATTTACAAGTACATGTACCATAGATGTATTGTTTTTCTGTTTCATATGTACCATGGACATGGTACATTTTGCTGTTTAATTGGAAGGTGTGTCTTTGTACCCACCCACCTGATGATACAGTAATTGTTACAGATGGCTTTTCAAATTAAAGTGTTTTTATACATAACATGTACATGTCTAATTATTTTACTTAAGAATATTCCAACACTGTGTAACTTCAGAATGGAACATTTGACTGTGGTTTGCTGTTAGTGTCGTACTCAAGAAAAGGGAGATGAGTGTGTCTCCCCCCCCCCCCCCCAACTGAAATGCCAGTAGCTAAGTTAACATTGTTGATGAGTTTCACGCCATGTTTGCATTGATTGCTATTCATCTTCATATGTTGTGACAGACTGCACTTCAGAGTTTCTGTGTATCATTGTATCAGTTCAGTTCATGAGAAATGCCTGTAATGTTTCCGATATTTTGTATTAAAAAAAAAGAAGGCAGGGGGTGTGGCAGTGTATTGCCAAAGACAGCTAACCCTAACGATACATATGTATGCACTCTACCTGCTTATTGCGAGCTTCTGGCTTCCTAGCTTTGCCATACCTTTGTTCCTTTTTTGTTTTTTCTTTAAAATAAATCTTGTTTGAATTTACGTTCGTAGTAGTTACGAATATAATATTGCTGACACTATGCAATATTTGGTTGAATAGGTGCACTTGCTACATGTCAACATTTATTGTGAAGTACTGTTTGTTAGCAGCACCGCTGGGTTGTATTGGTGCTTGTCAACATGCTTTGTGTGTGCGTCTTGCTGGAAGAGGGGGTGCTCATGAAGACCTTTTTAATATTATTTTAGGGGGGTCGGTGATAACATTTTCTTTTATGTGGGTTGTGAGAATGGTTAGAAATTGTTTGATGAGCTAGACAGTTACTAAACAAGCATTCTTTCAGTATACAGCCACAGGACAGTTGGTTGTTACATGAATCTTATGTCTCCCTTAGATCTTGCATTGTAAATGTAGCTCACTGTATCAGTGTATGACCTTCCCTTTGAGATACAATTCAGACTGAAAAAGGTGCCTCCTAATCACTCAGATGGTAGACTGAAAAAGGATTATGTTTTATATCTAAATTGAGTTGTAAATGAAGTAGACTTGTAGCAGTCATATCTGTTATACTAAAAGTGTGGCACAGGTGTTTGATGACATAGGGATCGGAAGGCTCCCTGAAGTCCATGCAAGCTGAAGCAGGTGTTGGTAGGTGAAATTTAGACCTTCAAGACCATGTTGAAAGCCTGAGGGCATTAGTGCCTAAGAATCAATAAGATACAGGGCCTGTGTGGTCAGTTAGTATCATATGGTTTATACATTAACATTGTCAATTTTGCTTTTATTCAAACTGAAAACTCATGTTGATGATACAAGGCTTTTTTGTTGTTGTTGTTGTTGTTGTTGCCTTTTGGGGGGGGGGGGGGGATTTGTTATGCCCAGTAATCGAAGTTGTGAGGGTATGTGCATTTTAGTTCATGTTAGTCATGCTGTACAAAATCAGACAGTGCATTTAGATCTGGGTGATCAAAGGTTGATGTGCCTGACGCATTTCAGTTTTACAATGCACACATCTGCAGGCACTGCTTGTATGGGCCTTCTGTTGTGGATCACTGCGCTAGTTGAGAACTGGGTTAGATCCGGGTATAACAGGACACTTCACTAACGTTTTTGGGTTTGATTTTTTTCTTCCTGTTGTTGGTTGATTGGGTTTTTGCTTGTTTGTAAATTGGTTCAATCTCCATTGTTATCAAGGGGTTAGTACTGCTATGTTATGTATACATTGTACATATTTACTGCATTCAAGAAGTACTCATAACTTTTGAGCTCAGAACCAACTCTCTCTTTGATCTTAAAACTTTGAAATCCAGACTGGAAAATTGGTTTCAAACAATTTTGCCTCCAGATATTTTATGTGACTTAGCCATATCACAAGGCAGTTAAAATGCACTGAATTTTGCTTACCTTCTTTGCAACAGCATACAACACAAAATGTTTTAAAAAACCGTGTCAGGATGAATGTAATGTTTTTGAATAAATTGATTTTGATATTTGCTTCAGCTGTTTTAGTGTATCTGTGATCATGTTTGTGTATAAAGGTTAATTCATGTACCTACAAGAAGCAAATTAGTTACTTGCTTCACCAACCATAACAGATCACAACATGGAAACTGTATTTAACAAAGGAAGTTGTTCCTCCTCACAATCAGAACAAAAACAAAACACTGTAAGTGACAGGTTTTTATTTTCCAACATTGATGAAAACAGGGAAGTGATGCACTGTTTCTAGGAATCGATTCCTGCACATGTGATTTAACCATGGGTACCCAGATCGTTCAACACAGGCGTGCCGTTCTACAAAACTCATTTCCAAAGCAGTGGTGGAATAAACACATAGATCTGCACTAGAACAGTCATGCCGCCAGGCAAGTGTTCATAGGGACATACCTTGCTACACACAGAAAATGCCCTCTCAATACTCTGGTTAGCTATGATACTAAAACTGTAAAAGACATACAGTCACACAAGTTTTTAAAGAGAATTTAATATGAACTTGGGATAGTCAAGTATGGGTTTAATTAATGTGATCAGACAAATTCAATGATGCAGGCGTCAGCCTGGTGACAACAAAATGCCAAGTAAGCTAATGTACCTGCAGCAATTATGTAGTACAGCTGTTGTGACTGTAAACCATCAAAGGTGAGGCAAGCACCTTGCTGTTCCTCTGTTACCATGTGGTGCGCTTGTGTTTGCACAGCACTGTTTGACCAAGAAGCAATCAACATTCAAAACATCTGTTCCAACACAGCATTTGTATTTTGTAGTTACTGGTTTACCAAGCATTTCACTGAGCACAGTTTATTTGATACCTAGCATCTCTCACGTCATACCCAAGGGAAGGTGAAACTTCAAATAGGACCACAGTATGCCTTAATTTTCAAACAAATAGCATTTTGTTGCCCTGCCAGAGTTTCAAATGAAACTCGGTACATGTACTCTATGCCATGGTTATATTTAGAGCAGAGCTAAATAAATTACAAACACCGGTACATTACAATTCTTTTCCCATGTCAGTCTGACAGAGCACCATCAGTGCAACATACTGCTCCATGATAAACTGCACAAGTTCAGATTTAGTGAGTAAGCAAACCATAATAACAAGTCTTGGGCTAACCATCAAATGATGCTCTGCTCTAAGTTACTGAGTCTAAGCCTAGCAGGAAGCGCTAACTTAACCAAGCGAAGCTTGTCATGTACACATCTCATTCCGCAACAGGTTGAAGTGGTCATATTGAAATGTGTTCTGGTTATCAACTTAAGGACAAACAGAAATTTTAAAAAACATTGCAAACTAAAGTGGAGAAGCTACAAAATGGCCAGTGTTCTTTCCAGCATAAAAAAGCTACAAAATAACACCAGGAGGTTTATATAATAAAGCGAAAACAAGAACGCAGAACATTAACGCAAAATGTTTGACTTTTATCTGTACATAATATGTGACAAATACACCTATCACATATCTAGAACTAAAAGCACCACTCGTAATCCACTCGTACTAGATAAGACTCCATACACACACAAACATATACACATGCTCGCACATGTACACCAACTCGGCAAAATGTGATTCTGAAAAATGATGCGTCACTATTGGCATGAATAACCAGGTATATTGAAGAGTAGAACTGAACAAGTAAGGAAAGGATTAGAACAGAAAAATCAAATGGCAAAAGTGAGCACAATAGTAGTTGCAACAGCACTGAGTCAACATTTAAATGACCTGAACGATAATCTTTTATGTCAACTGAAAAAGATCATAACACCCTTTACCACATCTGCTGGTACGATTATTCTCAATGACCAGATCTTTTTCTCTGCACTGTCAAAGCAGCATCAATTTTTTTAGCCAAAGTCACAAAATGCTTAAGAGAAAGAAGGGCATTCTTCGGCCAACACCTGAAACAGGATTTGTGTGCTTCTGTCAAGTCACAATGAAATGCATGCATTTTTCTGGAAACAAAATATTTTTAACTTCCACTACCGGTAATTAAAATCAACCGGTACTTCCGCAGTTCACAAACCATCAACATTTTCTAACAAAAGGTTGTCCTACAGTCTTTCAATTTTAATTCTCCAGAATACACTAGAGTAATATAATACACATAGCTACGTAAGTGATAGACGTGACGCCTACAAAACGCTCAGGTTGCGCAAAACCTGTCGTGAATAGGTACTAACTACACAGTGAAAACTGAGAACCAGTTTGACTGAAGGTGTGATCAGCAACGTGAAACAAGGTGTGCAAATGATTATGAGCTACTTCACTTTACTGATTAGTTACTGTACACATCGACTATCTACATCTTTGCAGACCACAGATTCAGACCAGGTTTGTTTTAAATCCATGCAAAATGTACACGCAGAGGTTGAAACACATCATTTACGCAAAATATCTCAAAAGTAAATGGTGCACCAAATGAACAGTACAAAACAGAGCACTGGTTGTATGCGACGAGTACACATAAAGCAAATTTTCATACCATTTCATATACACGCACGAGTAACCGCAGTTACAATGCTGTGGGCTTCGCAAAACCTCCTTAAACGTCACCTGATTTGCATGGTCTCTTGATATTTTTCAACAAATTTCAACCAAATAAATAACCTTCATCACACGTTACTGAATTATAATTATGCCTTGCATAATGGGTACTCACAAACCTATACGGTGCCCTCCATCCCCATTGTAATCCACAGGTGGCTCCATCTTCAAACTGTAATGTAGTCTATTCACAGACTATTTTCTGTCTGTCTGAGTCACCTGTACTTTTGCACAATTTCCACAACTTTCAAATTCTGCTCATTGTTTACTTCTTTGGTTAAATCTGCTACCAACATTGAAGCTAGTTTATGTGCATACAGTGTGCCTTACTGACAAAAGCTTCAATGAAATGTTATAATTTGTTGTGTGAACAACCAAGGAAGTAATTCTGTCAATGACACTACAGGTGTGTGTGTGTGTGTGAGTGTGCTGATTCCAAATTGGGTAAATAGTTAGGTGCTTTACAACAATACTGTGAACAACAGAACTGCACACAATGGACAAAAAGATGACGATGCATGGTCATGTACAGTATCTTTAACAAGATTTCATCATACTGGTGACAGAAACTACAATCATACTTTTCCACCAAGTACAATTCAATACATGCACTAAACACATCTGAAATTCAACAGATAAATAATGAGTGGTGTACATAGTACACGCATGAGGGAAAGCACACTTCGAAAGCTGCACATATCAAGGCATCAAAGCCCCAGACAGACAAGCTGCAATGTATTGCTATCAATGAGGTCCATTTACCATACAACAGCTCAAAATTTACCACCAACAAAACATTCATCTGTCCACCAAACAGCACAAACCATATTTCTACAGTACTGCAAACCTGACAATAAAATTAGTTTAAATCAGCTTCTGGGTTTGGAGACAAAAGTTTTTCTAAAAATAAAGCTGATTAAAAAATTCATCCGTTTAAGTTTTAAACTGTCTGCTTTCCAGTTTCTCAATATAGCCCAAGAAGTGGTACCGAAAGCTCCCTTGTTTAAACTCAACCTTCATGAATTGGTGCGTCCAGTCTACACCAAGGGTGGTAAAATTATTTCCTGTTTTGTGCTGTGTGAACTAACCAGGAAAGTGGGCCTAGAAATTTTTCTAGGATCTTCAGTTGAATACCATGAACCTACACAGCTTGATGATCCATTCTTTCCACAACAAAGCCAGCAACTGGTATACACATGCCAGTAAGATGTTCCCATGGGCAGAACTGTAATGTTTAAGTTAGTCTGTGTGTTCAAGTGAAAAAACATGACACTCGGCAAGCTGGCATCCTGAAAAGCCATTACCTTTATTCTCTGGCAGCATTGATTGAAACAAATAACTTTTTCAGCAACTGCATAAAGAAACTCCATCACTATTCTGGTATCATGTTGATCTGTCTAAAAAAGCACCACTACAAAAATCAGTTTAGTAACCCAGGCTTTCCTTTTGGGGGGGGGGGGGGGGGGATGGGACCCTCTATAGTATGGTGTGTCCCACAGGCAACACTAAAACCAAAAGAAAGCTAGTAAAATTGGAATGTTGTGACTGCAGTGCAGACCATAGTGATGTGACGTCACAGTACACGCCACTCACTGGTCAACTGACCAAAACCAGTGACACTTAGGCTTCTGGTGGGTTATCCACTTTCCAGACCCTAGAGCGAAGGGAAGCAACTCATAATAATGTGACAGTTGAAACAGCAAGGTTGTTTTCCTTTCTGGTATTACCAACCCTGAGCAAACATGGAGGGCGAAACGGGTATGAAATAGGTCTATCTAACAGAAAGGACAAAATGCGGACCAGAAAGGATGCACAAACATTTCCATGCACACACTGATGAATATCACCGACCAAGAAGAGCAGCCTCAGTCAGAAGTTTTTTCCCCAATAATTTGTATGCTCGCTCACATTATTCAAATCAAGTACCGTTAGCAATGCAATAACAAATTCAGCTTTGATTTAATCGTCACCAACATGAAAGATAGATGAACTACAGAATTTCACAGCCATGAGAATATGTTGTGAATATAAATACACATGCCTTTACTGTGGTGTATAGTATGTACACAAAATATTGGCCAGACCATTATTTTATCTTGTGGCTCCCCAGATGATAAGAGCTACTATTGTCACGGCAACGAGCAGTATCAGGAGCAGGATGCACATCTTTCGCCGTGACTTTTGCTGGAAAGGAGAAACGAGAAGAGGTGTGTGTGAAAATGATGAACAAACATAAATATGTGTGCGTGACTAACAACAACCACTGAACCCAGACAATAAAGCAAAGAGGATGAAATCAGGATACTTGTTTTGACCGAAAATCTTGTTTGATCATGCAGGCAAAATAAACTAGAAAGGCCACAAAAATTGCAATAAAAAAAAAAAAAATGTGATCAGCAAGGCCAAACAAAAATGGCAAAATCTTAGAATAAAATGCTAAAAAGCAACTCCCCCCTTCACACACACACACACACACACACACACTCCCTGACGCCACACACAGAAGAAAAAAAAAAGAACATAACAAAATATGTGAAAAAATAAGCATGTGAGATACGGGCTGAACCAGATTCACACACCAGCTCATATAGTTCATTTTGTTTTCTTGGAACAGTATGAATTATGACAAAAACTCGTAAGCCAATTGTGCACATACTGCAGCACTGACAGCTGTGAAAAATAAAAAAAAAGTCAATTCTTTCCCTGCAGTCTGAGAAATGAGTTGGTTTGAGAACCAAGTCCAGCCAAGTAAACATAAACAGCTAGAAACGTACTGGAACATTAGAAAAGGAAGCCCAACACATGGAACATGCATGTCACTAGTTGCTTTGTGAGACTGAGACGGCGATGATGATAGCCACAACAGCAAGGACTACCAGGGCAATGATAAGCAGGCAGCACTTCTTTCGCCGTGCTTTTGACTGGAAAACAAGGTAAGAAATTAAGCGGGAACATAATGCAAAAGTCAGTGTTAAACCCACTGGACAAAATAAGACACAAAAAGACACCCAATCCTGAAAATAACTTTGATGCCATTGCCAAAGCAAATAAAAAGGCTTCATATTAAGTAGAGATGGTCTGTAAAAAGTTTATTTGTAAAGCCAGTTCCTACACAAACAGATTTATCAAGATTTTGCGATATCAGCTGCGCTTGTAAAATACTGCAAAAACATTTGCTGGAAATTCTCATTTGCATAACCCTCATATCTGGGAAAATTTTGCAAATTCTTGTTCTGCAAGAGATTTGTGATTACAGACCAAAGTAAATTTAAAAATGTAAAAAGTGTGCAACACTCTTGCAGTCAGCAAGAAAACCTTTTCCAGCTTCAACTTCAAGAGCAAAACCCGTTTGGCAGTGATCGCGCAAGGAATTTTGAAAACCAGTCCCATCAGCGACTACCCCCACTGTCACTCAACAACCTGTGTCAAAACCGGTCCCACAAGAATTAAAACCAGTGATAAGAATTACACTGCAAATCAACCTAAACACAATCACAGTGTCGCAACACTGTATGGGTATGAGAGGTAAAGATAGCAGCGAGTCCATCGCAAGAACAAAGAAGCCCTGGCCAGTGGGGAACAAACTATTGTGACAGTGATTAACGATCGCTGAAACTGGGACCCCCTCCGCCCCTATCAGAGACCACAGTGTTTACCGGTCCCAGCAAATTACAACCAGTCCCTGGGACCGACAGCTCCAAATTTTTCCGGTATTCTGGTTTTGCAAACGGTATTTTACCGGTTAACGCGATCACTGGTTTGGTATGCATGCACTGTCAAATTTTCAAGTTTCATGTCTTTGTCAGAAAGAATGTTAGTAAGCAAGTAAGGGTCATCTTCACTTGCGGTTCACAAAATAGGGCTGCTCTACGCACAATCATGCATTGAAGGAGAATGCAGGTTCATGTTACATGTACATGGTCTTATGCAGGTTTTTGTTTTTTTTTAAAGCTATACTAAAACATGTTACACAAATGGTCACACGTATCTGTACGTACAGTTAAACTGTGTGTCAAATAATTATTGCCCAAGTTAGACTGGACGTGATCCACATGCAAATAAAACGCACAGACAGAGGCAAACTGAAAAAAGTAAACGACATGTATAAGTAGACAACAGCATCACTCACCTGGTAGTCCCTGGCTTTTGAAAGCTGTGTGGTGCCTTCCTGCACGGACATCTGTGCATTGTCGATGTTTGCCTCTATGCTGTCTGTAAGGAAGGTTTACGGCGGTTGAAACACAGAAAGTTATGACTTCACAGGTGAAATCATTCAAGAGCCCCACGCCCCTATCCCCCCTCCGTAAACACTCACACATACAAGCAGTATTCTGAACTCACTCTCCACTAATTAATGCAATCCCTGTAGTGGGAAGCAAAGCGCTTGCATACTGATCACAGCGTTCCCAGTCTTTTCAGCACAAAACAACTGGGATTCCACTGATCAGTAGGCAAGTGTTACGCAAGCCAGCTCTGGGATCAGGGTGATCAGCAGGGAGTGAGTGTCAGTCCGCAGATAATATGTGACACTGAGTGGACGGCGTTCTATTTGGGTAATACAAAAAGGTGGTATTTTACCTGTCTGTCTACACCGGTAATTCAAAGGGCTACCCACTTGAAATTTTGCACATTTATGCCATTACATGTATATGTTAATAACATTGTCTGAAAATTTCAAAGAAGTGTGTTGTGTTATTATTGTTTCTGATTTTTACACTAACCTATACAAACAGCCAGTACCCTGAAGATCGCAATGAAAAACAAATCGCCTGGTTAAAAAAAAAAAAAAAGTTACAAAAACTTGATGCCAACCTAACTACCTACCATTCTTTTTTTTAAACAGAGAAATGTGAAACAAGCACTGCTTTTGGGTTTTTGGTGGTTGCTTTTTTGTGTGTGTGTGTTTGTTTTTTTTTTTTTTTTGTTTGTTTGTTTTTTTTTTTTGGGGGGGGGGGGGGGCTGTGTGTGTGTGTGTGTGTGTGTGTGTGTGTGTGTGTGTGTGAGAAAACGACAGTGAGTGTTTCAAACTCACCTAGGACCTCCCCTTGCTCATGAACCAGCATCCCCAGATCCTTGAAGATTGTGTTGACATCAGTGATGTCTTTCTGTGAAGCAACAACAGACAGGGCCATCAATATTGTTCATGCTGATGTAAGCATCAAACTTAACATCTGACCTGACAGCTGCAACGGAAGACCTTCCAGCATCTTTACTGTAATGAAGTCAGTGAAACTCAAAGCATCACATTATGGTCAGGAAAAGAGTGAATTGCAGAATCCAACCGCCTCATCCTGAGAAAACTGCCATACCAAACGATGACTCAAAGACAAACATTACAAAAACCTCTGAATTTCACTGACATTCCTTGGTCAAAAGGCAGTACCATCAAATTTTACTTACCTCAAGTTTCTTAATGGCATCCTCACGCTCTCGTAAAAGGTCAAGGTCAACATCCTGCTCCATTTGAAGAACCTCACGTGTCTGAGAGTACCTATAAAGGCAAGAAAAGGTCTGAATATTCATGGCAACTATAGACAGTATTGCTGTTAGCATGCTGACAAACCCGTGACTCATGCTGTCACCTAAGTCTTGTCAGCAGCGAGGCCTTTAAAATTTGCCAGTAATCCAATTTTCAGGTACTATTTGAAACAAGCAATGCATACAGCAAGCATCTTACCACTGCAAGAAAAAAAGAAAGATAAAAAGTGGAACTGTGAAATAAATTAACAACATACCCTGGTGCGACCATGGTGTCATTTTGCTCATACGAGTCTTGGAACGGTGACTGCAACAAAGAATCCATCAAGTTACGCCACCAGTGACCTTACTAACGCTCCTCTACAGCATAAAACCAAGAAAAAGTCTAGAACACTTAAAATGCAAAATTACACACAATTTAGCTTCAGGCATCACTGATCGAGCTCTGAGGAAAACCAGAGAAGGGATAACCTCTAACAAATGAATCTGGCTGGCGGAGACAACTTAAAATGTATATCTAGAGTGATAAACAGATCTAAGCCTGTCTCCAAGTTACGTGACACTCATGGGGCAACCAACCTAACATCACCTCATCAGACGTTAAAGAAGATCAAGAAGCACCTGCTTTACCTGATTAATACCCGAGTGTGCCCGCGCCCGCTGAACACTAGCTCGCTCTTTCTCCGCCGCTGTGCGCTGTGCTGTTTGGAATGTCTTCAACACATTGCTGAACTCATCAGTGAAGCGTTCCTTCTGCATCTTCCATTGTCGCTGCACAGACAAATTAGCCATACAAACTGTGTTCTTGAAACCAGAGCAGTAGTTTGGTAGCAACAGGGTTCTGCAAACTCACATGCTGTCTTCTCAAACAACAGTAACAATAGTGGCAGTGCCTACTGCTCATGTTACAAGAAGGGCTACACAAACATTAGGCACAAAACAGCACAACACTCAGATGTGAAAGAAAACTAACGAAAAGAAGGAAAGCAAGAAAGACCAAGACAGACAGGGGCAAAAATGCAAACCTGTTCTGAAGGGGAATGTGGCATAGGAAGGTGGGCCAGCTCCTTGAGATAGTTGTTTGTTTCCTTTGCCAGCTGGTTGGTGTAATGAGTTGTCTGGTGGCTGCACAAAAAGCACAAGACATTTAAGTGGACAAGGTCATCAGCAGGCTGGGAATGGGAGCAGCACCTCGGATTGACTCAATGGAAGAATGGCTACTGCTGAAGCACAAGGAGCAGCAAATGTTAAAGATCTCAACTGTCTTGCGTGAAAAAAAAAAAGAAGAAGAAAAAAAACAGAAAAAAAACACAAAAAACCTTCAAACCGACACAAACACATCTAATACACACCTGGTTCATCTAAAACAGAACATCATTTTTAGTGGGAAAAAAACAACAACAAAAGATTCTGTGTGCCTATGTGTATGATCTGTGCATAACTTTTGCAGTACCAAAATATACAAAAATGAAAATTTATGTCCATGGAGGCAAAAGGTAAGTTGATCACACCTAAGACTAAAAAAATGACAGCAAACAAACTTACACTCTCTGGCGGACATCTTCAGAGTCCTGCGGTGTTCCAATCTGGGCAACAAGCCTCTGAATCTGGGCAACTGAAAATCAACAAAATAGTAGGATAATTTTTTTGTTTCTGGTAAAAGATATTGAGAGAATCATAAAACTTGCAGAGCTATTGTATTACTTAGAATTAAGACCAGGCCTACTCTACCATTTAGCACAGATGGTCACCCTTCTTTTTTTTTTTTAAACTGCAGCTCAGTGGAGTGAGGAGGGGTGGGGTGGTGGTGGGAAGATAACACGCCTTGGTTACAAACCCGGAAAGTGGTGTGCAACTAAACGATATCATTAAGGAAGACATTTGCTTTGGCTCTTAAAATATGTCAATGACCCCAGGTGATGGACCTGCAGTTTACTTCACTGGCAAGCCAATCCTATCTCCATCCACACTCTTCCTACCCCCCCCCCCCCCCCTTACTCCTTCTGTTTCCGTCCCCCCCCCCCCAGCCCCTCAAAGTATCAAAACATAATCATTGTCAAGTCTGATGAAAAGAGAAGCTAGAAATGTATTAAAATGAAACAAAGTTACAAACAAATGAAACCTGGATATCAATACTGCTGAACCCATCACAGCCTGTACAGTACCCCAATACAAAGGAAGAAGTATACATTACCATTCTGAGTTATCTTCTGTATGTTGGAACTGATGTTTTGTGACAGTTTTCCAAAATCAGACCCTGACTCTGAAAAACAAAAAACAAACAACAACAAAAAACAGAATGAATAAAATGTCATTAAAACTCCACAACAAAAGAAACCATGTCATTAAAAGTACACAACAACAATCAAAACATGTCAAGTGTACTGTCTAATTTATTTTTATCACTTTACCCAGCGCTGAGCTTTAACGCTCGCCAACTCGCCAATGGCCCCTAAAAATGGTGTCTGGCGAACTCGATTTACGGTACTATTCGCCCGGCTGGCGACCTGAAAATTACCGCCAGTGGTAGAGATTCCGTGCCTGTACATGGACTCTTGACACACGCTGTAATCGGCAAAAATTTGTTTAAACTTGATTCGATCAAAAACCATGAGCAGCCGGTCAGTTGGACACAGAGATTGTTGCCAGAAGGAGAGTGCACAAAAATGAAACAGTGCTGTTGTTGAAAGTTTTCTTGTTTATTAGCTGCAATAGTTATACAATTTAAAATAGGATTGCATTTTCAATCAAAGGGTCTGGCAACCTGAAAAATTTTCTGGCAACCTCAACTTCCCAGGTTAGGAGCCCAGCTGGCTCCTTAGCCTGGCTTGCTAAATCTCAGCCCTGCTTTACCTATACTTTAATGTTCATTTTATGAACATAAACACATTCTTCCATTATCAGTCTCACACACACACACACACACACACACACACACAGTGCTGTTCCTTTCCAACATTTTATCAATACTATTTTATTATATATACACGTATACTGACTTCAGAAAACGTAGAAAGTCTTGCTGGCTCCACACATCCACATAAGAGTTTAAAAATGGAGAAATCCACATAGAATGATAAAAAATAGATACTCCTGAGAACTAGCGGTCAACTTATCATTCTTGAACAAACGAAACAAAGTAGGCAACTCAAATTTTCAGGCCCTCAGTGGGCCATATATATATATATTCGTCAGTACGACATTCAAGTACCTCTGCCGCCTGAAGCTCCCTGGTAGGAATCAAATCCCTCAAAAGAACCTCTTCCATAAGATGCCATGATCACTTAAGTAATTCTCAAGTTTCTGCAAGTGTTGATTGTGGCAAGTCAGTACTGCTGTAGGCCGTGCCACTGAGATCTCCTCATATCTTTACTGGAACAAAGAAAAGATATGATCCTCAGTAAAACATTACATTTACAATGTCTAACACTGCACTGGCAATTAGGCAGTTTATCTAACACCTGTTGGGGTCCCGTAAGTGCTGTGTACTTGGGTTGCCTCAGCAAACGTGATGATGACAAGTCTTGCTATTTTTATAATTTGACACTGGAAGCAGCGAAAATGTTAAATTGGCAGTGTGTCACAGGTTAATACGATAACGAATCACAAGGTCACATAGCGTAGGACAAGAATCAGCTTCAAACAAGCGGACACATCCTTCCGAACGGTTTCGTTCTTCGACACGGATGTTTACAGCAGGGGGAAAAATTATGCGTAGTCGATTTATTAGCTACTCACACGAACAACAACTAGGCAAACCAACAGAAATCTATAATTACTAACTATGGCAGAATTGAACTGATACTAAGAAATATTTGTAAGGCGATAAATCATCAGGAGTGAGGTCGGTATCGATCAAAATTCACACCTACTTTATGATCAGACGGCCATTTCCTGACGTCATGGAAGGGAAGTAACTCTTAAATTTAGATCGAATCGGAACCCTTCGGGTTGTTCCGCTCTTGTCCGTGCCGCCGCACACGGTACAGCACAGCTCTACTTGACTACCTTTCGAGGTTCGGGAAAGCGCAACAGGGTTGGGGCAAGCGATACCTTAAAAAATTGTCAGGTCTCTGGTGCGAGTATATTATGTGAGGAAGAGGTGACTGAAGGGTACGGAGAAATCGAAAAACTGTGTCTGTTGTCAGCGGCAAATCAAAGACTGAATTTGATAGTCGCAGCCCGGCGGTTCCGCGCGGCGAACTGACGTAAGAAGACTGAAGCCGGTGTAGCATCCGGTCCGGTCCCCCCTCTGAAGTAGTCCCCCGGGGGACCAATTCGTGGCAAAAACTGCTCTATAATGGTCCCCCCCTTAGACATCCAGCCTCGTTTTCGACTGGTCCCCCTGGGCGATTTTGGTCCCCCCTCGCATCCAAAATAGGCCCCCTCTCGAACTGGTCCCCCTCTTTTCTAACCAATGTAGAGCTATGTCAGTATTTATTTTTAACTTTATTGTTACAAAACTTTATTGTCCCCAAAAGCACAGGGCCATAGGAACATTTTTTTTCTTTTTTTTTCCGATTTATGTGCTTGTTGTTATTTTTGTGTGTGTGAGATATATTTGTTTGGTTGTGTTCTTGTTTCTTTCAGTTGTTTTTTTTGCATTGGTTCTTTTTTGCTGTCCACATTTCCTGTCATTTTTTTTAAACTGGAAATAGCATTTAGAGAATAACATCAAAGACCAAGTATCTAATATTTTCTATACAACGCCATAGAAAAAATATTTCTTCAAAATTAAGTAAGTGTCCATGACATGAAAACTAGTTGCCACCTTTGGCTTTCAGCGTACTTCAAGTAGACAGTCAAGACTGAGTACCAGTGTCTCAAATCATGACCCTTGAAACAACAAAAACAGCAGAAGACTAACAGTTCTCAGGCTGGTCTAAGGAGTGACACAAAAAACAGGAGCAAAGTGATGTCCAAGATTCATTATATAAATTACTCTGTCTGTTTTCAATGGGGCCGATTGCCAAACTGGCCCGTATTTCAGCCACCTAGGTTGTCGGCCTGGAGCCTCTCTTGTGAACACATACACGGGCGTGTCCAAGAGGGTGGCTGCAGCAAATATCTCAACCTCGGTGGCCCAAGTACGGAATGAATTGTCGTGTACTTATAATTATAGGCATGTTTGACACGAGTCACGTGACGTGTCAAGAAGCGTGGCGACCGTTTTCTCATCCCACAAAAAAAAAAAAAGAAAAGAGAAAACAAATCTAAACTTTTAAAAGTGATTTAACTTCGTAGATTTGCCGTTCTATGTAGCCTATACTTTTGTTTTTTAGTGGCGACCGTTTTCTCATCCCACAAAAAAAAAAGAGAAAATAAAAAAACAAAAGTATAGGCTACATAGAACGGCAAATCTACGAAGTTAAATCACTTTTAAAAGTTTAGATTTGACACTGTAACCTTGACCCAGTTCAAGATCATCTTGAATAACATCTCTGTACAAAAATGAAAATAATTATACATAAATTATAACGAAAGAGGTGTGTGTGTGTGTGTGTGTGTGTGTGTGTGTGTGCGCGTGTGTGTTTGCGTGCGTGCGTGCGTGAGTGAGTGTGCACGCGTGCGTGCGTGCGTGCATAATGTGTGTGTGTGTGTGTGTGTTTGAGAGATGGGGGGAGGAGAGAAAGTGTGGGGGGCGAGAGAGAGAGAGAGAGAGAGAGAGAGAGAGAGAGATCCAGAGTCACGTTTTCTACTGAGTTGACACACACTATAACAATAAAGTTAAAAATAAATACTGACATAGCTCTACATTGGTTAGAAAAGAGGGGGACCAGTTCGAGAGGGGGCCTATTTTGGATGCGAGGGGGGACCAAAATCGCCCAGGGGGACCAGTCGAAAACGAGGCTGGATGTCTAAGGGGGGACCATTATAGAGCAGTTTTTGCCACGAATTGGTCCCCCGGGGGACTGCTTCAGAGGGGGGACCGGACCGGATCCTACACCGGTTCTCACTGTCCGGCGGCGGGCCACCCTGGCTCTCCCTGCGCCGTCAGGTCCCGGCCGACGCCACTCCTAACAATTTCAGAGACGCATAGTAGTAACCGCAAAAAACAATACTGAGCGAACTGACATCGCTGAGTTGCAACACCAACTGACGACTGACCGATTTCTACATACCGTAGGCCACTGTAAACGTGTATGAGAACTGGCCACTGATCTGGCTGGGTCACGTCACTGCAGTGTGGCACCGGGCGAGCCGCCCCGGGCCTGCACCCATCCGGTGTGTGAATGAATGCGCTTGATTTACGTGAGCTTACCACCGTGTTTGGCTTCAGTTCAGTCGCGGGCCTTTGAGCCGAGCACTGTTGCCGGGTCACGGTAAACTTGAATGGCTGACGAGTACAGCATGTACGAGTATGCACAATAGCAATTGACACTGATGTAGCCCAGAGGCTTGTAGCCATGCCCACTGACTAAAACTGACGATTCCTCCACGGCAACCGCACGCAGCGCACGCTTTTTTTTCTTTTTTTTTTTTGTAACCTTCTGGTCTCTTTGTCAAGAAACGACATACAGATGACCCACAGGTGTGGGTTTGTTTGTCTCGTTCGCGCACTTTGATTGCCGGGCTAGTATGACCTGCCAATCAGGACATGTGTGACAGGTCAATACTAAGTAGCTGTAGTAATAGTAGCAGTAGTAATAGCAGCAGCAGCAGTAGTCATGGTGGCAGTCACGGTAGCAGTCCGTAGAGATGGTACGTACGGTTGTCGGTGCAATGACTGAGACAAACTTACCGGCTCCCCAATTGATTTACTCCGGATTTGTAACATCGTAAAGAAAGTCTTACTCCGCCGGAAGACACGCCTCGTACGACCAATGAAAGTACTCCCAAGCCAACTTGAGGAAGTACTTCTTTCGTGCGAGGTTTTTACTTTGGGTTAAAAAAAAGAAGAAGAAGACCCATACGATATTTTTTCCTCGGAGTTATCTGATCCCCCGTGGGAGTAAGTGTCTCAGTTACACCGGTTTACGGAGTCTCAACTGACTGTACTGACCATCCAGTCATTATACGCCTTCAGTTTGTGGATTAATTATTAGGTTAGATGGGTTTTAATTAATAATGATTAGTACTGACTTAGTTGGTTCATTAGTTGTTTGGGTGTATGGAAGTTTTGCTACTATTTGACAGTGACCGTCTGCTGAACTACCACAGGGGGGCCGGGATAGCCGAATGGTAGAGCGTTGGACTCTCAATGACCGGGTCGTGAGTTCGTATCCCGGCTGGGGCCAAATATTTGTGCTGGCCTTTTTCTCGTTGCCCCGTCTTTGATATCACCCTTACGTGGTGGAAAAGGACATGAAACTCCAAAACACCCACCCACCCGCCCGCTGAACTGCCACTGGACACCCATCAGTGAAGCGCCCACTGACTTCCTGGGGGTCAAACTATTTTTGTACCTGCGTCATTTCCGTTCCGGGGGCCTAACGCCAAGAGTAGCGCTAGACCCCCGGGACGGGAATGTACCTGCGTAGACTGACGTATCATTTGCGAAACTAGTACCGTGCAGTGAATGTTAAATGAAGCAGTCACACATATTTGGTGTGGACGCTAAAAGCTTTCAGCACTTAGGTGGAGTGCACAAACTTTAAAAAAAGCTGTAAATGGGCTGCCACTCAACAATTCCGCAAAAATGTTGTACAGATTGGGCAGACTTTTACGTTTCAGTCAGGCCACAAAAGCGGAATCCTGTTTCTGATTGACTGTAACAAAAATAGTAGGACAAACTGATACACTGGCGACACTCAACATTAGTTGCAGCCGGTTTCGGGGCGCGTGCGTGTGTCCGTACGTGTTCTATCTCTGCGTGTGACGGTGTGTGTGTGTGTGTGTGTGTGTGTGTGTGTGTGTGTGTGTGTGAAAACCGTTGACGGGTACTTTCACCGAAGTCAAATGTTGAGGTGGATGGGGGTCAGGGGAAGTAACTATATGACACGAGTGACGATCCCCCCCCCCCCGCCCCTTGCCGCTGCTGTTGCTGTTTTCATTCTTTGATTATTTTTCCCAACCTTGGCTTGAGTCGGCGCAATGAAACCGGGTCAGTAGAGAAGAACGGAAACACAATTTTATTCGCCTTATCGGAATTTCGGGAAATTGAACCAGACCGAACAGGCATCGGAGTGATGGCCGAAAACGGATGGGCGGCGGGATAGAGGAGGGGGTGCTAGGTGCAGATGGGTGCTCCAGGACGGAGTAAGTGAAATTGATTCTGATCCCGGTGACACATATATATCGTGTGGTCTGTATCCCACAACGTTATTTTGATCAACATTGCAGCCCAAGCGTTAGAAGCAGGGAAATTGTCATGGCTCGGAAGCTTGTACAGCCAGGTCGACACCTCCAAACAAGATCGGAAAGATTGGCAATTTGCTGCGAGAAGGGAAAGCCAGGACAGAAAGTATCAAGTCCTCGGGATTTCCTCCTGTGTGCTTAATTTGTCTGCGTATGATGAGATACACTCCGCCTCGTTGTAATAAACCTGATTAAACGAAAATTGGATTATACTGCTGTTCAAAATGTCAGTGTTCCGTTCAGTTGACGATGTCATTATTCTGAGGGCATTAAATTAACTCTTTTTTTCTGTTGTTGCTTGATATGTCAAGACGCCATGATTCTGAAACCTTTACTGAAATTCAATTGCGTACGTGTGTGCCACATCTACGGTGTGTCAGTGTGTGTGTGTCAGTGTGTGTGTGTCAGTGTGTGTGTGTCAGTGTGTGTGTGTCAGTGTGTGTGTGTGTGTGTGTGCGCGCGCGCGCCTTGTGTGTGTATTTCTGTAACTGTATACCTCAAGAACGGGTGAACCAATCAACACCATTTTGGGTGTGTATATTTATTATTACTGTTTGTTTTGGTTAACCTTGAACAGGGTCAAGGTCACAGGGCTCTGTTGAAATGCTACGTAAAATCAGCACCAGCTTAAGGAACGAGGAGTTGCTTCCCTTCTCCCTATGTCTGGCCAGGGGCTTTTTCCCACAGCCTGGGCGTGGCATTTAAACTTGATTTTATTGCTGGTGTTTTAATATACTTTCCCAAAGATACAAGGTACTCATGTTTTATGCACAGTGTGTGTGTGTGTGTGTGTGTGTGTGTGTGTGTGTGTGTGTGTGTGTGTGTGTGTGTGTGTGTGTGTTTGACATTATAGTGAGGTGAGATCCGGATATGTTCCCATTACGGGAGTAGTAAGAAAACAAACACACACACACACAAACAAACAAACAAAATGAACAAACAAACAACATAAATAAATAAGAAATCGAAAACGAAAACCACTTATTTAATTCAGTAGTTTTGCCAAAAGCTGGTCACCATCTCGCATCATCTTGGTTGTCCTTTCGAGTTGGTTCTTGCCGCGTCGAGACATCATAGTGAAACCTCAAACGCTCGTGGGTGTGTGTAATGTGACGCCACGCCCACATCTATCCAGACGGCCAGCCAGATGTACGGAACTCAATCCAATCCGTCAAGGCTCTCCGAGGACAACTTGTCCGATAGCGGTTTTTGAAAACCCACCGAGACTCGCTCTGTAAGCCGCCCCATAAAATAGCGACGTGAAACCAGACATTGGTTTCCTGTTCCATGATTGTCTGAGTGCGCGACTCAGTGAAGTGTATTGAACAGCATCAAACTCACAGCTCGTCAGCGCAGCAATCAGAGTCCTTCAGTGGGAAGTGGCGCCTACAGGATAGAATCCGGGTGAGTACATTACACTATATGCACGTGAAACTCTCATGCTTATGTCTTGACTGTATCGATTTTCGGCGGTTCGCAGTTGTCGGTGGTGTCGTGTGTCTTTATGTAGACGCTTCAGGGGAACTAGTACTAGTGATTTTTTGTTGTTGACTGCTTCGGTTTGAGTGAGGGAACGCAGAAAAAAAAAATTTCTCTTGTCAGTCTGCATGTTGACTACTTCAACGCTCAACGTTAAGTTCAGCGCTCAGTCATATTTCAAGTTTACTAGGTGTGACAGAAGCCGGGTTATGCTTTGAAACTGTTGCACTTGTGTGTGTGTGTGTGTGTGTGTGTGTGTGTGTGTGTGTGTGTGTTTAACTTTATTATCTCTTTCGGGAAATTCGGGCTGCCTCCCCCAGGGGGAGCGTCGCCGCGGTGCAGCGCCACCCAATACCTATCCTATATTTTTTACAATTTTGTATTTGTTTAGCGCGCCTGTACGCCCAAACTAGTCTATCTTAATAATTACTGGAACTATGAATGCGATACACTGCCGCCTACAGGCTGGGCGAGCCGGCGAAAATTCCAGTCCTCCTACTCAGCGGTTCGCTGACCGTGGCAGCAACGCTAGCCGACTCCTTGTGACATTCGCGTCGTGTGTACCCTTTTGTGGGCTCGGTGCCAGTCTGTGAGATGCCGTCACTACCAAAGGAGCCCAGAACGATTAATTTCGTGAGCTTAGAATTGATGGAAGATAGGCCTTTCAGACCACCTGGTTATTTCCCTGAAGACTCATCGACCTGCGATTGACCAGCACTGACGCACAACGCCCGCACGTTCTTGTGCATTGCGTATGGTTATTACAGCGGAGTGCTGCAAAAAAAATGGATAATAATAATCATAACTATGAAAATAATGAGTTGTATTGTATAGCGCAAAAATCAAGTCCTCACAAAGTGACTCGGCAGTGCCCGTACTCCCGCATTCATTCCAACAAATATGCACACACACACACACACGTACACGCACACGCGCGCGCACGCACGCACGCACACACACACACACACACACACACACACACACACACACATACCGTCACCAGCTGAATGAGGAGGAGGTGAGCGGACCTAGTCGAAAGCTAGTCGGAATAGATGCGTTTTCAAGTCAGACTTTAAACGATGTAGGTCCGACAGGTCTCTCAGACCGGCAGGTAGTGCGTTCCAGAGTGACGGGCCAGCGAAACTAAACGCGCGGTCGCCTACTGTCTTTAGGTTTCGACGAGGAATTTTCAACAGTTTTTTTTTTCACTGAGAGGGGGGGACTATCGTGCTTTATTGTGATACCCGATGCCTTTCTGTATACATATATGTGTCTGTCCATCTGCAGTGGAGACATTATTTCAACAATATCTGTTGACTTTGTCTGGTCTCACGTCCCCAATCACCTCTGTGTCGGGGGCGTAAAACATCAAGATTCCTGTCCTGTTCTGTCATGTCTTGACTCTGCCGGGCCTGCAGGCACAACAGACTGAGGAACCTTCCGTCGCTCAGCGGTTCCTTCTTGCTATTTTGTTGTTGCCGTTGTAAATCTTCTGCTCTCATTAGCACACGGTAGGTTAAATCACGGTACACCCTCTACAAAAAGAAACACACACACACACACACACACACACACACACACACACACACACACACACAGAACTGAATCTTAACCGCTGAAAAATTAAGGATCTTTGTCAGTTTTGTAGCGGAGTGAGTAGCTGTATTTAGGGCTCAGAGTCGCGCAAGCAACACTGATCGAGAGACTATTTCGCGACCACTACAGTTTTGCATCGGGAGGAATACAGACCCATACGCTTAAGTCAAACACGCTTAAGTCGAACTTCGGATACGTCGAAGCAAAAAAATTTTCCCGGCCAAACTTGCTCTTTGTATGACTAAATTTTCCACGGATAAGTCGAACGAGTACTCAAAAACGGATAAGTCAAAACTCGGTTATGTCAAACGAAATCTGCAATTTTAGCCTCGGATAAGTCGTACCAGTTGCTGGCACGGGAATTTCTTTTTGTCCTTCTGATGCATCAGCGCCAAAACACGGCTTGCATGGAGATTTAATGAGACCGGGTCATACCCGGCCCCTAGTTACTGACTGATATTGTTGTTTGCAGTGTTCCGCTGTTTTCCTTTTTGTTCTTCTTAGTCCTGCTGTCCCTCTATCCACCCATTTCTACCCTTCCCCGGCCACCCCTGTACATCAGTCTTTGTCCCCTGGCCAGCCCTGTGTAGTGTATACTGTCCACTAGCCACGCGCACGCAGTGTTTCGTATCCGCGATGGCGCGCGTGTCAATTAGTTGAGTTTGTTTGTGTCTGTTTAGTGTCAAATATCTCCGTAGTCCCTTCACTTAGAATAATTCTGTAAACTGCAGTAGTTTCATGACAGTTTGTACTTTCTAGTTATGTTTTGTTTTTAGTGCTGTTTTGTACTTTAACGGGTGTATTTTGCGATTTTCACCACTTTTCAGATGCGTGGTCCCTGTCTTTACGCTCTTTAATCGGCGATAGAAAATTGTCTGTGTTTTGATGAGACCTTAAACTATTATAGCCTTAAAGTACTTTTCACGCTCTTTTAGATGCACTTTGTTTGAAGTTTCTAGCTATTATGTAACGCCCGCTGTGGTTCGTTTTCCATGTGTCAACAAACACAAATTTCGCTGTGGCTGGCCCACGCGCTTTGCTTTTCGCTGCACTTGGGGCAGTGCTCTCTTTGTGGCCCGCGCTGGGCGCATAAGTAGCCGCGGGCTACGTCTCACTGGACAGTCGCCAGCCAGCCCTGCCGTCACTGCACGTGTCTACGAATTGTCTGCCATTTGTTGCTGTTTTCCCGTAATAAAACTCATGTCATAGCCACCTCTGTGTTTGGTCTCCCTGCCTGCATGAACCGGACCCCTGACACCCGGTTACATTAACATTTCCCGTGCAAGTACAGGTTGACAGTGTTATGTGGCCTGCGGGCCTTAGGGCTGGTGGTAGAACACGAAATTGGCGAGAAACACGTGCAAGAACAGAGCTAGGCGTGAGATCTGACCCTGTGCCACTGGTCTCTGAGGTTTTCTGTCGCCAGTGTTAAGAAGGTGATTTGCCGTCGGATTCGGAGGGTAAGCAGTGAGTTATTCCTGGTGTGTGAAATGAATGTGTGTGTGTGTGTGTGTCCCTACATGGTCCAACCCTTGTCGTGGGGTAGTGGCTTGTGCACCTCAATGACCCAGAGAACTATGCCAGCAGGAGCACATGCTCCTGGCAGGGTCACCCAAGCTGGACAGGTCGAAGGGTAGAGGTCAGACGAATGTGGACCACCTCTCCAAGAGGCTAAACGGGTTTGCGTAGGGTTAACAGCCCTACCTGTAAAAAACACTAAGTTACTGAAGCATCGACAGCAACAAACCGAGACATTCACCTGGGCGAGGAAGGGTCTCCATCCCGGAGACCTATGACGCATTGCAGTGAAAGCCGAAAGGAAGCTGCAAGGCCGACCCCCCTTCTAACACCCAGGACAACAACGAGAGTAGCCACATGGAACATCAGGACAATGTATGAAGTAGGAAGGACCATACAAGTAGCAAGAGAGATGAAGAACTACAAGATAGGAGTACTGGGACTGAGTGAGACAAGGTGGCTACAGACAGGACAGCTGAGATTTTCATCGGGAGAGCAATTGCTGTACTCTGGACACACAGAGGATGGAGCCCCCCACACTGAGGGCGTGGCCCTGATGCTGGCACCAGAGGCACAGCGGGCACTCATCGGCTGGGAACCTGTCAACTCCCGCATCATCACAGCCAAATTCATCACCAAGAAAAAAGACATCAAGCTGAACATCATCCAGTGCTACGCTCCCACCAATGATGCGGAAGAGGAGAAAAAAGATGACTTCTACCAACAACTGCAGACAGTGATAGATAGAGGAGGAGCCAAGGACATGACCATACTGATGGGAGACTTCAACGCCAAGATTGGATCAGACAACACAGGCTATGAGGACACCATGGGAACACACGGACTGGGACAGATGAACGAAAATGGCGAGCGCTTTGCAGACTTTTGTGCCCTGAACCAGCTAGTGATAGGAGGCAGCATCTTCCCACACAAGCGCATCCACAAGGCCACATGGAGATCGCCGGACCATGTCACGGAGAACCAGATTGATCACATCTGCATCAGCCGGAAGTTCAGGAGATCGTGGCGGGATGTGCGCGTGATGAGGGGTGCCGATGTATCATCAGACCACCACCTTCTTGCAACAACATTGAGACTTCGGCTTAAGAGGCACACCAACGCCAACAGCACACGGACCAGGTACAACGTTGGACTTCTCAGGAACACAGACACACAAGCAGCATTCCGGATCAGCCTTTCCAACAGGTTCCAGCCACTGCAAGACCTGATAGAAGACAGTGAAATGGACATCGAGACACAGTGGGAACACAGCAAGAAACTCTGGCACGACACATGCGAAGAGGTCCTTGGCAAGAGAAAGACCCAACATAAGGAATGGATCTCTGCTGATACCATCCAGAAGCTGGAAGTTAGGAAAGAGAAGAAAACTGCACTGAACACGAGCCGAACAAGAAGAGCTAAGGCAAAGGCACAAGAGGAATACACAGCAGCTGACAGAGAAGTGAAGAGGAGCACCAGGAAGGACAAGAGGGACTACATCGACAACCTGGCCAGTCAAGCAGAGGAAGCAGCCCGACAAGGGAATCTAAAAGACCTGTACCAGGTGACCAAGAAGCTCGCGGGCAAATTTCAGCAGACAGACAAACCAGTGAAGGACAAGAACGGGCACCCACTGACAACAACTGAGGAACAGCTGAAGCGATGGGCAGAACACTTCAGGGAACTGTTAAATCGCCCCATCCCTGAAACACCACCAGACATCCCACCAGCTGAGACAGAACTACCCATCAACTGCGACAAGCCCTCTAAGGCGGAGATCAGGAAAGCCATCATGACACTGAGAAATGGGAAAACTGCAGGGCCGGACGAGATACCAGCAGAAGCCATTAAAGCAGACACAGAAACAGCCGTCAACATGCTGCACAGCCTGTTCAGCAAGATCTGGGAGAAGGAAGAGGTGCCAGCCCAGTGGAAAGAAGGAATCGTCATCAAGCTGCCAAAGAAAGGGGACCTCAGGGACTGCAGCAACTACCGAGGGATCATGCTCCTGTCAGTGCCAGGCAAGGTTCTCAACAGAATTCTACTGGAGAGGATGAGAGAGGCAGTCGACCCCATGCTCCGAGACCAGCAGGCAGGCTTTCGCAGGAACAGGTCCTGCGCTGACCAGATTGCCAGCCTACGCATCATCGTGGAGCAGTCACTGGAGTGGAACTCCCCCCTCTACATCAACTTCATAGACTATGAGAAGGCCTTCGACAGTGTAGACAGAGAGGCGCTGTGGAAGCTGCTAAGGCACTATGGAGTTCCCGGGAAGATCATCTCCCTGATCCAGTGCACCTACCAAGACATGAGCTGCAGGATTGCCCATGCCGGCCAGTTGTCAGAAAGCTTCGAGGTGAAGACTGGAGTCCGCCAGGGATGCCTGTTGTCCCCGTTTCTCTTCCTCCTGGTCATCGACTGGATCATGAAGACCACTACAGCAGGCAGGAAAAACGGGATACAGTGGACACTCTGGACGCAGCTGGATGACCTCGACTTCGCGGACGACCTGGCGCTCCTGTCTCACAGCCACAGCCAGATGCAGGACAAGACTACGTGCCTGGAAGCCACATCAGCCGGAACAGGGCTCAAGATCAACAGGAAGAAAACCGAGCTGATGAAGATCAACACCACTGCCAACACACCAGTCACAGTCGGTGGAGAGCCCATCAGGGAGGTGGAGTCTTTTGTCTACCTGGGGAGTGTGGTTGATGGACAGGGAGGCACAGACCGAGACGTCACAGCCAGAATCGGCAAGGCAAGGGCAGCAATGGTCACGCTGAAGAACGTCTGGGCATCCAAAGTTGTCAGCATAAGAACCAAACTTCGCATTTTCAACTCCAACGTGAAGTCAGTTCTGCTCTACGGATGCGAAACATGGAGGACAACGAAGACGATGCAGCAGAAGATCCAGACATTTCTCAACACCTGTCTGAGGCGCATCTTCAACATCCGATGGCCAGAGAAGATCCGGAATGAAGAGCTGTGGGAGCGAGCGGGGCAGGAACCAGTGGCCAAGCAGATCCTGCGGAGGAAGTGGGGCTGGATTGGACACACCCTCAGGAAGCCAGCATCCAGCACCACACGCCAAGCCCTGACATGGAACCCGCAGGGGAAAAGGAAGAGAGGCCGGCCTCGCAACAGCTGGAGGCGGGACACTGAGGCAGAGCTATGTAAGCAGGGGACCAACTGGACTGGAGTGGCAAGACTAGCCCAGAACAGAGTGCGATGGCGAAGGGTTGTCGATGGCCTATGCTCCACGTGGAGCCAAGGGCCTAAGTAGTGTGTGTGTGTGTGTGTGTGTGTGTGTGTGTGTGTGTGAGAGAGAGAGAGAGTTTGCCGGTTGGTGCCGTTAGAGTTGGAACTTTCTGCTATTTGACTGCGTGTGTTTATATGACGTTGCACTAGAATTTATTGAGCACATGCGATCATATGACTATGAAAATAATGAGTTGTATTGTATAGCGCAAAAATCAAGTCCTCACAAAGTGACTCGGCAGTGCCCGTACTCCCGCATTCATTCCAACAAATATGCGCACACACACACACACACGCGCGCACACACACACACACACACACACACACACAGATGACGCTGCTGATCTTACAAGCAGAATTAGAGTCAGTGAAACTAGAAAAGAAGAAGAAAACAGGCTGGAAACTTATCACCGTTTGGTGCCAGGCAGCTTTCATGTCAGAACAAAACAGCCATCAGACAAACTTGGCTTTCTCCTTCCTCTGCATTGCATGTGTGACTATGGTAAGACCAAGCCACTACTCAGAACTGAAAGTGAACTGAAAGTGAACAAAATAGCTACGGATATTCGATGACAATGTAACAAATCCCAGCAGTAAGGCTCAGTATAGTTCGCACCCCTGAGCCGTACTGGGCAAACTATTCAAACGCATCGACACTCGTTTAGTTGAGTTCGCCTGCTTATATCGGTTTAGGGTTAGGTTAAGATTTAGGGTTGCGGTTACCTTGTGGTAATGGTGCAATCGCTATGTTGTTTAGACGGTCGCAGTGCATTTACAGCAAGTGCAAATGACAAAAGGGGGTGAACTATACCAACGCAGCAGCAGTAAGCTCATTTTGACCAGGGAAAATAAATTTCAGTTTCCAAACCGAATCAGGGGGTGAAAAGGTTCAACTCGCTTAACTCGAAGCTAGAGTCGAAATTCGACCTTATCCGTCGTCACGGATAAGTCAAACTTCGGATACGTCGAACAAAAATCCATTTCCCCTGCGAATTCGACTTAAGCGTGTTCGACTGTAGTATGAAACGTGTGCACTGATTGTATTCTTCCGGTAGCTGCTGACGTGTGCACTGATTGTATTCTTCCGGTAGCTGCTGAAGCAACAGCGCAACAGTAACGATTTACACATACTTATCATCCATCATCTTTTTGTTTGCAGTCCCCTGTGAAAGCTCAGGTGTGCGTCATTAGCGCCAATTTACTCGTCAGTAGCGTGCATCTGGTTGGGTGTTAACCGCTAAATGCTTCAATTTTCGGAGTCAATCGTTTGCAGGTAGGCGGCCATGATAAACGCAGCCCTTGTCAAGTAAGCAAAAGCCGGATCTGTCCACCCAACCCGCAAAGTGACATCGAGATGACTTGGAAAACATTCGAGTCCTCTTGACTCCGCTGTCGAACAGATTTGACGATACATGTATTATAGTGCCCCGCGCACCATATTGCAAGCGACATAGTGCGCGGATTTCAAAATCTCGTGTGATTCGAAACCCTGGTTCTTTTGTTTAAAAACAACAACAACAAAACAACAAAAAACGGTGGCAAAAAGCCTGTGCCCAGACATTTCCCATTCAGAGCGGCTTTCTCACATCATTTCCGGTATTCGTTTTATGTAGGAGAAGGGAAACAACTCCCTGTGCTTTAAGATGAGCTTAGTTGCCTCCCTTGAGCTGCGCCTTACCTACGGTAGGCATAGGCTGGTTTTACGTTCACGTTTCTACAAATCCCTGTGACCTTTGCCCTTGTTCAAGGTTAACCAAAACAAACAGGCTTCCTCAGAGTCTGTTCATGAACACACACACACACACACACACACACACACACACACACACACACACACACACACACACTGGTGTTGACTGGTTCACCTGTTCTCGATATATTTTGCAGAAAAGAAACACACACACACACACACACACACACACACACACACACACACACACACACACGTACGCAGTTGATCGTAAAAAGCCCCGTTCCAAGTACGTGGGCAGGGGCGTAAAAAGGCGGAGGTCCCAGACGAAGCCCAGACCGTGCTGTGGACATTGCAACTCTGACTAGCGAATCGTAATGTTCTTTTCCAAAGGAAAACTATCGATTTTTTTTCTTGGAAGTTGTTACTGTCATAATTCTATGACCACAACGACTTTAGTCGGATTACTTGTCAGCCGAGATTTTAGAACCCGCCTGCGATGTCACTTGCAACACCGGCGACAGGCTACGCGACACAGATGCAAATCTGGAGGAAAACGCTATGTATTCCTCTTACACATAACGCTGCAGATGACACCATAGAAAAGCTTTAAGATTCACCAAAAAATTCACAATAATCAGGCAGCCATAGACTCATGTGTAGAGGAAATTTGAACAAAATCCAATATTCCGTTTTTTGGCAATGTTGGCAGCGACCACGTACCCCCTCATTCCACGGTCGTCTGCTGGCTCCTGTGCCAGCCGAGCATGAATACAAATAGTCCACAAGCCAGCCTCATTTTTCCCTAATTTTACTATTACCTGGCATGAAACTTGTTTACAAAGCCAACAAAAAGCACCAGATTGCCATTTTTACTCTCCACACAAATTTTAAAAGGGGCAAAGATTTTCGACTACATTTAGCCGAGTTCTTACTACATGACCCGGAAGCTAATACCGTCGCGTAGCCTGTAAATACCCCTTAATCTCATTTTTCTAGAAAGATAATTTGCCACTGCACAGCTCATCCATTTTCAAGATACACCGCCAAAGATTAGCTCTCAAAACTTCGTGGTTCTCTTACAGCAGCACGTCGCGTAGCCACAGTGATCTCATATCAGCCATCATGAAGGGCGTTCCAGTGTACAGTTCCTGTGTCGGACATGAACCCTCTCAAGGAGTGATCGCGGCCCATTTTTTAAGGGGTCTCCCACTGAGAGTAGACCCACTGAAAGGATTTCAGGGCTTCGTTTAACCACACTGAGACTGGTCGAACCAGTTTACCAATTTCTGTCTCCTAGCCGCCTTAAAACTTGGAAGACTTCGACACGTCAGTCAACCGGTGTCGTTTAACCACAGACTGTTCGGAGATACTCCCTTGCCATTTTCTGTCTCCCACTTGCCTTAAAATTAAATTGGGGAGGACGTCAGACATCAGTTTAGAGACCATTTCAGTTGAGGTAAGCCTAGGGTTCGATTAACCACAGACTGTTCGAAGATGGCCTCGTACTATATTGTCTCCCACTCGTCTCAAAATTGGGAAGACATCAGACGGTAATCGATAGACCATTTTTTTTTGGGGGGGGGGGTGCATGGGGTTTTAAAACCAGCGTGTTCTACAGTGTGCAGAGCTTGGTGAGTTTCAGTCGACAATTACTGACACCGCTCGCTTGACGGCAGGATGTGCCGTGTCAGGTCGGCTCCTGTTGAGACGGGCAGCCGGCTTTTGCGGAGGCGGCAAGAGTAAAACAAACGCAAGAGTGTGCTGCGTTAAGGCGTCGTTTGCCTGAGCAGCACTGAGGCGCCCTGTATGCTTTCCTGTTCTGTGGCATAGTTACCCCTGACACTCCGGTAACATATCATTTAAAGTTGTACAGTATTATTACTCGGGTAACAATATCATTTAAAGTTATATCTGATTGTTGGCATGGGTGACATCAAAAGATAACAGGAGTGAAAACAGGTCATGGAAAATAGCCAACCCCCCCAAATAAACAACAACAAACAAAAAACAAAAAAACAAAACCAACAACAAATAACAACAACAACACACACACACACACACACACACACCAAAAAACAAAAACAAAACTACACACAAAAACAATTACAAACAATAAGAATGCGCGGTAAAGTAACGATGAAAACAATATACTGGGTGTGGGGTGGGCAGAAATGCAGTAAATAGACACCCTTTTGTCAATTTCATCCAAGCTCATGCAAATGCGCGGATCACCCACGCTGCCCGTACATTTCCAAACGAACGTTCACTCAATGAAACAGCAATGATTCCACCACAGCAGGCCGGCCCTACAAAACAGGCTGGACAGTAGTCAAACACGCCGTATCTCAAGTTGAACGTGAACGTGTACGTAAAAGTGACAAAGGCGTTAAGGGTATTCAGGTCAAGTTCTATGCCAGCGTTATCTGTGTGTCATGGGTCAATATCACCCGCGATCTATGCAAATGATTATCGCTAGTAGTGACCAGAAGGACCTGCAGATAGCACGACTTTGCGCCCTTCACCCACCAATCCATTCCATCATGATCAGGGAAGCCGGCCTGAAAGGCACAATAACTCCGGAGCTCGAACACTTTGTCCTGTATAAATTATTGGCCCATTCTCGGCGGCGAATGCTCGCTCTTAGAGCCGATAAAGTGACTTTGGGGGGTGGGGTTGGAGGTGTGTGTGTGTGTGTGCGTGTGTGTGTGTGTGTGTGTGTGGGGGGGGGGGGGTTGACAACTTCATTTTGGGTGGTTGCACTAGTAACCAAAGTATAGATGATACTGATTTTCTGTTGCATCACTGATTCGGCATGTAACACTTACGTTACCCAGCCCAACTCCTGTCAGTCACAGCCTTTAAGCACCACCTGGAAGTCTGGTCCTCGACCCCATGACCGTGACTCCACTGCCCCTCTCCTAAGTCAAGTTTTATCTATAAAATAACACAGCCGAACGACCCTTAATCCCAACTTTCACCTTGCCCACCGCACGCTGTGGGATATTTCTCAGGGCCCATATGTAAAAGTCGAGGTTTGGGCTTTTGGCCCCGGGCTAGAGTCTAACCTCGAACTAAACTAGCTCTAGGGTTAAATTTTCTGTTGGTTTTTGTTGTTGTTGTTTTCTAAATCAAGAAGCGGGCCCATTCCAGCAAGGTGCCTAAGCCGTTATAGAAGGATTATTTTTCTTCCTTTCTTCGCTTCCTTTTTAATTTAATTTTGCTTTTGGGTTTCTTTTGTCCTAGTCTGGGTTAGGCCCGTAACCATGGGTTAAATTAACCTCGACTTTTACATAAGGGCCCAGGCTGCTTAGGGTCGCACACAACACAAGAGACGGGAAAAAAAAAAAAATTGCGGACGGCCTCTTGATCTTTGCGTAGTTTTAGGTCAGTTTAGAAAATACTAGCCTACAATGTAATCGATTTACAGACAGTCGGCTTCTTAACAAAAAGCGACAAAAGGCAACAGTTTCTGAAGAGATGCTTACCGACCAGTTTGTCTTTTTTGTGTGCGTACGTTTCATTTATTAGTACCAGAAAAGGTTAACCATTCAAGTTAACCTTTTCTGGCAATTCATTTCCAAGACTAACATTACAGAACTACTTTCGGGTTTTAATTTGCCCCTACACTGTTGTAATGTGTGTGTGTGTGTGTGTGTGTGTGTGTGTGTGTGTGTGTGTGTGCGTGCGTGCGTGCGTGCGCGCGCGTGTGTGTGTGTGTGTGTGAGAGAGAGAGAGAGAGACTCAGACTCAGACTCTTTAATTGTTCAGACATATTGTTCATAACAATGGAGTGAGCGAGAAGAGAGAGAGAGAGAGAGAGAATCAATGAATCAATGAATCTTTATTTTACAACGGTAGAGGCAGTTAACATTAACAGTCAATTTTCATACCTGCCGTTGCTACGTACTAGAATCATCTAACTAATAGTAAAAATAAAAGAATAAAAACAGAGAAAAATGGATGAGCAAAACACACACACACACACACACACACACACACACACACACACACACACACACAATGAACAAAAAAAAAGAAAAGAAAAAAAAAGCGGCATAAACAGACAGGCAAATAAACAAAGAAACAAGAAAAAGAACAAACTATGTTGACAAGCAGAACAAAACAGACAAGCATTCAATCAACCAAACGTAATAATGTCATTGTCATGAAGGAGTATTTGATGATTTCCTGCTTTACTGCGACGAAAAGTGTTTGAACAGCCTCTCCTTGAAAACAGCGATAGAGAGTGCGGATCGGAAGGCTGTTCCATAATGTGGGAGAGAGAGAGAGAGAGAGCTGCTAGCAGCTCAGTCTTATTATGAAGTATGGGTGCTGATGACAGGTAATCACTCGTTGTCGAGTAGGCCGTCGGTCGTGTATTAAGCTATATGACAGTAGATAAACGACAAGAAAACATATAACTGTAGTGGCAAACAAACGCGAGCACACATTCTTTAGCGTCTAACTGCCCCCCCCCCTCCCCTTCCCAAACCCTCCACCCCCACCCCAAACCCCCAGCCCCCACTTGAAAACAGACCTCCACCTATAGCTGATTGCAATGAGATTATCGGAGGTTCGGTTCTGCTGAGACACTCAGGTATCTCGGTCATCAAGTGTCAAAACCAGTGAGATAGGTTTTGACACTTGATGACCCAGATACCCGAGTGTCTCAGTAGAACCGAACCTCCGATAATACAGGGACTAAAAAAATGCCCCTGTGAATTGCAGTGTTTCTGTCTGAGTTGATAAGCCGCGCTGTGATGTCCTTGCACTGTGACGTTAGAGTACTGGAGTTGTTCAGACTTGCCACCTGCAGATGGAACATGACAAAACGTGTATACCATGAATTTTATTCATTCATTCCTCACCAGAAAATACCTTCGTGTCTGTATATGCAAATAACACAAACAAACAAACATCGTGTTCCGTGGCAAAACAAAAATCAACTTAAAAAAAAAAGCTTTTCTAAATGGATTGTTGAGACAGAAACTGTTAGTCCTTTATTCCCGAAGAAAGCCAACATCTTGTAATAGACTTAAAGCAGCTGAACAGTTCCGCTCACCTCGACCCCTTACCCCCACCTTCCCACCAACCCCCTTTTCTATCCCAGCAGGACACGACAACAGACTAGCAACACATAAAAACAGCGGTAACGGGGAAAATCGGTGGAATGAGGGTTGACAGTGAATGCGTGGATGCAAGATTAGGTCAGGGTGGCGTGACCTGACCACACACGCACGCACGCACGCACGCACACACACACACACACACACACACACACACACGCTCTTCCGCATACGATTCACGTAACAGCACGGGTGACCAGTGTGTGTGGAACGCGGGATGGTGTATAGTTGCTCAGTTGGAATCCTGGGTGGGGCCGAATATTTTGTGCTGGCTTTTTTTTTCTCGTTGCCCCGTCTTTGATATCATCCTTACGTGATGGAAAAGGACGTTAAACTCCCCAAACACACAACAACAACGACGACGATGATGAGGAGGAAGACTTGGTGTAGCGCACGGCTCCATCCTATCTGAGTGGGTCTTTGGGAGCTTTACGCCGTTTTCCACATCTGTCGGTGATATCAAAGACGGGGCAACGAGAAAAAGGCCCAGCACAAATATTTGGCCCTAGCCGGGATTCGAACTCACGACCCGAGCTTTGAAAGTCCAACGCTCTACCAGTCGGCTATCCCGGCTCCCCTTCTATCTGAGTGCCCACGGCGCTTAGGGAGAGGCTTTTGAACGAAAGACAGTTTTAAAAAGAAAAAGAAGAAGAACTGAGAAATGTGCAGATGATTAATGGACTGGTGCGCTAAAGAGATTAGTCTTCAGGCGCTTGCGGACTATGTGGTGATGTTCAGTACGCTATGGGTACTTCTGGACAGGGCAGTACGGGGGGGGGGGGGGCTGCGGGGGGGGGGGGGTAGAAGAGAAGGTCAAAGAGGAACACGGCAGTCGAGAGAACGGATGGGACGTGATCAGTAAAGTAATTCCCCCTTTTCGTGCAGCCTTGTGCTGATCGAACAAGTTCCTCGACAGGCGCCGCAGAAGAAGTGTCACCTTGCGCAGCTGCCGTGCCTGGCCAATCCTGTCTTCCTGAATACGTCTTTTGAAGGGAACGGCAACAAGGAGGAAATGAAGATCTGCCTGGCATGCTAGATTGCAACAGCTTTGCGTAATACGAGTATTTTTTTTTCCGGACACGGGTGTGTTTTATGGTATTTTATTCGTTTCCTGTTCTTAACGAAATGAACATTTTCTCACAAGGTGTGGTATAGGATTAAACTCCAATTTCTGATGGAAGAGAAGAAACCCGAAAATAAACTGATTTTCTTTCTTCGATCGTGTGTAGTGCTTGGCTACAGGCAAATGCAACGCCTTGTAGTGCAGTCGATTCTTCTCAGCCTTGCCGCCAGGCGGAAGCTCATACTGCATGCGCTTGTTACATGAGCGATTTGACCGTATTACACAAACAAACAAACAAGCACAAAAACAATTTTCTTTTTTTCCTTGCGCCATGTGGCTGCTCTGTATACACCGTTCTTATCTTGAAAACAAAAGCCGGGGAATAATTCCACCACGCAACTTTATTGTTTATTGACTTTATTGTTTACGATCAGAATCACGAAGGTTTATGGATGCATCCTGAAAATTGAACGAATTTACTGACGTTTCAGTGAAAGAAAGTGTGGGTGCAGATGCACCAACAAGGTCTTGCAAAGGTTACAGTATAAAACTCTATGTACATGTATTTGTGACAGTATAATATACTTAGGTACATGCTCTTTGTTTTATGGCATTGGCAAGATCGTGTTAAGGTCTCAATACGTTTGTCAGGCATACAAAAACGTTGTAAACTTTGTCAATCGGCGTATTGTACAAAGCGTAAGCCAAAGAAAGTCGCATTTCTCTACTATTAGAAGCCGCAAATTGGCCCTGTCCCGCAGTCCCAAACCACATGGACCTCCATAGCATCATCTTACTGTATCATCCTCATCTCCATCATCATGCATAATAAAAATTGTCCCAGCTTCCGAGTCCTCCGTGGGTTCCCCCCATTACCTGGGAGGAACACCACTGGAGTTGGCAAAGAGTTGGGGCAGAAAAAAAAAAAAAAAAAAAAAAAAGAAGCCGCAAATTCACGAAAATGGGCGCAATGGCCAAAAGGAACATTTATTCATTTGAAAAACAACCTTAGAGGTTTGTGAGCGGCAGTTTTCCCCTCAAAACTCATTACAAACATACAAACGTTCAGTTTCAGTGTGTCCTTTGCAGTCTTTGCCTTCCTCAAGAGTAATTGCTTTTGAAATTCCATACAAGGGTATACATTTGCCGGGAAGGCTCCAATTTGTCAGGAGACAATCGGACAAACATATTGCGATTTAGACTGGGCAAAAGAAGTCTTTCCGGGTATATGCTGACACCTGTGCTACATTGATTTGAACCGACGCAAGTCGACGTCTTTTCTTTTTCTCTGTGCTTTTCTCTTGTCAGATCTCTGTTATTTTCCCGACACCTGTGCTGTATTGAGTTGAAATGAAGCGAAGCGTGCAGAACGTCGTCAGGGAATGTCACAAATCACGCGCCTGTTTGTGGTGGCGGATGTTAGGGTTCTGTGTCATAATCAATTGAATGTACAGATAACCAGAATGCCACGTATGACACAGAAAGATTCTAACCTGGCTCAGCTGAACAGAATTGCAACCGAAGCGATCGCAGTGCACCGTCGTCTGTCGAGAGAAAACATTTTGTCGTTGGTGAAACTGTGCTTGGGGGAAATTCAATTCAATTCAAAATACTTTATTGTCTGTTTAAGAAAGACTCTAAAAACAGAAAATCTTCTTTGGACTCACATGATGCTCTGTCACAGATAAGATAAAATACAGTCATTAAAGATCTTGGTATAAAACATAAAAACAATAAAATTGGGTGAAACGCTGAGGTCAAACAAAACTTCAGGACAATTTAAAACATAACAAAACACACACACACACACACACACACACACACACACACACACACACACACACACACACACACACACACACACACACACACTCACCATGATTTGCATTGTAGCCTAGGAAAAATACGGAACAACGTAGAACAAATTTGATCGTAACTTAAAACAAAAAAAAAACAAAAACAGAAATCAGTAGAGCACTGGACCCTTATGCTGTGGTGGTCTCCGTGAATTTCTTCTCCGTTCTCGTCACCGTTCATCTTGCTATTTTCACTATATGAGCCCTATAAATGGGCTTTTCAGGGCATGCACAAAGTATGTGCGTTTGCGGGAACAGCAATGCCACTGCAGTGACCTGCTAAGTGCACATGCATCAAATACAGCCGGTTTACAGGGTCCTTTGAATCAACGGCTAAACTAATGGCCGCAATGATCGAGGAAGCATCATTCTGATTAGGGTGAAATTTCAGTATGTCAACAATGCGTGTCTTGTCTAACAGTAACAGTATTTAGAACGGAGTTCTGCGCATCGCTGTACCCTCAAACATTTTGCATACCCTAAAAAGCCCATTTATAGGGCTCATATAGTGAAAATAGCAAGATAAACAATCGTTTTTAACGGTGACGCGGACGGAGAAAAAAAGAGACCACCACAGCATAAGGGTCCTGTGCTCTACTGATTTCGGTAATAAAAAGTTAGGATCAAATTTGTTTTACGTTCCCCTATATAAAAAAACGTAATTATCCTACCCTATTGGGGCGGTCGGTGGTCTAGTGGTTACGACCTAGTCATCAATGCGAGAGGTCAGGTTCGAGTCCCGCTCGGGGCGAAGAATTTTACCTTCTCGTATGTGGCACCGTACTTTCGGACCGACCGTCGGGGGTTCTCTCCGGCTTCCTCCCCTCACTGCTTTAGAAATGTTCAGCCCGCAAAATTTAAAAAAATCAAAAAAAACCAACACGCAACTCTAACATTCCGAAACTTAAATTGCTGAGCTCGCCCTTCGCACCACGTGATTGTAATGTGTTCTTGTCCAATGTGTGAGAGAATGCGTGTGATTCACGTGAGGGTGCGCGTTGGGTGTAGCTCGCGGTGCTTTGAGCCAAATATCTGGGATCTGATAAAGCGACTATATTAATGAGCTTATTATTATTATTGTTCATTTCCTGCGGAATTCTCCGTTCTATCGTCTACCCAGTACCAGAGAGACTTTGTGAACATACTTGGGACAGTATAATCTACCCATGTACATGTTCTTTGTTTTGTGGCATTGACAGATCGTCTTCGGTTTCGGTGTGTCCTATGGCAATCTTTGCGTTCCTCAAGAGGTGTGTGTGTGTGTGTGTGTGTGTGTGTGTGTGTGTGTGTGTGTGTGTGTGTGTGTGTGTGTGTGTGTGTGTGTGTGAATTCTCACAAGGGCATCGATTTGCCGAGAAGACCTCAATTTGTCAGATAAAAAAAGAAAAGAACAGAAAAAAACACAACAACAAAAACCCACAAAACAACATACGCACACACAAGCGAAAATTAATTGCAGTCTGAACTGCGCAGAAGAAGGCTTTACTTGCAGTTAGGGTCTTACTGCAGATGAGGTCATTTCACCGCACGGTGCAACCATGACTGCATTCCAAAAAATCGCCAGAAACATGCTCTAAAACATTAGGCGTTCTGTTGTCAAATTTGAAATATAGAACGGCGTTTGCATTAACAAGAAAAAGAAAAAAAAAGCATGTGGTCGGCATGAAATTCCGGCGAAAATTGACTCTGTCAGCTATGATCGATCAGGAGAAGGCGAAGAATGAACAAAAAACAAACAACACAAAAAGTTAGGTAAAAAATCAACCGCCTGCATTCGTGCTCATTCGTGTTTGTTCTAAAGGCAATAGGAGGGGTGGGGGTGGGTGTTTGGGAGTTTTACGTCCCTTTCCACCACCCATGGGTGATATCTAGTCATGGTGCTCCCTCTCCTGTAATCGAGGGTCAGGGATCCAACCATACAGGAGAGGGCCACTATGATCGGGGAAGTCACTCATGGGTTAGCCATGGCTAGTTGATATCAAACACGGGGCAACGAGTAAAAGGCCAGCACAAATATGTGGCCCCAGTCGGGATTTGAACTCACGACCAGAGCAGTGAGAGTCCAACGCTCTACCATTCGGCTATCACGGCTCCCCCCAGAGGCAATAGGAAAACAAAATGACAGACAGTAGGACGGATGCTCCCTGAACGATAGTGTACCGACTAGTTTCACGTACTACAGTATAGGGAAAGCAGCCAGTCTTTCACCTCTAAACTTTCTAACGAAGCGTAGGTTGCTTCCCTTTCAGCAGAGAGCAAGGCGAACGAACGGACGTGATCATCACACGCTGTCCCTTCGGGGGTGCACAACTCAACTCGTTTGCTGGGTTCGAAAATGCGACTAAACCGTGTCAAACTTAGAACCGCGTGATCTTCACGTGTGATCGGGGCTACTGGCAGGTAGTGCAGAAACTAAATTTGGCCGTTTGGCTGCTGTGGTGTTTGTTTTTTTAACAAATTATTATTATTTTAAAGCCCCTATGTTCGTAATGCCGGTGAGATGAAAACAACAACAAAAACAGTCGCTTTCGAAGCTCTAGGGCTGTTTGCCAGCTAGACGGATGTTTCATTTGGCCATTGCGGCCGTTTTCGTGATTTTTGTCGCTTCTGATATTGGGGGAAATGCGATTTTCTTTGCGCCTGCGGTCCATTCCTAAACAGAGTGGGACTAGACAAAGCTTCTAAAAATAGCTACCAATCAGGACCGTCTAGCTGATCCTCAGTCCGCAACCAAATAACGTCGCCTGCTCAGAACGCGGTACACTTCTACAACAACTTACTAATACCCCGGCTAGAGTCACCACAATGGTCTCAGATGCTATATTGTGACTTAAGTGCTTGATTCTGATGCGCAGAGCCAACGCCAAAAGTTTTCCACACGCTCTTGTTTGCCTGTCATGCGGTTTGAGACTTTAATCACCTTATCCTGCGCACCCGTAGAATGTTTGCGTGCGTGCCGTGCCGCGTCTCATGTCCTTTACGCACTTGGACTCCCACACTGGAGGTAATCCTGATCTACAGCAGTTTCACGTCTGCACCTGCGTCTCTGTCCCTGAAACTTACGCACATCATCAGCCCAGGAACAGCTAATTTTATGAACCCTGTCCGGTATGTATTACGGTAGGAAAACCAAACAAAGCAACAACAAAAACCCCAACAAAACAAACAAACAAACAACAACAAACAACAACAACAGCAAACAACAACAACAACAACAACAACAGCAGCAGCAGCAGCAACAACAACAACAGCAGCAACAAGACAAAAATGCAAGCAAACAAACAATGTATAGAATCATATTCAACGAAAAAGTGCTGATATTTAATGATAAGCTGCGGAACAAGCACTCGTTCAGTGCTCTGTCACAATCCCCTGATCAGTTAAAACACACAATGTTGCTCTGACAGCTCCCCACCCATTGCTCTGAAACATGAACCGCACCGAGATTGCTACAAGGATGCACTTTTTTTTTTTCATTAGGATAGGTGTGTAATTTCACAGGAATCACACTTGCAACTGTGCCAAGGCCACGAGGTTCACTCTGTCGCCTAGCTCGCTCTCTCTCTCTCTCATTCAGAGTCAAAGACAAAAGATTTTATTCCTTTCTCCCCTATCCGGGTGTGAGGGAACTGACAAAGTGAAAGGGACAACAATGACATTAAACAACAATTAAAGCGCGGCGTTAAACCCTAAAAATCTCACACACTCACTCACCCTCTCTCTTTTTCTCTCTGACTGAGAATTGCTTTACCACTGTCTTACCTTCCAAAGGTTAGGTTCTCATCGGTAGACTCATCAAATGTACAACTTCCAGAGACGGAAGTTTGAGTAATGGCAGAGGTCACTTTTGGAACTTTCAACCTCTCCATGCATAAACTTGAAGGAACTGGTCAGCACACTAGCAGTAACCAGAAATGTTGCTGTTTTAGAACACGCTGAACATTTTTAAAAACACACAAACAGCACTCACTGCAGAGGAGAAGTGCGTTCAGGAGCACCATGCCCGCCAGTTACAATGTCGCCATTGTCAGAGTTAGACTTGCATCATGTCTCCAAAGACCTTTCCAAGATCTTTGATGTCTCTGCGGAGAACCCAAGCGACGTGCGTTTGTGCCAAATCTTGCTTTTGAACGTAGAAAAATCAGCCCGTCTTATGATGTTGTTTCAATTACTATGGAAACAAAATTAAAAGAGCCGAGAATGGCCTGTTTGAAAATTTCTTTAAGCTTTCTGCCCAACCCATTATCTCGTTTCTGTCAAAGAGGGGAATAAAGAGGGGTGGGGTGGGTGGGAAAGGAGTCACGCCATAAGTTTCCGCACACCCATCCCGGCAGTAACTCAACGCTGAGATGCTAGCAGTGTCAGTCGCTGCCCAAGTGGTGGGGGTACTGTACTTGCAAACGCCGGCCACACACGCAATCCACTCGTCCACTGAGATGACCGGAGGAATGCATGTTCATCGCAGGAACGCAAACGACAACAGCAACGTTGCAGCACAGGAAGACATAAATCCAGCTCAGTTTTCCGGGACTTTTGCTACAGCCACACATGCAAGCCTTCGTCTCAACTGGAGAAAAATGGACGCTGGCAGAGGGGTCAAAATTCGAGAAAGTGCCAAGAGTAACTCTGAGAGAAAGGGAAAACAACAACAACTATAACAACAAAAAACTCCTGAGAGATCGGACGGAGAGCATATGGGCTTTCCCTAGCTACAGTCATACATGTAAGCTTCCGTCTCACTCAAGAAAAATGGACGCTGGCAGATTGGTCGAAATTCGAAAAGTGCCAAGAGTAACACTGGGGGAGAATGGGGGGGGGGGGGGGAACAAACAAAAAACTCCTGAGATATCGGACGGAGAGGCTTTCCCTGGCTACAGGCACACATGCAAGCCTTCGGCTCACCGAAGAAAGGAACGCCGGAAGATTGGTTCAATTCGAAAAGTGTCAAGAGTAACACAGGGAAACAACAACAACAACAACAACAATCCTGAGAGATCGGACGGTGAGCATATGGGCTTTCCCTAGCGCGTATCATACCCAACCTTCCCCGTGCCTCTTCATCCGCCTGTAGTTTTAAACCAGTCAGTTTTGGAACACAACCGAAAAATCGCGTGCTTATTTGGTGTACAGCACAGCTTAGGAGGGACAATGCGCAGGCTATACCTCACGGCCGAGGTGGATTTTTCGGTTTAGTTCCTAGACGAATCAATTTACCAGGCAGCCATTCGAGGATATTTTCATGTTTTCAGAGTGACTTTACGTCTCCCAGCTGAATCTCTGTGATGTGTTAATGCACACGTAGCGGTCTCCAGGAAGATGGCAGCGTCCGGCGTGGCACGTGCATGTACATGAAGCGAGGTTCGCATAATTCAGGACACCACGACCATGACACTGTTGTTTTGGATGTTTTTTTTTTTGGCCAGACACTTTAAAGGAAAAACAAAAATTATGGGTGTCCTGTTTCGGCAAAAAGTGTGCCAGAAAAACAGTCGCCCACTCGCTATTTGTTTGCCAAACGATCGTTTTCGTGTTATTCTTTTGGGTTTTTTTGTTTAAATTTGTTTACTGTACAAGTGCAAAGTATGTTAATAATACAAAATAATAATAATAATGAATACAGTTTATATAGCGCCTATCTGTTTTCTACGAAACACTCTTTGCGCTCACACACACACACACACACACACACACACACACACACACACACACACACACACACACACACACACACACACACACACACACACACGCTGAGTGCTGATGAAAAAGTGGTCGGACTACAGCTCGAAAGCTTGCCTAAAGAGGTAGGTCTTTAAATTAAATGGGCTTCGAATTGAGTCAGCGTGGGAAGATCCCTAATGGTGACAGGTGAAGCGTTCCAGGCGGGGGGGGGGGGGGGGGGGGGGGGGGGGGGGGGGGGGCGTAAGAAAATGAACGACCGCCAGATGATGGGAATGAAATTCATGGCGTTGTTTCGCTGTCGTAAAGTACCGCTAAAAGATACGTATGGTTAGATGTTTCGGGGGGTGGGGTGGGGTGGGGGTGGGCACTGGAAAAATTCCTGTGCAAGTAATGGTCCTATGGGGATGCGAACCCGGTACCAATGACCGGCTTGTTGGGCCACCCAATTCCCGGCTTAGAAAACATTTGGGACTTAACAAAGAGACATTGTGTTGGAAATGAATAAATAAATAAACAAACAAACAAACAAACAAATAAACAGTGCCACGTGTTCTATGACTTGTGTATTATTTTCAGCACCGATCACACACCTTACATAAGATCACACTGGATTTTGTCTGAGTGTTCACCAGGACAAGTTTAAAGAACACATGGTCGTATGTTTGTCTTCAAAAACAACCCTTCAACCCCGACGGAACAGATTACGCCTGACATCCATGTACTTTACACAGTGCCTCCTTCAAGAAAATACAAACATCGTCTGGGGACCCCTGCCCATTAGGAAAGTCGTAAACCTTCGGATCGTGTGGAAGAAGGAACCTTCCGGCAGTGTAATTAAATCTACTGGCATACCTTTTCGGTTTTTTTCTCTCTCTCTCTCTTTCTCTCTCTCTCTCTCTCTCCGGCTCTTTTTTTGTTTTTTGTTTCAGGGAATCCGAAAGTGGGTTTACAATGCCGGGCACAGAAATAATATCTTGAGGCTTTTGTTTTGCTTTTTTTTTGGGGGGGGGGGGGAAGGGGGGTGTTTTTTTTTTCCCTTCCTTCGTCATTTTTCCCGTTTCATTATTCTCAACTACCATTTTATTTTATTTCTTTTTCATGTTCATTTTTTTAAAACCTTTTTTGTCCTCCTACCGATGTAAGGGAACGTGTCGCCATTGAAACACCACCAACCATTAAAAAAAAAACCACAAAAGTTTTGTGCTGTATACACATTGTGCGCACTTGTTTTCCAATCCGCTGCTCGTCCCAAACGGAATGTGATCTTCAGTGTGCATATTGGCTACTTTTGCGTGCGTGTATACAGGCAGGCGAGGCAAGCAACGTAAACGAGTCTGCACGTGAATTTTGACTCGATTTGGTGAGCGAAAATCCCCCAACCAAATGCCTGGCCACCAGTGGATTCGAACCCAGTGTCTAAGGATCCACAGTTGGACGCCTTAACTTCTATGCCAAATCCCCATGTCGTCCTTAATGTGTCAGTAGTACAAGTACTCGTGACAGCAACGACTCCATTTGTTAAACATCTTTGCAAACCATACGGATACCTGAACGAAAGCCGATTTCATAATTGTCTATAAATATTTATACAATGTACTTTGTGTCTTTGAAAAATGTAGGCATGAAGTTTCAGCGTTTGACCATAGGCCCTGAACATTTCTACGGATCACATGGCACGTTCAGTCTCTTGGAAAAAAAGCTGTCAGTATGTCCTTGCACGAACTTCAAGTTGCGCGTTCACTGTTTGTTTTTTTTTAAGTGCAGGAATTCCACTGCTGTGAAGCTTCTTATCTAAGGCCGTGCAAAATTAAACACGTATCTCATAGATTTTTTGTGTGTGTGTGTGTTGGTCGAAAATACGCAGACAGGCAGAGATTTTGACCTCGGCAAAATACTCGTCCTTTTTGCGGATTTTGATCATTTGTACAATTGGGAGCATACACATTATCCGACACTGATTAGGCTGAACAAATAAGATTACGTCTGTAAATAAGTATTTACAACACAGACATAAACACTGACACATGTGGTTCTCTATGAAAAGTAAGCAGATGAATAACAAACAAACCACTGACTAATTGGATAACAACAACAACAACAACTGCAAAACAAGGAAGCACCAAAGTCACCGTAAGGATCTTTTCCCCTGGTTCCTTCCGACACTCAGTACCTCAGCCGTACTACTAAATATACTACTACTACTACTACTACTACTACTACTACTACTACGACTAATACATGGTGATACTACTATTGCTACAAGCGCATTACTAGTAGCAATAATAATTTACAGCTTAGTGTGGTATTTCAAACACATCATCACTGAGTCCGAAATTTGCAGAGAGAGAATTTCTCTGTCTGTCTGTCTCTCTCTCTCTCTCTCACACACACACACACACACACACACACACACACACACACACACACACACACACACCGTCACACACACACACACACACCCCGTCACACACACACACACACACACACACACACACACACACACACACACACACACACCCCGTCACACACACACACACACACACACACACACACACACACACACACACACACACCGTCACACACACACACACACACACACACACACACACACACACACACACACACACACACACACACACACACACACACACACACACACAGATTGATGCATGCGCGCGAGAGCATACCCTAATGGTCACTTCCTCGTGATGAGAGTTGTGTAGTGCACCTACAAGACACTCATGCACCCCAGTGATGACGTCTTTAGCGGACGATCGAATCGCTTACACTGTCATCGCACACAGACACGAATTATATGAAGGACCATTCACGTGCGCTGGATCAGCTGCGGTGCCTGACGAACAATGCCTACTATTTTCAATCAAGCCGTTAAATGTGTATCATTTTCATGATACCGTTCCTGCCTGGCTTATTTCCTAAGGAAAGTTGCAGAATACTGGACACGGAAATCAGCCTGGTAATAATGGTTTTGTACCATGACTGGGTATTTTGTGTAGAGTAGTATCTGGTATCAATCATACGAAAAACAGTCGCTGACTGAGGATAATGACTCGTTCCGCATAATTGGACCTGTACTTTGTCGTGTTCACAGGCGGCGTCTGCGTATGGCCCCTGGATATACAAATCACGGTAAGGGAGTCAGGTTGCATGCAGTCATTCCTCCTGCCTAACTCGGGAACCAAGCCAATGATAGATCTTGGCTAAAGGTACGACGTCGACCTCTTAGCCACGTGACTGGGGTTAACCTCCTGCCTTGCTCACTGAGATGGACGAACCAGAAGTGAGCGGCGCGACAAGCAATCAACCAAAACCCCCTCCCCCCAAAACTAAACAAAACTAAACTAAAAACAACAAGACAACAAAACAACAAAAACAACAACAACAAAACCCAACCAAGTCCCAAGGACGACGGCCTTTGTGACTCATGTGTGACCTTGACCTGTAGGAAAGGTCACTCAGAAAGGTGTTGTTACCAATCATCACCGTGTAAAAGGTAATTGTTCTACCAAAAAGGGTGACTTCCGAAACTTTTGTTCATTCCTTGTGACCTTGACCTCTGGGTAAGGTCACCTACATATGTATGGCGACTACAGCCCTTTACGGCAGCCATGGGTCGTTTGGGCTGCCTAATGTTGGCGGTTGCTGAGTAAACGGGATTATCCTGTGACCTTGACCCCCCACACCCCCCCACAAAAAACAAAAGAAAGAAAGAAAAAAAAAAAAAAAACCCACACAAACTTGAAAGGACATGTCACCAACTAAACTGGTGTTTCTATTAGTGAGAATTCACAAGAAAGAGCCAGTTTGGCACACACATACGGCAGACAGGCGACCGATAACCGAAGGCTGTAATAAAGAATTTTTTGTTTGTGTATGTGGGTTAAAAAAATTCTTCCATTTGGCCTCAGCGATAGATCCATTGATCAGCGACATGACGAAAGAGGCACAAGCTGGAGCAACATACAGGGTCACGCAATAGCAGCAGCGGAAGCCCGATAGCGCCATGCAGAAAAGCGCTTTGGGAGTGAGACTGCACGTTTGCGGTTTTTAAAAATATTTTTTTTAAATAGATTCGATAGAAAACGAATTGGCACACCCGCACCCTCCTACACCCCACTTCCACCACCCACGCGCACTCCCTCCTTACTCGCACTTCAACAAGCTGGATGGCGCTGGTTCGGACCACTGACTCACACTGTCACGCGGCAACACCTACACACACACACACACACACACACACACACACACACACACACACACACACACATCGCCCCGTTGCCCAGAGTATGACAGACAATAACAAATTTTCCGATTTCTGGAAACAGAATTACACCCCCCCAACAGACACGTATGGCAGTTACTCCGGCAAATCTGCACAATTTGTCCGAGAACGGATGGCCCCTGTTGTCCGTCGTCTGGCATCAGTGCCAAGACAAGACAAACGCCGGTCAGTCCTCCTTTAGCTGGAACGAAAAGCAGCTTAAGTGAACAAGCAGAATAATCACAATGCCTGGCCGGCAACTCTTTAGATAATTGCTCTTGTAATCTGTCCCAGATTTACCCTGAGACCCGCAGGGGCAACGTCCACACTCACTTCCCCAAGGGCTGGCAAAACATGCGCATGTTTGTATTCGACGATAGTGATTGCACGTTCGCATGATCAAGCGTCGCACGGTGCATCTAAAAATGCAGTTTCACCCTGCACGGGATACAGTCAAAATGGATGCGAGTGTTTCCGATGCTACTCAAATCCAAACACACGTAGTCGCACCGCCAAGACAGTGTTTCCTAGTAGTAACACCCAGTGTTGCTACTATCAAATTTTAGTAGCACGGACTTCAGTTTGTCGGCGTGAAACAGAGACAGGAACCGTTTATCAACCGGAAAACGACTTTGACTCACGCTTTACTACATTGCAAAGACGTATGAATGCTCACCCTTAAAGTCTTTATGTTAGTAACGAGTTATGAGGGGAAGAACTGCCGCTTACAAGTTGTAAGGCTGTTTGCCAAACGAATAGATGTCCTTTTTGGCCACTGCGCCTATTTTCGTGACTTTGCGGCTTCTAGTAGAAGAGAAACATGACTTTCTTTGGCCTAACGTTTCCACGCCCTTTTTGGCCACTGCGCCTATTTTCGTGACTTTGCGGCTTCTAGTAGAAGAGAAACATGACTTTCTTTGGCCTAACGTTTCCACGCCCTTTTTGGCCACTGCGCCTATTTTCGTGACTTTGCGGCTTCTAGTAGAAGAGAAACATGACTTTCTTTGGCCTAACGTTTCCACGCCCTTTTTGGCCACTGCGCCTATTTTCGTGACTTTGCGGCTTCTAGTAGAAGAGAAACATGACTTTCTTTGGCCTAACGTTTCCACGCCCTTTTTGGCCACTGCGCCTATTTTCGTGACTTTGCGGCTTCTAGTAGAAGAGAAACATGACTTTCTTTGGCCTAACGTTTCCACGCCGCGACAAAGTCGCAAAAAAAAAAAATAGCCCCCCGTCAATCAGCGCTGTTTAGTAGGTCTTCAGTCCGCAACCCGCACATACAATCGTTTGCTCAGCGGCTGACGGTACGCTTCTACGTACGTAGAAGAACACATACGCCGACCCGACTCACCACAGTGGTTTCAGATGCCATATTGTGTCCCAAGTGACTGATTCTGATGCACGGATTAAGCGCATTCGATTCTCCTTCTTCTTCGTCGTTCACTAGATGGAGATGCCAGTCTCCCGCACGAATGCAGTTGTCCTCAGAAGGTCCTGCAGGTTGCCATAGAGCTTGACCCTCAGCGGTACTGGTTCTGACCATGTTTCTTGTCTGGGAGCTTCATGGAGTCGGCAGTGTTGTAGCAGGTGTTCAGCATTCATGATGTCTGCATTGCACGCGCACTTCTCAGACTCGCCGATTCTGAATTTGCTGTCCTCAGTCGGAACAGGATGACCTGGTCTGGTCTGTTAAACTTGTGGTAGCTGTCAGACTCGTTGAAGTTAGGGTGTTGCTCCTTCCATTTCTTAGCGCATTCGATGAAAAGTGTACCACAGCAACGTCGAATGCCTGACAAACGTATTGAGACTTCCAAGTCATATGGCTTTACCCGTGAGCAGTCATCGTCGAAACTTTTGAAGGGGAGTAGCACTGGAGAAAAAAACAAAAACAAAAAACTCTCGTATATATTGACTACACCCCGTGCCAAGCGGCGAAACAACCGTTACTTACAAGTTGAGTCTTGGCGTCCCAAATTTTGCCAGTTCGATTAGCAACAATAACAGACCGCGTTCACGATGTATGTTGCGGCCGCACGCTATACTCATTTGCGCTCTTAACCCTTGAACGCGGCCCGATGCAGTTGAAGGTCGAAACTTACCGTTATCATCAAAGACGTTATAAGTATCAGAAGTGGTGACTTAACAAGTGTGTTTACTCCGAAATCTCTTTCTACAGAGGAGAGAGAGTGTAACAGAGTGCAGCATGCCAAGAATAATTATAACCGAATCTTAGGCGAGGGTTTAGTCCGGGCACTGTCCTTGAAAAGACTGTTCAGAAGCCAACACTGTCCCGGCCAGTGGTCAAACACAGCTGATTGCAAGATATTAGACAAGAGATAGTTGTAGCTGTGTTGTCTGTGATACGGATAGTGCAGGACATGCGGATTCAATACAAGAAGGTACGACCAGCTGACATCATCAAAGGTCGACGTAAGGCAACAAATCAATGGTTGTCTGATGTCATCGCGACTGTACACTAATCCAGATTTAATGAGAGCAACCGGAGATTGTGTTTAGAAGCGAACACTCTCCTAGTATAGTTCCAAGATACAAGACAAGACAATGTCGAGTGGTTTGTTGTAAGCAGGGTGCTGAATACATGAATAGCGGAACAAATCAGTCTATGAAGGCAAGACCTGTGACGTCATCAAAGACCTAGATATGACTTCAAATCAACGGCTGTAAATTATTCCGTTTTTTTAAGAAGGGCCAACGATCAGCTTCTATGAGTCCTCTGTCGGTATGTTCCTTGTCGCTTACTCGATCATGCAAAAGTTCGAAGCACACCGGCCAAGTCCCCCACCCGACCCCGACTACCCCACCCTACGATCCTCCCGTTTGCTGTAGTTATCGCAAGCAGACTAGCTGGGATTAGAGCAATCGCAATCGTTCGTTATCTCGTGCGTTGGGTGTAAGACAAAAACGACCCACTGAACTGGGCACACTGTCACACTCTTTGTTATCTGTCAACCCACCGCCCACCACGTCCTTGGCGGTTCGTCTGTACTTGTATACATGTACTAGTTACATCGTCGAGCTGGTTCATGTTGTGGAGTTGACAAACTGGACTTCGTGTTGTTTGATCAACTGGCACAAAGAGTTGGACATTGTGTGTAACTATTCTTCAATTCTTCACCGAGACTGCGAAGTTAAAAATGGCTTGTTGATCCGTCAAGGATAGATTACTTTCGTTCAGCTTTGCGTTTCGAGAGGTCGGCTGGTTCAAACCACCTGGACAAAACGTTGTAACAAAGCCGGGAGTTGCGAGGAGAGACTGCTTTGACTTAGGTTCTGTGCTACGAGGATTTGTGTCCTCAGTCTCTTTCTCTCTCTGCAGCACTCTGCAGCATCATTCACTTCGTCAAACAAATCTCTGTCGCTATATGTATGCAGCGCACCGGCTCTGTACCTCAGTCTGGCGTCTCTGTGTCTGGAGTCACGTGTGAGCGAGGACTTGGTGACTGACGGAGTTGTCAACGGTTGAATCTGACCTGTGTGATCGTGAACGCACAGTGTGCACACTGACTACAGTCTCAAGGCTAGTGCGCGTACCACAGTGGTGATTAACAGGTGCGTAGCAACGAAAAATTCGAGGAAATTTATTGTCAGCGACCTGATATCGCAGTATGTACTACTTGCCTGTCTTTAGTTTTATATGCATTTTCTGCAGCAAAGTTGACTCAGTGTCTCTGTCTCCCTCCCGCCTCTCTCAGGCTCATGTTTATAATGACCGGCTGGGGCCAAATATTTGTGCCGGCCTTTTTTTCTCGTTGCCCCGTCTTTGATATCACCCTTATGTGGTGGAAAATGACGTTAAACTCCCAAACACCCACCCACTCATGTTTATAATGTGTTTCGTGTTTCGTGAGGTGTTGCGATCTTTCTGTACTAGAACCGCTTACGGGCTCTCGGCAGGCGCGAAAAGCACTGGAAATAACGTGGAATCAGCTTTGTTTTAAATATGTGCATTTTTTTTTGCCGGTTATAAACAGCTGGAACACTGGTCAAAAAGGAAACGATATCAAATTTTCTAATTGCAAAAAAAAAACTTGCTTGACCACAGTGGTGACGGCAGAAGTTGTCAGCCTGTTTCTAACATACCTACGGTATACTTTAAATAGTTGGGACTGTGATAACCGAATTTGAGACTTCACGTACTCTTGTGTTCAGCAAGCTTTAAAAGGTGGCCGTCAGACACGTTACCCCCCCCCCCCCCTTCTTCCCCTAAACTGAAAAAAGACCTGAAAAAAAATTCCCAGCTCAGTTCTGCTGTCGTTTTCGTTTTGGTGTCGCTTTTACCTTTTTTATTTTTTTATTTTACTGCTACCACCACCAGTTTTCCTCATGGGATAACTAAGCTGAAATGCACCGACTTCACAATTTCTGGGCAAAGACGCTATGGCCGTCATCACTGATGAAGTAAATCCCCTGTCAGTGCTCTCTATAATCTACATGTCCACTCCTTTATCGTCGTGCTCTTTCCCACTGAAAGGATCAAAGACAATTATTGACAGAGACTGTTATAGCGGCTTATTCCTGGTGATGAGAAACCTGCAGGTGGTCCGAAATTACATCCGGATTTCTCATTGACCTGTGCTCGGTGCTTGCACCTAATCAGTATACTCTTGTGGGAGGGAAGATTCTTTGAGGAGGGTTCCTGCAAGTTCCGTGGCGTGCTGCTGAAAGTATAAAATCGTTTCAGACGAAAGGCCAGAACCACATGCTTATAATGCGTTTGACCAGAAACAGACTATGCTATACTAGACTAGACTAGAGTCTGCTCTGCTACACTAACAGACTTCCTCTTGCTTGACCAACACGTGACAAGCGGGTGAATGGGAGGGTGTTTTAGGGTTTAACGTCCTTATCCACCACATATGGGTGATATCAAAGACACTGCAATGAGAAAAAGGCCGGCACAAGTATTTGGCCCCAGCCGGGATTCAAACTCGCGACCCGAGCATTGAAAGTCCAACTCTCTACGCGCTCGGCTACTCCGGCTCCCCCGGCGACCAAAACAAGCTGCTCCACAATACGGTTGTGACTGTTACGTTTGATGAAAAGGGAAAGTCGACCTGATGAGTGCCGGTTTAGCTGTGGTATTGAAACAGTATCAGACTTTATAAGATTTAAAGACTACCCCCCCCCCCCCCGCCGCCTCCGTCCTTTCACCCCCTACCTCCACCTTCCCACAACCTTACCTCTCCGCTCTGCTCGGCCTGTCAATTCCGATAATGAATTTACGGTCCAAGGAGCAAGTAATCAGCATTGGACAGGACCTGATGGCTGCACTTCTTATCCGTCTGGATTTGTGAAGTCATCGAAGCAAAGAGCACATCTGTGGGTAGAGCTTTTCGGATTTGCAGTTAATTAAGTATCCGCCGGTACCACCAGCTCGAATCTCTACATCTCACTATCTTTAATGCCAGGATATATATTATGCTTTTTCTAAGAAATAAATTTTCCGTGTATGCGGGCAGTGAGAAACACCTTCTGCGCTGTCACTTTAGCATCTTGACTGGTCACTCACCGGCCGTTTTAATTTTTGTTTTGTTTTGTCATTCCGGACACTGTGATACAAGTATTTCTCTCCCTGTTCCAGCTGAAGGATGAGCAGAGCAGACGACACAAACGAGGAGCAGGACGGCTCAAGGGAAAGCACTGAGGACCAAGAAGGTCTTCAGTTGCTGGAAACCAGTAAAGATGATGACGCGAATGCGAATTTTGTGTCAGTCGGAAAAGAATTCAGCGCATTACAGCTTCAGGGTAAGTTATTTCATGGCAGCTGTACATTTCAGCTGATAGTCAGTGAAGGATAACCGTTTTCTTCTTCTTTTTTTTCTTTTCTTAGTGTGTTGTAGGCATCGTCTTTCTCGGTCAGAACGGTTGATGAACGTAGGTCCGTGCCCGAAAGGAAACTAAGTTATTGGCGCGCTTTGTATGAACTACGGCGACAGGAAGTTTCCGTAGTTCACAGCAGCACATCGTCATTCTCTGTAGTAATGTAACGCACCGCCATACTGAAAGCCGGTCAGGTAAAACCACTGATTGATAGCCGGCGCCTCCACGTGTACGATCAGTGCAGATTAAACTGATTAAATAATTACAAGAAGCAGTCAGAGACATGCATTGGGTCTGTTCAGTAGTTCAAAGACCCTACCCAAACTCTTTAGTCTAGTTATCCGGCTCTATCGTTTGTGGACGCAGCCTAGGGACCTGCACAACTCTCTGTTGTAACTATCGGAGTTTTGGAGACTACATAGTCTAAATGTCCTTGAAGGAAATGCAGGGATAATCAAGTATAATTATGTTTCAGTGGCTGGTTTTCTTTTCTTTGCAGATGGGGATGAGCTTGGGCTCTTGCATACAAAATACGAGGCAAGTATTTGGCGTCAGTTTAGGTTAATGACAGATTTTATATAACACACACACACACACACCATATATATATATATATATATATATATATATATATATATGGTGTGTGTGTGTGTGTTCAGTATGTGTGTGTGTGTGTGTGCAGTATGTGTGTGTTTGTGTGTGTGTGTGTGTGAGAGAGAGAGAGAGATTGTAATGGGCTTACCTTCTCACCATTCTCCACACACAGCTGGTGCCAGAGAAAGATTTTGCTGCAGAAGTGCGAGCATTTCGTGACCTGGAGGCATTTCTCAGGCAGGCAGTGTTTGTCCTTGACCTTGATGCAACGGACATGGGGAAGATCATGGAGGCTATGCTTCGCCGCCTCCAGGACACCCATCCCAAGGCAAAGGAAGAGTTCACTGTGAATGAGGTCCTGGCTGCCAGTTTTGCTCAAGATTCTTGTAAGCATCTACTTAAGTAGTAATTAGTAATGTTAGTTATACCAAAGACATTACATTACCAATGTCTTTGGTTAAACTGTATAAATCTGGGTTGAGAACCATTAAATCATGAAAACCTGGTGTAACTTTTTAGCGTCATGTTTTAGTGATTTGTTTGACAGCTTCTCTTCAAATTTGTGATTCCATTGCTCGGGTCATGAGTGCAAATGCCAGCTGGGAGCAAAAAGTTTGTGCTGGCTTTTTTTCCCCCTCACTGCTTCATCTTTAATATCACCTGTCAATGGTGAAAACGGACATAAAACCTGCATGGTGACAGATTGACACGTACACCACAGATGCTGAACTTGCCCTCAAACTGATCATGATTATTGAATCCATTAGCTCGACCTATCCCAGATATTATACAAATGCAAAATGATCATGACCTAGTAAAGCTGCATCAAATCATGGCGGTTCAGCAGGATACATGTAATAAGGCAGACAGATAGTGGGAAGTCTGAAAGACCCTCATCAGTTTTGCCTAACCTGATTTCTCATGTGATTTCTGGTTGGAAAAGCTTCTTAATTGGTTAGTGTCAACCAGTTCATAATGCTTCATAACTTCCTTTGGTAATGGTTAATTCTACTGTCTGTGGGATGATGACCTGAGGGCCTGTTTTGGATGTGCATAACAAATTACAGACAGGAAACTAATGAGTTTTCATTGTGTGTGTGTGTGTGTGTGTGTGTGTTGTAAGTTATATACGCTGTTTTTATGTTATGTTTATGTACGCGCCCTGAGCTCTTGCGAGATGGGGCGCCACAAATACCCTTTATTATTATTATTATTACTCCTACGAAAGTGGTTCATCAGACACTTGCCTGTGTCAGCGGTTTTTGCTTTGGAAGGTTGATATCGCACCACAAACAAACAACATTAACAAAAACAACAAAAAACGTCCCCCTCCCACCCCTAAAAAAAAACAAAAACAAAACAAAACAGTATAACAAAAACAACAAAAACAGGAAACAGACACCCCCCTCCCCCCCCCCCCCCCCCCCCCCCCAAAAAAAAAAGCAAGTAAGCCAAAAAAAAGAAGAAAAAAACAACAACAACCACAAACAAAGGGTGGTGGGGGGGGGGGAGATTTAAAAAAAAAAGAAGTGTCGCCATCACAGTAAAAAAGTAATGAGCAAACATTTCACTGTACAGTACAGTATATAGGTATTTCACTGTCTATAATGCTATCTTAGTGCCTATAACAGATGTGTACATGTACAGGGTCTTTTAGCAGGGGCATACAGTAGTTCCAGTGAAGCCTAATTCTTCCTTCCATGTTGTCAGACAGCTTGGTGGCTAGAACCATCCAGGGTATTGTCAGGAACAATGAGATGGGCAGCTTTGACTTTGATCAGTCTTGGATCTGTGCCATGTGAGTTTTCTCTTGCTGTGTCTAGTCTGCCTGCCTCTGTGTGTGTGTGTGTGTGTGTGTGTGTGTGTGTGAGAGAGAGAGAGAGAGAGAGACTGTGTGGTGCCAGAGTGAGAGGTACACTATAACTGGATATATTCATACTTGCGGTTTGTGTAGATGTATATTTGGAATGCATGTCTGTCTTTCACTGTTTGATACCAGTACTTTAAGTGAGTTGTAACTTGCATCCTGTGTTCTCTTGTCTGTGCATGCCAGTCTCGGAAAGACTGGATGGGCACTCCTGTGCTACAGCCTACATAATAATATAATTATTTTGATTATGTAGAGGTGTTTTTTTCTTTATGCCTTCCTTTCTTGCTGGTCTCTCAACATAATTGCTTCAAAAATGCCCTTAGACTGCTTAGTACAATTTCACCTGTTCAAAAGTGTGCACACCTACATAACTTTTCAGGTGTGACTTGCCACGGTTGACCCAGCGCTACACCATGATCGCTCAGCTGCGACGGCCCACCAACCTTGGCGCCACCTGCCAGGAAGTCCAGATCGTCATGCTCATTCTCAGCCCTCGTATTGAAGTAAGGTCACGCAAAGAGGATTTGGCGTAGTGGTTAAGTGCCAGTCCTGAGGTAACAGGTTCTAAACCCTTGGTGGGCAGGAATTTGGTTGGTTTTTTTTTTCCCCTCAAGAAACCAAGTCAAATTCATTTGCAGAATCATTTGTGGTGCCTGTCTGGCCTTGAGTACCAATGCACGTGCAGATGTCAAATGTGCATGTTAAAAATCCCATTCCATCTGGGAGGGGCTGTGGAACGGAAAAACAAACATGGCATGCATGCAGGTAAAAAACAAAACAAAAAAAAACCCAGATGGTGCTGCACAAATGGAGCCCTCTTTCCCTCCAGACTGGAAGGCGCAGCCCAAATTTCTATTACTATGGTAAAGAGACAAAAAATATACCAATACAGGAGTCGTGGTGGTGTTTTGCATTTTGCAATAGCAAACGCGTGGGGTTGGTAAATATGTGTATGGCACTAAAAAAATGCGGCCACATCAGACAGAAGGTTTTTAGTTTTTATGACATCAACCTGAACCTCTCAAGAATCCGAAGTGCCAAAAAGTTGCACAGAATGCTTCCTGTTGTCACTCAGCTGGCTAGTGACCAGTGTACTCAAACATGCATTGCGCACGGCTGACTGCCCTCCAGTGGTAATTGGCAAGGGATTAGCCCAGCAAGCAGGAAGGCTGTCGGAGCGCTGACATGCGGGTGCAGTCGGGGCTGTTTCAAAATGCATATTAGTACGCAGAGGTCCCTTGAAATGTGTAGGGTGTCCCCAAAATGCAATATATATGCAAAAATATGCAATAAACGCGACCCCTGCCAGTACTAGAGGGTGGAACCGGTACAATTTCTCAAACCGGTTTTTAACCGGTTTTTCCAATAGAAAACCGAGGTTTAAAACCGGTTAACCGGCTAGCTATGTATACGTCATCTATTGTTTCTAACGTTTCCCCAAGAGATGGAAGGGGGGAAGGGAGGGGGGTCTCCTAGTACTTCGGCTTCCTGTACCCCTACGTTGGAAATGTTCAGCCAGCAAGGGTGGGTGGGTGTTTGGGAGTTTAACGTCCTTTTCCACCACATATGGACGATATCAAAGACGAGGCAACGATGAAAAATCCAGCACAAATATTTGGTTCTAGCCGGGATTTGAACTCACGACCCGAAAGTTGGAAATCCAACGCTCTACCATTCGGCCACCCCTGTTCAGCCAACAACAACAACTACAACAACAACATGATGATGATGATGATGAGGAGGGGGAGGAGGAGGGTGTCTTGTAACGGGCTGAAAAACGACGAGTGATGTCCCTTAGAAAAACCGCGGTTTTCCGGTTTTTTAAGGCCAAACCGGTTTACCGAACCGTGAGAAATCCGGACCGATTTTAACCGGAAAACCGGTAAAACCGAACACCCCTAGCCAGTACCAAAACAAGTATGGTAACAATCAGTTCACTCAGCTCAGTATGGCTTTGAGAATCAAACTATACCCCTCTTTTGTTTTTTTCTGTCTGCACATTAGTGTGGATTTAGATCTATACAAGATGAATATGTTCACTAGGTTTTTGGTTCTTTATGCTGTAGAGAAAAAGTAGCTCAGACAAAAAATGACTAAAAGCAAAGGTGTTGTTGATGAAGAGAAAGCAGGGATTTGTTGCAGAAAATGACCAAAACAGCCATGGAGACTGGACGGACATTCGCAACCCTGTTCATGGATATAGAGTTCCGTCATGCTTTCATCGAGGCGCCTAGCGAGGCAGACTGTAAAGTGCTCATCAGCGATAAGGCCAAGGCTTTAGCCTACCACCAGGGCTTGCCAGAACATCGCAACTCTGCCATGGTCATCGCTAAGTCTGTCTTTGACGAACCTGAAGGGGTCAGTGCACAAACAGACACAACATTGACACGTGCACAGACACACACCACATCACACACACAGGATGCCATGCCACGCCATGCCACGCTAAATCACACTGCACTGCACACAGACACAGACTCGTGTGCAGGCGCGCGCGCGCGCGCGCGCACACACACACACACACACACACACACACACACACACACACACACACACACACACACACACACACACATACATATAGAGTGGCTCGCTCGCTCTGTTTTTGTATTGGTCTGAGCAGAACTGATGCTCATGTGTTGAAGGGGATGGTGGCCCACGATAAAATGTTGGTGTTTGAGTCTCTCTTTCTCTCTCTACTTCTCTCTTGTTGCCAAGGACAGATGTGTAAGTTGGGCCTGTGCGCCAGTACAATGTAACCGCTTTCCTTCTAAATTAGTCTCCATCACAGCCACAAGTAACTGTCTTTGTTCTTGATCATCAGTTAGTGAGGACATTATTAACCCATTCTATGTCTGTCGCAGATCAGTCGACTAATGCAAGGCGAATTGTGAGAGCAAGGATAATCAATATGGAAAGGGAGAGTCTGTATCCCTACTCTGCATGATTGTGATGGTGGATTAATCATGATGATAGATCCAAATGAACATTCATATACGTAATGCACATCAGTTTGTGCAGATAAACTGGAACTTTGGGATATCTCTAGTAAAAGGTTTTCTGTGTTTCAGGGCAAAAAGTGTATATTTGGTCGGGGCTTGATAGGAGATCTGAAGCGACGTCTTCCACACTACTGGTCGGACTACAAAGATGGTAAACATCCACTGAATTATAGGAAGACCTGTTTACTGCTCAATGGAAGACTTAGTTTGTCAGTGCATGCCCACAAACATTAAGATTTACTTTATTGAATTGAAGTAGTGTTCAGAAACAACATCTTTATCTTTAAAAAAAAATCCAGCCCCCCCCCCCCCCACTCCCTTCCCCATCCCCACCCCCCAGAAAAGAAAAAAAAAACCAACCAACAAATCCCCAAAGAAAAAAAACAAGCCCCCCCCACCACCCCCCCCCCCCCCCCCCCCCCCACACACACAGACAGCTGACTAGCCAGAGTATGAATAAATATGCGCTAAAGAGCAGTTGATAAAACAGTTCTCTGTATGTGTGTTTCTTTATGTTTCAGGATTCGTTGGCAAGAAGACACCCCACAAAGTAGTGGCTACAACCCTGTTTCTGTACTTTGCCTGTGTTCTCCCAAACATTGCCTTTGGCATGCTGAACAGCAATAACACTAAAGGAGCAATAGGTTTGTACTTTCGTTTGTCATATGTGTCCGTTTATTTATGTTCATATGTTATATTTCTCAGTATCTGAATGATTCAGAGTCTGATAAATTTTTTTATGTTATGTGGGCTGAATTTGTGTTGTGCATGTACTGAAGCCAAGATACAGACAGAAAATACATGCACATTCAGAGTCCGGGGGAAGGTGGGGGGGGGGGGGAGATATCACAGGGGGACTCTGTGTGTGTGTGTGGTGTGTGTGTGTGTGTGTGTGTGTGTGTGTGTGTGTGTGTGTGTGTGTGTGTGTGTGAGAGAGAGAAATTGTCTACCTGGGTGTTATAAGTCTCAGTGCTATGCCTCAAAGTTGGTTCAGTTTGATCTGTAGTGAGTGCACCTGTATGTGTGTGTTTATCAGGTGTGAAGAAAATCCTGTTCTCCCAAATGTTTGGAGGAATCCTCTTTGCTGTGTTTGGTGGTCAGCCACTCATTGTTCTGCTGACAACAGCTCCTCTGGCTCTTTACACCAAGAGTATGTACTTGTATACTCAGTTTAACGTTCGCACACTCAGTTTTGCCTATCTCAGAGGGCATTGAAGTATACAATACAAGAATACAATAAGTTAGTATTGAACTCAAATGGAGTGTTTTCCTTTGCAAATCATTTGGCCTAGTTTTTTTAAAATTTGAGCTATTTCACATTCATTTGTAGATTAATGCCCTGAGATTTGATGTGCCATTTTTTTTCGTTTAGACATTGGCAAATACTGGTGCACAGTTTTATTGTACTGAAGTGGCTGCTTACCAGTTTCTTCATGTTGCCTTTTTCCACCATAAATTTTTTTTTTTTTTTTTTTTAAACAGTCATTTTCAGCATTTCTCGAGATTTTGATCTGAACTTCGATGCCATGTTTGCCTGCGTTGGTCTGTGGAATGCAGGCTTCCTCATCATCTATGCACTGTTTGATGTCAGCAAACTTATGCGGTGGTCCTCAAGGTAAAATCACTTGCAGATCAAACCATTGTTGTTTTACACAAAGAAAAAACAACAACAAAGAGAGACGACTTTCACATGTTACAAGTCTCTTGCGTGTCTCACAGGAAGCAAGACTTCAGACAAACAGTTAAGTCTTCATCATGTACACATGAAAACTCTGAACTGTTACATGTACTTGCAAAAAATTGAAGAGTGGTTTTGTTCGCACTTTTGTTCTCTTCCAGTGTACAGTCAAGAATACTAGATCATGACCATTGTCTTCTTGTTTTGTCCGTTTCAGGTCAACAGAAGAAATATTTTCGTTATTCATTACATTCGCGTTTTCTGCTGATGCAATCAGGGATGCAATTGCAGGTATAGCCGTTCTGTAGATTCTTTTATTTCCCTGAAAGTTTTGAAGTTTCATGGTGTTGGTAGAGGGTTTGATTTTTTTTCTCATCCCCTAAGTGTTTTTTTTTAATGTCTAACATAAATGTCAGTAGCTTGCTGTAATATGTTGCTGTATGTTTTCTCAGCATCTGCCATGCCTGTTTTTAATTTTTAATGGCTTGCGTGCAGTAATCTTACACTGTTTTGGTAATGTGTATGTGTAAGAAACTAACTCACCTGTTTAGTGGAGCTATTTTGGGTTGGCTTTTTTTTTTTCAATGACAATCAACTAATTCTGCACTGCTTTGTCTTTTTGTTTTTCCTTCACCAAAATGACCTGCAGACTTTAAGACCAACTACCAGAATGAAGCCTGTGAGACCAAGAGCATGAGTTCCAGTAATGAAACGTTAGACGTCGTACTAACCACCACTGCCTCTGTATTAACCTCTAACACAAGTGATAGCGGATTGTCGATGGTGGCGGAGTGTTTGCGAGAGAACAGCATTCTGTTTTTGCTGCTCATGTTGGGAACTCTGTGGATGGGTCTCACTCTCTTCAACTTCACGAAAACGTGAGTGCCTGGTGGTTCTCTTGCTTTTGGCGTGGCCTTCCTTGACTATGGTAAAAAACACAAGAATTTTGTTTCAGCTTTCCTGACCATCCCCGTTTTCCACCGCTGACTCAAGATTTAACTGCCTAATTCTTGTATTGTCAAAACTCTGAGGGTAGTATGGGATGGCTGAAAAGGGTGTGAGTGAGTATTGGATATGAGGCTGGGAGGTCGTTGGTTCAGATCATGACAGGGTCAAGATTTGGACAGACACCTCATGCAGTGATCCTACGCTGTATCTTTAAAATCACATTTGTGTTGGATAAAAGATACTTAACCTCCAACCACCCAGTTGCAAATGTGTGGTATTTTTTGTTAAATTGTCAGGCCTTACCCAGTTGCTCCAAAGAATTTTTTCTCTTGGCATGCTTCGAGAACACACTACTGTGGGAGGACATAAGCACCAGTCTTCTCTTGTCCAGTATCAGTCTTTCTGTATTTGCTTTCTGATGCGAACAGTGTAGTTTCCTCTAAGATTTGCGGGATATATTGGAGCATATTTTGAACACATTACACTGTATTTGCATGTGTGCATGCCTTTGATAGTCTGTTTCTGCATCAATCGTCTACAGGAACTGTTGTAATGATAAACAGCGTAATACATGTGTAGTATTTCATGTACTCGTATCTGGTGGGCAGCCCATTCCTGACAGAAGGAAAGCGAGAAATCCTGGCTGATTATGCATTGCCCATTGCTGTGCTGTTCATGTCGTTCTTTGGATCCTTCGTCTTCCGAGAAATCAAAAGTAAGATCTATGTAGTTCGGTTTTGTTTCCGTTTTGGGGGTGTTTTTTGATGTTGTTGAAATCAGGGTACAGTCTGGAGGGTACCTTCATTCAATGGAGACCACTATATTTTGATATATCTCAGGTTTGTTCAGGAGAAAAAAATGACTAAATGATGTGGCAGTGCACGCCGTATGCACTCCTCAGTCATAGGAATCTTATGATCCAGGCTAAGTTAGACATTCTTCTTTCTTACAGCTTCACTTAGTTCCATTCCCGTGTCTGACTCAGATTTCACTGAAGAATACATGCTATTGTAGCTAAAAACAACAAACGCCCAGTGATCATATTGATATTTTTTATGTTACTGCCTTCATCAGAATGACAGTTGTCAATGGAGAAAACGTCAGAAAAAGCTGTAATACATGTATTTATACAGGAATGGTGATGTGAAAAGGTTATACAGCTCTAGACTAAGTGCAATGTTCACATGGTTGAGCCAGAAAACTGTTTTTAAATTTTGAATTTTGAAAATTATGAACTTACTAAAGAGGCGATAAATTCATCAGTGTTTCGTCAATGTTTTTTAGTGAAACCGTTTGACTACAACCCTGATGAAGGGATGTTTGTCCTGGCCCCGCTCACATCCCTACCAGTGGGGGCGGTGTTTGCAGCCGCTGGTCTCGGCTTCAGTCTCTCCTTGCTCTTTTTTATGGACCAGAACATCTCTAGCGCCCTTGTCAACACGCCGAACAACAAGTAGGTCTGCTGAAGATGAACCCTAGGGGTGTTTTGAAATTAGTTTTGGGACCTTTCAGTGCTGTGGATACCTCTGGTATACATTTGTGTAGCTGAATACTGGTATTCCTGTTGTACTTTGCAGGTGGTCATTCATCCATACTTTTACATAGAAATCTGCGCAAGTGTGTAACTGCAGTCTATGTGTATGTCTTTGTTTATTGAAATAAATAAGTCTTGTTTCAGTCAGCTTTTGTGTTTAACATATTAATAACTAAGGAAGGAAACTTCAGTTTACTAAGTTACCGAGTGAGGTTATGTATGAGCATTCAAGTACATATACAACTGTATATGCACAGTAATTTTTCACCCACAGTGAAGGTTACATGACAGTAGTCAGTTTCACCTCATTTTAGCTAAATTTACTCCTAACAAACCAAAACAATACAAAACGCAACAACTAAAAATCAAAACAAAAACTTAACAACTACAAAACAAACACACACACACACACAAAACCAACACGAAACAAAGACAGCAAAATAAACACAGATGAACACCACCTACCCCCCCCCCCCCCCCCCCCAAAAAAAAAAGGTCCCATAAAACCTACAAACCCAAAATAAAATAAACAGCAAAACAACCAGTTTAACAGTCAGGACTGCTTCTTCACCTCAGATTTCTGTGAATAGTTAGATGTGTTTTATTTGCTGTTACAGACTGAAGAAAGGTGCAGCCTACCACTGGGACCTGTTTGTGGTGGCCGTCATCAATGGCTTCCTCTCCATCTTCACCTTCCCCTGGGTCCACGCTGCCCTTCCCCATTCCCCTCTCCACGTGCAGGCTCTCGCTGACCGGGAGGAACGCATCGACCAAGGGCACGTTCATCAGATGTATGTAAATGAAATCACTCACTGGTAACAATGTTGAAAGTAACAGTAACAAAACCGCGGGTCAGGCGTGGCCGAATGTTTGCAACCTTAGATGTCAGTCAGGACCCTAGCCAAGCGAAATGAAGAAGCCTGAGCAAACATGAAGAGACCCTGGTAAACCATAGACGTGAAGCACCAACTGACCAAGATTCTGGATGTTGTTTTGAAGATGGAGCAGTGCAGTCTAGTCATACTGGATCAGAATATGCTAGGATCAGATAAGTAGTGCAGCCTGAATGTACATGTACAAGAAAAAATGCAGATTTGTTGGGGAGAAAAAAATATCAGTTGCTGTTGTTGGATTATTGGTGGTTTGGCGTATCAAAAAGAGGCAAATGTACTTGTGTGCAAAATCATTAGAATGAACTTGAACACACTGTGTCCATAAAAACTGGTGAAGTTCGAGTGTAGCTCAACTTTTATGCTGGTGAGTTGAAAAGGCCGAGCTGGTAGAACGTTGGATTTTCAGTGCTTGGGTTGTGAGTTCAAATCCTGACAGACAGCCAAGAGTTTGTGATACCACCCCCTATTTGAAGAAAACCACCACAGTCAACTAGTTTTGTGTCCGTTTTCAGTGTGGTGCACGTTCGTGAGACAAGGGTAACTGGCATTGTCTCCCACGTCCTGATTGGCCTGTCTATGCTGCTGTTACCATACCCCTTGTCATACATCCCTCGCCCAGTTCTTGATGGGCTGTTCCTCTACGTGGCCATCACTGCACTCTATGGCAACCAATTCTTTGAGCGCATTCTTCTTTTGGTCACAGAGCAGGTTTGTTTGAACTTTGCTGTGTTTGGAGTGATTTGTCTGCATGCATTGTATGTAACTGACTTATGTGTGACAGACAGATATAAAAAAAAACACACCTAATACTAACTTGATATGTTAGACAGTGCAGTGAAGGAAAACTGTGCTTTTAAGGGAATGGGTTTTGGAATCTTCATGTTGGACCAGATAAAAAAATAGTTTTGGTTGTGCATGATGAAGGATATGTTGCTGTGGACGTACAGGTTAGGCCCCCCCAAAATATATTGTTGTTTCTGGTAACATGGCTAAAAAAAATAGGGTAGGTAGGTAGGTTTTTTTGGTTTTTTCTTTTTTACACCCCCCCCCCTCCACACACACACACATATCCAAGAACAAAGAAACAGGGTATTAATAAGAAATGATGCTCTGTGAAACTGTACTTAATATTATAACACACTATCTTACCATATTTCGTTCTAATCTTGGGTCCGTGATGGCGCATGACTTCCCTGACGACAGGCGCATGGAAACCGAAACTGGTCATGCTTGTATTTTTTCTTTCTTTTTTTATCTTTCCAGCAGCCAAAAAATTTTTTTGGGGTCGGGGGGAAAAAATAGGGTCGGTCGGGTTACCAGAAACAACAATTTTTTTTTTTTTTTTTGGCCTTATCGATTAAAAAAAAAAAAAAAAAAAATCTACGAATAGTGGGAGTACTTCATGGCAGATACATCAGTGGCTTTGTGCATCAGGGGAGACCATTTCTGGTATGCCTTTTGCGCTTCAGGGGAGATAATTTTGATTCCGTAGTCTTAGACCGAAAATGATACGGTCTTTTCCCATATTAGTTTATTTGTTGTCAGTTTAAGTGTACACTACAGATACAATTCAATTAGTTCTAGAACAAAACACCTTGTTTTGATAATGACCGGTTGCAAAAATAAGACTTTTTTAACATATATTTCACCAGGCGGCATATCCACCCAATCACTACATCCGGCGAGTACCGCAGCGAAGAATCCACACGTTCACCTTCATCCAGCTTGCACAGCTGCTGGTGCTGTGTGTGTTTGGGTTCAGTCCCATCCCCTACATGAAAATGATCTTCCCTGTGCTTCTCATGTTCCTCATGCCGATCAGGTGGGTACTCGGCTAACCTGGCTTCTTTCCATGACTGAACCGAACTTCCTGGTACAGATTTATAGACCAAGGACAAAGTCTGTAAAGATTAGCAAGTAGGGTACAAGCTGAATAAGCGGGATGTGTTACAGCGCTGGCTGTGAGAAAAATTCTAAAGAGAGAAGGGGCAAAAGTTTAAGAAAAGCTAAAAAACAAAGCTAAGATCCCCGACGTCCAATGGCCTACTGCCAAAACAGACGAAACACAAATATTTCCGCGAGTCATAAACATTGTCTCTTTTCTTGTTTTCTCCCTGCCTAACAACAGTAAAATCTAATGTGAATGTTGCAGACACAAGCTGGTGCCAAAGGTGATCGAGCCAAAGTACCTGAGGGCCTTGGATGGTCACTGATGCAAGCCTAGATAGAAACGACTGCATAAAAGGCAACAGTACACAGACACATTCAAGCAGCTTCAGCTGTGCATCTCCCTGACAGATTGAGAGTCTGCTGAAAGACAGTAACCAAAGTCTCTTGTAGTGTGAGCATCTGTGAGGCGGATGTGAAGAGTCTGTAAAATCAGAAGTGGATGGAAGACTATGGCTAATAACGACTCTCTTGTGGAATGAGGGCGTGGAAATTGTAAGATACTGTGTTTGACAGGATTGCCTTTGTAATTCCTGAGTGAATCTGGTTCGAGTGTGAGGTTCAAATGAGTATATAATTGTGTGTATGCCCAGTTTGCGACATCTTCACATCTGTGGTCTCTACACTGATGTCTTTGAAGATGCTTACACTAGCATGTATGAGAATCAGTTATGACTTAGTTGGTCATATGCAAGGCGCCATAAAATGATAAAACTCAACCCCCCCCCTCCCCCCCAAAGAAGTTTCAGCCACGAAATCTTCTGTAAAGATTGTGTGTGTTTCTGTTTGTGTGTGTGTGGATAGAAAATCTTGATTTGACAAAACCAGGTGCGACTATGTAAAAGCGACCCCTGCATCTCTTATCCTTTGTGGGATAAGCCAGAAGACACTATCACTTGATACTGTTGAACATAAGCTGTGATGTAAGGGTATGTAAGCTCATCTTTGCTCTTAGTACCGAGTCTTAGTTTGTGGTGAAAACCCCTTTAGGAATTATATGTATTACATTTATGCATCATGCTGAGCACCGCAACACTTAAGCGAAGTTAAAAGAGTGTGATGCTGTCAGCAGTAAAATTCAGGAGAATGCCAAAATGTATCAGTCTATGTGTTAGTAGTACTTTTTAAAAAGAATTCATATTAACCAATAATGTGATTTCAATTTTAGATTTTATTTGTACATTTTGTACGATTTACATGTACCAGAGTCTATCTTGGACATTTTTAAAATAAAATATTTAACCAGAAAAGAAATTTCTTTCTCGTCGTTGATACTGAGTGCTTGGGATACCACCGTGTCCACTCCACAGATCAAATCATGTAACCAAACTATTTAACATTACAACTGTGACAGTCCTGTCTTTGTGCAAGGCATTCTACATCTAAAGTGTTCAAAGCACATGCAGAAAAGGTCGAACTCTCTGGTCTCATTAAACTTTAAATTCACACCATCAGCAAATTACTAAAAGTGACAATGCTTCACTAAAAGAAAATCCTGCAACATAAAATTGATAAATGTGTGTAACAAGAATATGAAACAAGTTATTCCTCCCCCCAACTCATCCCACCCTCACCCTTCCACGCTGAATAGTGGTCACATGTTAACAGGCAAACACGAAGCACAAAATGGATGGTATATTGTCCCATCTTGACCAATCACTTGCACAACAAATAGTGTCAAAGGTCAAACTGTCTGAAGAAACTTTGTCCATCAGTTGTATACAGCAACACTGTGAATGAATGACAATCCATGACAAAAGCTGCACCAAGGGTAAAATGATTCCTGCCGAAAACCTTTCTCTGACAGCAAACATTCTGAGAGGTCAACACTTTCCTGCGTGAACAGATCTTCCTATGTGTAGATATCTGTAATGTGTGGAAGCGTTCCTCACCAGAAGCAATCAACAGAACACTTCTTGACAATACAACGCACAGCTGGCAGATGCCAGTGTCTCCGTGTAACTCCCTGTATCGAAGACATCAGAGTGGAGGCAACTAGTTGACAGCGCAGTGCGTTTGTTGACTGCAGTGTCAACCAGCTGAGCGAAGACAACTGCAGGAAAGCTCCATGCGTGAGTCCACTGAAGCGTCAACTTTAGACTTGTCTCGCAGCTTCTGTTGGTTCAAAGGTACAGACTCGCAGCAAACACGATGTCCCGCTTGATTAACCGTATACCTGCAGATGGAAACAACGTCAAACTTAACAACAGAAGCTTAGTAACCATATGCAAGAAAATAGTTTTCAACAGTGTGTATGCATGTATGTGTGTGAGGGAGGACGCCTTGAAGGTAAATCACATGGTGAGAATGCTACTGCCTCAGAGTAACATCAGCCTTACCTTCGGCAAACTTGTTTTCTAGCTCTGTGTTGCCGATTGCTTTTGATGCCTGTACCATCTGGCGCAGTGTCTCCTCCAGCCGCCTCATACAGCGAATCACGCTCCCTGCACAAGCACACCAGCAATGAATGTTCAGGACTGAGCTGACTAACAGCAAATGCATGTACCAACACTCACAGCACACCTGTAGAAGAGTGCTGATTCAAACTAATGTCAATGGCCAGGCACTAACCTACAGTAGCTATAAAGATCATGTGAGTAAGAGATGTCCAAGTTTCATTTTTGGAATTTTTGGGCAGAAACAGTTCAGAAAACAGGCATAAAGCACACCTGACTGGCTGCTTGTGTCAATGCAAGTTCCTAGTGTTGTTTCTGTCCCTGAAAAAATCAAACCTAGGGGATGGCCTTGGGAAGCACATTGCAATTAAATGTGTCTTTTGTCTTAGGTAAAGACACTGCGTGTACAGAAAAGCCCAATAAGACTAAGCCATGGGCAGACAGGTGGAGCAGAAAACGTGATGATAAATTAGACTTAAATGTATTAGTCTGTCATGCAACACTATTGGACCCCAGTCCCCAGACAGGGAAGGGTGGACATTTTTCAATGTTAACTTATTCACAGAAGTAAATGTCCCTTATAAGCACCTTCAAAGATGTCCGTCATCTTGCAAATTTTGGCAAAGGAGCAGCCGTTGCACCACTCGTAAACCACGTCCATCATGTGCGGCCGGAATGACTCCACGTAGGCCTCCTCCTCTATCTCCAGCTTCGCCTCTTTGCTCACCCTGGCAATCCGCTTCGCTGTGTCCTGTGTGACAAACGTGTCAGTAATAAAAACAACAACAATAATAATAATAATGTGAATTAGAGAAGGCACTTTATCCAAACTGCTGGGTTCAAAGTGCTGTGAGCTAAACCCAACGTGCAAACTCGTATGAATTCACCCCAAAAATGACATTTCAATGGTCAGCTCAGCTGTTCAAGTTTCGGAATTCGGAAATACATTTGTTTTCACGTTTTTGTAGGCTGAACATTTCCAACGCAGAGAGGGGTGGGTTGGCACCCGCTGAAAGCGCCCAGGACATCCTGGAATGAATGGTTTCTTCCCTGCTTCGTTGGATTTCAAAACTTGGATGCAACAGCCTCTTCCCCAGCCATAAAAGCAAGTCTCAGAAACTCACCTGCATGAGACGCAATGGCCCGGACAGTTCTTCAGAAAGTTTGGGCATTTCTGATGCCCGCTCTTGGAAGACAAAGCAGCTGAGAAGGGCGCAGCACTGAGCTGGACTCAAGTCGTTGAAGACGTTGTTGAACAGAAGCTCTGTCATAACCAGCTCATCTCCACTGAAAGACAGAAAAAGAGACTACTACTGGAATTTCCATTACAACTTCCAGGTCACTCCTTTTTAAAATTTTCTTTTTTTTTTAAAATAAAGATTCATTTCTACTGGCACCTGTCCTGCTGATGTGTAACTGACAGGGTACAAAGCTTGGTCAAATTTCTGAAGTCTAATGAGCTTCCTGTATCAAGTCACACAAAGCAGAGACAGCAGTTTCAATTACACTATTTACAGGTTTGATTAAATTATTCAGAACTGTGAGCAAATAAAAAAGTGAACTCATCTGAAACCTGAATCACAAGTTAAACAGCCTACCTTGATATTTCACAGGCCACTCTCCCCTTTGTCTCTATCACATCTGACGCCGTGGCGTATCCCAGTCTCCGCAGAACCCGCTTCCTACACTTCAGTTCCTCCATCTGTAGCAGGGACTTTTTCTTCTTCAGCTCCAGTCGCAAAGCCTTGATCTCATTCCCCAACTGTGTACAAGGAAGCAATATTAAAATTTATCGCTCCATGTAGTCACCATAAGCAACAAAAGTAAATGGTTGATCACCTGTAGTGCGGTGGGTTCAAAAGACAACCCTTGCTTTTCACATAAATGATTTACACAGAGACGTGTAAAAATCAAGCAGGCAAATGAGTGTGAAATCAACAGCCTTCAACCATGTTACCTGTGTTTTCTTTTCGTAGGTTGAGTACAGGTCTTCCAGCCGTGGGTCCTTGTGCAAGGCATGTGTGTACAGTCTGTGCTCAAAAGCCTCAATTTTCTGTGCAGAGAAAACGGAAAAACCAAATAAGATAGACTGTGGGAGGTAAAAGACACAATACAAACTTCACATACAAATCAAACAAATGTTCAAAGAACCTTTAAACAAACTATGGGGCTGCCAGTAAGATGGAATCAGTATGACAATTTTTTTTTACAGATTTCCTTCAGAAGCATGCCTTTGGTGTATATGGTTCATGTCTCTTGGGTCAGAGAATACTTAGGTTTTTCCATTGGCTCAGTGAATATAAGCAATGACAACCATGGATATCCTGTCACATACCCTGACGACCTCCTGCAGACCTTTCTCCTTAATGCCCATGTCTTCAATGGGATCCAGCAAGGGCAGACCGTCTGGGAACCGCTTCTCCACCTCCTGAGCAAACATCAAGACATATGTGATGAGACAACTGTACAAACTGACCTCAGTTTTCTTCACTAAGCCCCTGAGCTAAGGTGCTGGGGCCATGTGATTCCGTTTTACTGTAGGTCCAGCAATCAAGCGTCACAGGAACATCTCTTCAGTCTGTAGTTTCTGATGCGTAAAGGGCAGCCCAAGCATCCAGAATCAGACTACTGTACTTACCAAGCTGGGCAAAATGCTCACACACACTGTCCAGTTGCAACACTCTTCCTTTCCTAAGGTCTAAGTATTCACACATGTATGAGAAACAGCAAGTGCCAGAAATGTACCTGCAGAGATTTGAGGACACTCATCCTGTGTTCTGAAGATCGCAGGTCGTTGGGTATGTACAGACGGATGGCACTTATGGACTGAATGAGGCGCGTGAGGATTGGAACAACCTGGGGGGAAAAAAAAAAGCATTCACATGATCATATGCTGCATGCTCTGTCTTATCAATCTGGGTTTCCCAAATCCTGCTTCCTGTTTCCCAAGCCACCAAAGAAAACCCTAACCAACCCCCCCCCCTCCACCCCCCTCCTCCAAGTGACCCCCCCCAAAAAACAAACAAACAAACAAACAAACAAAAAAAAAACAACAACAAAAAACCCAACACAAACCATACCTAAGAAACAACACAAAAAACAACACACCCATCATGGTACAGTAAGGGCAGAGTTCTTTCTCTGTATAATGAGAAATGTTCTCTGACTTTGTCTAAGGCCTACATAAACCAAAAAAAAAAAAAAAAAAAAGACACACAGAGCAAGACAATACTGCAGCTGCCATTTACCTGCATCTCTCCTTTCTCTCCCTTGGGACAGGGCTTGATGTTGGCTGTGCCACGGCTACGAGAGCTTTCCTTCGTCAGGTGGAGTAACAGTTCAACAACGTACAGTACGCCCGTCTCATCTGTTGCCTGCAAGAGCCATTCATCAAATTACCAATAAACATTTCAGATTTGGGTGATGGCGTTTTGGTGTGTGATCGTCAGCATGCTATGCCAGCATAATACATGTACAGACTCAGTTTTCAAGCTTGTTTGCATGGTAACAAGTTACAATGTACTGGTGCTAGTGGCAGGGTTCAGCCTGGTGAAAAAATCTCATGGGTCAACTGACCCATTCTTCAAGATTTCAATGGGCCCTAATGCCCAAATATTCGACACAAAAGGCAATTATGGCGCAGTGATATGCAAAAACTATGCGCCCCGTGACACGTCTTGAATTTTCACTGCGCCATTTTCAAAGTTGATGCGCCAATGGCGCAGGGCGTGCCAGTAAACCGAACCCTGTAGTGGTAGTTTTTGTCAATGTTTCTAATGTTTCAGCCTTCAGCCTTCTTGTCAAAGCCTGCCATTTGACTGCCTTCACCTACTCATCACTTTTTTAAAATATAGAAAAAAAAAAAAAGAGAAAGGAAAAATGAGAACTTCAGTCAAAAATCCTCACCCCTGTCTGGTCGAGCTTTTTGTGGAAGTTCACCACAACACCCCATCCAAAGTCGTCATCTTTGTTCTTCACCTGCAAACAAAGTTCAGCAGAACAGATTCAGATCCAGGAATCAGATGCACATGTAGTTTCTATTAACACTGACGCAACATGTCGAGACAGTGCCAAGAATTGTTACTGCCATTGGTAATTCTTCACTGTCATTACATTAGTAAGAAAAATGGGGAGTGCTTCCCTTGTGACCCTCATTGCCATGTTTTACAGCACCATCATCACGTTTGCTTGTATTCCTGTATATATATATACCCTATGCCCTCCACGTGGGTTGTGTGAGACACTTACAGCTTATCAATGGATGGGCGTCGGAGAAGTACGCATAATTATTCATCATTGTGTTCTCTTTTCTTTTCCTACATGCATAGTTTTGTTTTACAGCCACAGACCTACTCCTGTGTGAACGATTTTCTATCATCTATACTCATTAAAAAGGAAAATTAACACTGAGGATCGGCTGGGCAAAATATACCTACCTTGACAAGCCTGCCGGGTGTCAGAAAAGGCAGAAGGTAGACTGGTTTGAGAAGGTATGCACGCATGTCGCGACCAAGGTTGTCAAGCTGCTGGCGAATGCGGAAGTATGAGGACACCTGTTCCTCATCTGGTATGGACATGTTGTGGTACTTGTCTTCACACTTCTTCAGTTCTGTGGAAAGAGGGGGAGATTTCAGACCAAAAAAGAAATTCTCAAAAATATATATGGTATCAGTACAGAATATATTCCTACTTGCTACTGAAACCAGTCTAAGCCTGACGTTGCAAAAGCAGCAACAGGGTGTGGAATACCAAGGGTGCTTGGGTGCAAAAACCCGCATCTCTTGGTCTCCAACGCTATTCGTTTTTGTCAAGCATACCCAGAGTGCACCCGCCTTTTTCAGTCTGCATCCTACTTTTAAAACTAATCTGACCCATAAGCAACAAGGCAGACAGTGGGTCCACTGTGCTCTTTGTGAGGACAGACAGAATGATGCTCAACCCACAAAACTACCATTGAGGGGGTGAGCACTGACTGCGCATTCCCTTGAGCAGGCAAGGCAGGCCAGTTGGTCAGAGCATTGTCTTTTCAAGCCCTCCCTGCCCACTAAAGCCTTACCAACAGATACAACAGCCAAGTTTCAACACTCCCGGCGTAAACTGCAGAGACTCTTGACAAATTCAGAAGCCCTGTACTCACTCTCGAGAAGACCAGGGATGGCAGCATAGTTCTGGAACTGGAAGAAAGATCTCTCCAGCATGTACTCCGGGTTGATCTCCTCCACTCTTAGCAGGTTCAGCACCATGTTGTAGGTCAAGTGGAACGCGCTGTTCAAGGGATCTGGTGAGCCCTGTAGATGGAAACAAACACCTCTTGACTTCTAGTTCTACAGCGATTGTCAAATGCGCTCGCCCGCTCGCTTTCGCTACCAAATTTACCGTCGGGCGAGTGAAAGCTCCGGTAGCGGTAGCCCAAATTGCGAGCAGGAATTCTGAGATGAATCAGAACCTAGTAGCCACTCCGGCTTCCAGAATTTTTTTTGGGCTACTAGTTTTGTTCAGGGCGGTAGCCCAAATGGCTGCCATGGTCCCGACACATTTGACGATCGCTGGTTCTACAATTCAGTTCAGTTCAAGATGGCATCTCCCCCCTAGGAAAAGCCCACATGCACTCCATCCCATCCCCAGTGTCATCTCCAAATCTGGGACCGTTCCAAAATCTACCCAGTTCACAAGGGAGCTTGTATAAAGGCCTTTAAATTCAATAATTTATATAGTACCTTCTTGGGAAGATTTCCTATCGGTTTACAGCAAAATCAATCGAACGGAAGCAAATCAGGCACCGCAGTAATGCACACAAGCAAGAGAACAACAGCAATAACAGACTCATTCTAGATTTACTGGAGAATTACAGCCTACAAAAGAGTAAATCCATATTACAGATCCTGAGTGAACGAATGGCAGTACCTTGACGATGGCTTTGCCCACACTTGGACTCATGAGGTCGTCCACCATCAAGATGACAATTCCACGCTCGTCCAGTCCTCGCCTTCCAGCTCGCCCGCTCATCTGAATGTACTCGCCTGACGTCACCTGTAGAACCAAACACAACAGTAACAGTGCACCGGGTTTGGATGAAGTGGCTCCTCATGTCAAACTGGCTTTCCTTATTTCGCCCAGTATTTACAACAGTAACAGTGCACCGGGTTTGGATGAAGTGGCTCCTCATGTCAAACTGGCTTTCCTTATTTCGCCCAGTATTTACAACAGTAACAGTGCACCGGGTTTGGATGAAGTGGCTCCTCATGTCAAACTGGCTTTCCTTATTTCGCCCAGTATTTACAACAGTAACAGTGCACCGGGTTTGGATGAAGTGGCTCCTCATGTCAAACTGGCTTTCCTTATTTCGCCCAGTATTTACAACAATAACAGTGCACCGGGTTTGGACAAAGTGGCTCCTCATGTCAAAATGGCTTTCCTTATTTCGCCCAGTATTTACGTCTTGTCAAATTTGTTGACCCTGCCTGACGTAAGCTGGATGTAACCATTGGAAGCTACAGTCTTCACAAAAAGTTAAGGACCAGTTAACATAATGGGTGACAGTTTCAATAAATCAGAAAAAAATAAAAGAATAAGATTTTCCCGTAAACGGTGGCAAGGTTAAGGGGTAATTAGTGAACATGGATACCACTGTGTGGATGGCACGTGCGCGTCACACAGCATGCTTGGCGCGTTTGAAAACCTGCAATTTCGGCAAAACTAGACTGGGTTTCAGTGTTCTGTGAGTGATACCTGGGGCTTTCTGCATGGCAAAAATGAGATGCAGGTCAAAGAATGCATCCCTGGTTATGAAATGTGCTCATTTGTTTGGCCTACATGAGCCGCCATTTCAGCGATGTTCAGCACTAAACCAGCATGCCACCACGACAAAAGTTGAATGATATTTGCAAGTGGTCCTTAACTTTTTGTGAAGGCTGTATAATCTTCTGTAGGTACCAGCTTAGAAGGTGAATACAGTGTCAGCTAGCAACCCAATTTAAAATTTTTGAACGAACTTACAGGTTTACTGCGACAAAGAGAAGCACCCCTTTTTTTCCTAACCCTCACCACAGTAAGTTCTGGTGAGATTTGAGGGAAACACAAGAAATCACTGTACATACCCATCTGAAGTCTTTGCCATCAAACTTTCGGCAACTCGTGAACAGCACTGTCCTGGCAGGCATATTTAGTCCCATTGCAAATGTCTCTGTTGCAAACAGAGCCTGCAAGTGCAACCATGATTAAACAATCAGAACAAGATCATGTGTAGATCATACTCAAAAACAGAAGTGTGTGTACAAACCCTGAAAAGTAAGCGTGTTTCAGGGTCTGTAAAAAGGAAAAACAAAACAAAACAGCCAAAAAACAACAGCTGTTAGACTTAACAGGTAGGGTTGTGCGTGCAAGCGCGTGGGAATGTGTATTTTTTTTTCCTGAAGGCCCAAGCCAGCGCTTCAGTCTTTATCTATGGTACAGTCGAACCTGCCAAGGCGGTCACCTGTATAAGCCAAACCACTGTCTAACCTGGTCACCCCAGAGGATCCCCTGCCACACTAGCTGTTGACATGACACCCTGGATAACCCGGTCACCTGTCTAAGGTAGTCAGTTTGACCCAGTCCCTTGGGTGACCGCCTTACACAGGTTTGACTGTAACTATAAAATGTCACTAGTCACTTTGTCATCCAGATTTCAGATGCACAACTTATTCATATTGTACTTTACCCTCCATGACAAACCTCCAATAATAACTGACTCATTCATGCGTACCTTGATCAGGCCCTCTGAGAACAAGATTTCAATGGTTTCCTTCAGCAAAGGCAGCAGCCCTGAGTGATGGATGCCTATGCCTTTCTGCAGAAGAGGCAGGAGATGTTCCACCTGAAAACAGACAGCGCTCAGTAAAACTGTGCAATGGCTGAGGCTCGTAGACTAGGCTCGTAGATTAGATCAGAGTATAGATCACCACTTCTACGCATGTACGCTTTTTTTCTTTTTACCTGTGGCAGCTTTTTGTCCTCATCCGACAGAGAGTCTATGGCATTCTTGAACACTTCCTCCACCAACTTCTTTTCTTCCTCTGAAAAAAAAAAAAAAAAAAATCAAACAACTGTAGACAGCAACAGAAAGGAGTGGAAGGGGGCTTTAACCACAGACACACAGACTTTTCATGGATCACTCAGTTTCACGATTTAAGAGCAAAGGGAAGCAACAAATACTAATACGCAAGAGTTGACACAGTGAGGTGATTTCCCTTGTGATGCGTCTAGCAATTGGAAAGCAAACGGATCAAGCGTGCTGTAGATGTCAGTGGGCTAAGATACATGACTATCTCAAAGTTAAGAAAGGTGATACAGCCTTACCTGTGTTGAAATCCAGCTTGGCCATTTGCATGCCGTATGCCTCACACTCCTTGCGACTGAAGCTGAAGATGATGACAGGAGCAAAGTTCCTCTCCATGATCATCTTGACAATCTTGAAGATGCTAGACTCGTGAGCTACATCAACACAGAATAATAGTTTACATAAGGATCACTACAAAAGAAGTGCAATGTGCACTTAAAATGCTATGAAACTGAGATCAATTTGATATCGCTGATTCAAATGTAAAGAAGAATGGCAGGAAACTGCAAAGTCATGCCAAGAACTTAAAGAAAGCCTGTGGGAGGTAACAACCAGCCTTGATTTTTCACGGCTCATGGGGCCGCTCACTGAGGGTTTCTCTCAAGCTCTTCTGGCTTTTCTCCTCCAGCAAAATTAAAATAGGAAGGTAGGGGGTGGGGTGGGGAGGAGGGTGGGGTGGCGGGGGCGTGACATTATGGCGACACTCACCCATATAGGGGTCAGCACAGTAGCTTGAAAAAGCACAAGAACAAACCTTTCGAGCCACCTCGCCTGCCCCTCTGATCTCCTTTGGCTGCGTCACCTGCCTCTCTCAGCACTGTCATTGCTGTGTTGAAGTTCTCTTCACGGAAGTCGCCCTGTTTAAATTTAATTTTGTGGAAATATTCTCTCAATAAATTTGAAGAACAGACCTACAGACCTTTAATGTAGAACCAAGTTTTTAGGTGGGGTTTGTTTTGCATTTAATGTAATGTTTTGAGCGCCGGATACCAAATTTCAGTGCATCTGGTAATGCACGCTTGTTAATTTAATCTCAAAGATGGGGGAAATAAAGATGAACAAAAAAATGAAGCAGAATTTGCATACAAAATGAATCAGAATAGTGTACTTACGTTTTCATCCACAACCAAGTGCAGGCCATCACCACCGGCTGGGAACATGTAGTGTTGCAATGGAATAGGTCGGTAGTCTGTGTACACCACATGGCAAGGCTGTCAGGACAGATGGATTGCAACTATGTTTTAAAATCCAATACTTTCACATTCAGGCGATGTGAAGTACAAAAGTGCAGAAAGATCTTATTAACAACAACACAGAGTAATTCCAAAAGCATAAAAAATTGCAACTAAAAATGGTCAATTCTTTTCCAGTTTACAGATAAGAGAATGATTAGGACGCACCAAGCATGCAAATGAAAATTACCTCCATCTCCCAACCAAACCTCCACCTTGACCATAAAAAAGAAAAAAAAAGAAAAAAAGTTTGGATATATTTAAAGTAAGGCTCTAGCATCCAACCACGAATCCATTCTCAAAACACAAACAACGTGGACTCAAACCTGGTGGTGCAGATGGCAAACCCACTCAGCGAACTGTGTGGCGTTAGGGATGGTGGCCGAGAGAAACACGTAGTGCACATTGTCCGGCAGCAGGATAATGGTCTCCTCCCACACAACACCACGCTCTGCGAGAACAGGGAATAAAGAAAAGAAATAAAGAAAAACCTCTTCTGATGATCAACCAAGTACACAGCAGATTGTAAAAGGCACTCGATGCATTTGAACCCTGCTTAGAAGTTTGTAATACATGAAAAGAAATCAGACAGGTAGCGCAACCCACCTACTTTTTGTTTGTTTGTTCGAGAAGCCATTCCACACCCCAGCAATAAACAGAACAAGCACACATTTCTACTTACTATTTGGCCCACCTTGACCTACATCTTACATCACAGAATGTTTCGTGAACAATTTTTCCAACGTTGTTACATGCCAGATGCACTTTTGGAGTCTTTAAATCATGAAAGATTTCACGACTAAACAGTCAAAGCATCGTGCAGACTCTTCTCGTTTTTGTGGTTGTAGTAACGGTACAGTAAGTTTATCCAAGAGTGGAATGTCAAGGATCATAGGACTGCACCTTTGTCTCTCATGTAGTGAATCTCATCGAACACAACCCAGGCCACTTCTCGCATGATCTCAGATCCTCGGTACAGCATGCTCCGCAAGATCTGATGAGAGACCACATAAAAGGTTGAATAACAGAACATGAACAGCAAATGTCAAGGCCCTCCCATCCTCCTCATCACAGTCAATCACATCACACACACACATATGTTCATTCTCTCGCACGCACACATGCACACACACACACACTGCAGTAGGGCTGGTTCATAACTTTCAAAAACTTTGCTGAACAGGATTTCAGAAGATCCAATAGCTTGACTCAAGTCTGAAAGCATGCCCAAGACTACAAATCTGCCTTTCAGGAACTTTTTCAGTGTGTACAGTAAAAAAAAAACCCACAAAAACCCTCACACCAGTTACCACTCAGTTTCTTTTCGAACAGGAAAGCAAAAGTTCCTATCCCTTTCCTTTATACTGAAACAAACAAAACAAACACACCCACACAGAGGCCAAGAAACAAAGCAAAAGCAAAACTGTTTGATGCTGGTGCTGGTACCTCAGTGGTCATGACGAGACAGCTGGCTGTGGGGTTGATGGTGACGTCACCTGTCATCAATCCCACGTCCTGAAACTCTTCGTACAGTTCCCGGTATTTCTGGTTACTCAGCGCCTTGATGGGTGATGTGTAGATCACCCTCTGCTTGTCACGAAGTGACATGGCAATGGCATACCTGAAACAAGAGCAGCGTTGACATGTCACTTTCAAATTCAGACTCGCTGAAGAAAGGAAACAGAACAAAGGAATGCACAAAAAAGGACCAAAAACAATAAAATAATCCCATGAAAACAAGCTCCCCAGGGCAACAGAACTCAACAAAAGTTTGTCACACGTTGTAAAACTGACAGCCCCACAACAGCCTCATTTAAAAAAGAAGCATTTTTTAGTTTTCACCCTCCTTTTATATAATAATTAATTATATAAATGTTTTCGATGCGCTTGTGATGGAGCGAAGCGGCCACCTCAGGGCTTACCTCGTTAAAACCACTCGCTATGCAAACTCTTTTATACTCCCGGCCGTTCGCTCGGTCAACAGCAAGAGTCGGACAGCATGCAGATAGTCTGTGACTGCGTGTGTGTGTGTACGGCGGGGGTGGGGGGGAAGTGGTGGTCTGGCGTGCGTGTGCGATAGAGGTAACATAATGTGACTTTAATTTTAAGAACTGTTTTATATCCTGTTTGTATGTCCCGGACAGACATGTAATTTCCCGGAAGGGATTAATAAAGTATTGATTGATTGATTGACTGATTGATTGTCAGTAAACAAACTGTACAAGAATGCTTTCTAATTGTACCACAAGCATGCATAATTAACCTTAGCAATAATGTAGCAAGAGATCCTTACAATTCTTTCACTTTGTCAAGCTTCAGAACTGCACAAAGCAAGACTTACACAGCTACAACAGTTTTGCCAGCTGATGTGTGGGCAGACACGAGGACTGACTGGTTGTTCTCCAGACATAAAATGGCCTCTTTCTGGAAAGGGTCGAGGATGAAGGGGTACTCTTTAGCTGGCTTGCTGCTGGACTGGACCAGTGGAACAAATTCGTGCTCTGGTGGTACTGCCACCTGCAAGATACACACCAACATGTCACAGATCTGTTTACTTTGTTTAAAATTTAAAAAGAAACCTGTAAGATACACATCAACATGTCACAGATCTGTTTACTTTGTTTAAAATTTTAAGAAGAATTTACAACAAGAAGATGCAAAGGATGGGAATGTGTGGCCTCCTAAGCCTTTTTTTGTCTACTTCAAAATTACTCTCCAGCTCTGGAAAAAATTACTCAAGGATAAAAAGGAAAATGTCAAGTTGATCAGGCAACCTAAAGCAATCATAAAAACAGCAACAAAACACACAAAACAAACAGCCAAACTGACCAACAGTTTAGTGTATAAAATCATAAATTACATGATCAGGAACACTGAAATCATGACATTACCTCATGTAGACATGCCTCAACTGTTTCCACCTTGTGAATCTGGATTCTAGGCATGACCTCCACGCTGCTGTAACAATACAAGTCAAACTGATCATTAGTGTACTGCTGCCAAGCAAACCTACATGATGAATCACTTCTGGGGTTATCTCTGCAGTAATTGATATCGGTTACACCTGTAAATTTATTGTAATCTTGGCCAGTGAAATGCTGTTACTGCTATCATGGTGTCTGTTTAGCAACACAACTTTTCCTATACTAATTTTGAAATTCACAGTAAAACAATACAGTTTTGAGTTGTTTTTACACTTGCAATAGCTAAATGTTGCATGTAATGATGTATATTGTTATAGGCTCGCTGTATTCCTGTGATGGGAAATAACATAGACATGTTGCAGCCACCACAAACGATCCCAACAGCAAAAATACATTCATCTACAGGTCTGCTATTTCACTTCAGTACATACCTGCTGTCATCTTTCTGCTTTTTGATGCTGGCTTCATTGATATCATCTTGTGCTGGTCTCTTGGCAGATATCCGTTGGAAAAGATCATCAGCCCTTAATTCAACAGAACAAAGCAACCAAGTCTTATTTCATGTGGATAAAACATACAGTTACCTGACCGTAAATCCATACCCCAGACTAGCTTTACGTGTTTTGTACAGCATAATCTGTGTTGGCCGGTTTTTAAGTGCTGTTTGGTAACCTTCAAGTGTGAATGAGACTGACATCCTGCTGTCCAGTTGAAGGGTGGGGGTGGGAGAGCGAACAACGTCCTTATCACTTGGTTTCGTTTCCTGATCCCGTGGTCACAAGCACTGACAGAAAAGGTGGCGGTGGGTAGTGGTCACGTCCGTGTTACCTCCGTGGAAGGGGGTGGGGTGGGCTAGACAGAGGGTGTCAGTCACGAAGACGGGTGGGTGACATTTTTGCCCCGGAAGGCCCCTTATGAAAGTATGCAGCATCTATTACATAACGCTAGTCTAGGTTATGGATCTAAGGTCATGTAACCAGAGACTGCATAATAAAAAGTAAACAACCGATAATGAATAAAACTTGTCAGGGGATACACTTCGTTTCAACTTGGATGGTGTTCAATTATCACATGAAAGATGGAGTTTTGATATTCAGAGACGTTTACGCTGAGAGCATTTTGACGCCCTGGAGGGCTACCACCAAGTACTCCTGGTCCTGCAAGCACACAGTTTCAGTACTTCAACCGGAATGCTATAGGACTGGATCCGAGTTACTACGGGAGTTGGCATATGTAACACACACAAACCATGCATGTCCTTATCAATGTAAGTTCATTACAAACCCATAAAACAGACAGACGGGCAGACAAACGACAACTATTTGCTCGTGCCTGTTCACAAACAAAGAAGACAGAACTGACTCCAGATGACCGAAGACATTGAAACTAGGAAAAGATGTGACGGATTCTGACAGGCTCTCTGCAAAAGATTCCTAAGTTATCAAGTTACCTTTGCGAATCTGATTTCCCTGAAACTGCACCGCTGCTGTCAACAGGGCGAGTCAAGGGCTTAGAATCAGATCTTTCTTCAAAAACCTCAAAAAGCTCATCACCAAAAGCGTCGGCCATGGTCAAAACGTGGTCGCAGACATATGTTAGTTTCGCACTGAATAAATAAAACTAAAATTCAGAACATTTTCATCAATGAAGACGAAACTAGGAGTGGAGAAAATGCTTTACATTTATGTGCATTTGGCATTTCAGCGACTACAGTTTTAAGAAGAAAACTTTTTTTTGGGGTCCGCACTATGCAGTGAACATCTCACAGTTTATTTATAATGTCCAAAAAAATCATCAGTTCATCATTCTTCAGAACACACATACTATTAACATGATTGTATATTTATAAAACTTTGGTGTGTTTAGAAAATTTATATTTGAGAAATATGAAATTCATCACGTGTACATTACATTTAGAGTCAAAATGGCGTCCGTTTTGTTCAGTGTCTGCGTTGCGTTTTCGCTTTTTTGCGTTCAGGCTGCAAACGAACTCGCCAGAGGTAAGTTTGATGTAATGGATTTGTCTAGTACAGTTTGACTTACTGCAAGTTTTTCTTTTACTTCGAAGGGTTTCTTGTGTTCGATCTCCAGAACAGAAAAGGTTTCTTTTGTAAAACGTCGTCTGCTTGCGTCACTGGGTGCCACGTATCAGCACTCTGACCATTTTAGTGAAAAACTGCTCTGATCAGTTCATGGCTCTCAGATCCACAGTTCCTTTTGTTACTTAGGTAACTGCAGGGTTAACCATAGTTTTATACAGCCCTTCATATGTTTCGTGGGTATCCAGACAGATTACACGCACACACACACACACACACACACACACACACACACACACACACACACACACACACGGATCTTAGGTTAATTTTGTGTGCTTCTCTTCTGCAGGTTGGGGAGATGAAATTGACTGGATGCCATTGGACAAAGCATGGGAGAAAAGTCAGGAAGAGTGAGTAATTTGTTTTATTTCTTGGTTGGTGTGTGTGTTTGTGTCACTCCCCAGTGATTTTAGTTCTTGTATGGTTCCTATGAAATAGACAGCTCATAGTTATATAGACCTGCACAGTATGAACATTTTTGTATGAATTTTTTTTTCAGGAAAAAAGTTCTTATGCTGGTGATCCATAAGACTTGGTGTGGAGCATGTAAAGGTAAGAACAGTAAATTGCTGTCAGTGGTGGGACTGTCTGTAAATATTTCACAGATTGATTACTTTGGTAAAATACAAAGAAAAGTTGTGCTCTTGAATTTGAAATGCATCAAGCTGGGTAGTGATAACTCAGAAAGGAAGGTGCATAATGTATATTAGCATTGGGGCATACTTACAGCATTTTGTATACTACACAGGCGTGTAGGAAGATGCTGGGAGGAAGGGGGGGGGCCCACTAAGTCCGGTGAGCCATACGGCCGGGGTGAAGGGGGGGGGGAGGTTTGTGTGTGTGTGTGTGTGTGTGTGTGTGTGTGTGTGTGTGTGTGTGTGTGTTGACTGCCAAGGGTTGTGTCCTGCGACAGCAGAGCAGGGGGGCCCCACCACTGGTGGGCCCTCTCTCCTCTTATCAAAAGCAAGGGGGGCCCAAAGATATTCGGGCCCCCCTTCCAAAAATCAAACGGGGGCCTGGGCCCCCAGGGCCCCCGTGGCTCCTACGCCCCTGCTGCATGTATTTGAGTTTGAGAACAGCTCAGCATATATGTGTAAAATATGAGTAATTCTGAGCTGTTCTAAAAATTAAGTTCTTCCAAATTTATACCTTAGCAGAGATAATTATACTGAATTTCTGTTACATCTTCCTGGCAAACATGTATGTGCACATGTCTTAACACATTTTTACTTGTGTAGCTTTTTAGGTTAGATTTTTAAAAAATTGTCTTATTGCAGTTTAGTAACTGTTGTTATTTTGTTTTTTTCTTTTCCAGCACTGAAGCCTAAATTTGCAGAGAGTGCTGAGATCAGAAAACTGAGTAGTGAATTTGTGATGGTCAATGTTGAGGTAAGCCTGCATTTAAAAGGCAGCTGTTTGTTACTACTGTTGAACAAAGTTATTACCAACTCAACTGAAAAAGTTAAGAAAAGTGACTTTTCTCTATACCTGTACATGTCCATGGATGCGAAAAACATAGTACATATAATGAGCTATTACTGTTAACAGAAAGAATTCTACTGTATAGATACATGTAATGCTTTTAGCAAGTCATCATCTCCAACATTTCCTTGACTGGAATTTTCGAGGTGCATTCAGTTGTGAAACCACATCACTGTGACAAAGAGAAATGCTGTTTAACTCTTAAAAACCATGTAAAAACTGCAATTTCACTTAAAATCTTCAAATCACTAGGAGCCACTTCAAGCCACTATTACACAATCTGCAGCTGTCTTGGGCCTAGCAGGGAAGGCCCACACCTTCCGTAATAGTGGCTTGAAGTGGCTCCGACTTGTGTGCAGTGGCTTGTTCTATCAAACAAGTCTTATCATATACAGGGTAGGTGTGGTCGGGCTCAGGCCCTCAAGAGTTAAATAAATAAATGCACGTACAATGCCAGGGAGACAATCCATGAATGTTCAGGTGGATTACAAATTAAGAGGTTATTTCCCTTACCTTAGGGTCTGCATTAGCCACTTCACTGATATTTGTGTCCTGTTTATTTCAGGATAATGAAGAGCCAAGTGAGGAGAAGTACAGACCAGATGGTGGATACATACCTCGTATACTTTTCTTTGGTAAGTAATCTGTCTTCGTGTGTTGGTTGTGAGTGTGTCTGTAAACTAGAATACATGTTGGAGTGCCGACATAATTTTTAGTCAATTTATTTCATGTCAAGCTCAGGTTTGATTTAGTTTCTAAGCTCCAGGGTACTTTTTTGTTCTCAGTATTTCTCTCACTTTTTTCAGTTTTTTTTTTAAAAGAAAAAAATATCCTGCAATATCAGTTTAATATTTGTACTTAAGTCTCATCTTTATATGTTCTACTGTATGGTTAGTCTCTTTGTTCTGTTTTGTAAGTTTGCCATAGTGAGAAGAATTGTGTCAGTACTGTTTTGTGAAAATGTGTAGTACCTATGTTCAGCTTTACACTGGTTCACCCTCTAGTTTATCTATTAATTTATCTACACAGGTCCAGACGGGAAGCTGTTGGATGAATACAATAAGAATGGCAATGCCAAGTACAAGTACTTCTATGGCAATGCAGAATCAGGTACAATGCCAGAACTGTTTAGATTCCATTGTCATTTTCTGCTCCCACCACAGTACTTTGAACATACACACATACACACACACACACACACACACACACACACACACACACACACACACACACACACACACACAGATCAATTAAATTAATTTCACAGTTCATGAAAGAATTAAAAACAGTGAAATGATGGAAATAAATATTAAACAATTTAGTTCTATTATAAAATGCATGCACAGTTTGTACTTGAACTTTGATAACCTACAGGCTTAAAAAATGTATACATATTGCTCCAGCCACGGAAAACTAGTTTGGAAATGCTCAGAGTTACTAGCAAATTACTAGCAGGTCCCCCCCCCCCCCCCCCACACACACATATACACACGCCCCTCTCTCCGGAAAAAAGAAGAAGAAAAAGATAAAGGTTAAAACATGAAGGAAACATATCTGTGACACTAACTGAAACTGTGTGGTTACGCGTCGATCATGTCGTTCTTTGTGTTCAGTGTATGTTTATGTTCTTTTAGAATATTTGATTAATATTTGCCAGTGTCATATGGTTTACCTTTCTTCTCTTCGCAGTGGTTGATAGTATGAAGAATGTCCTCAAAAGCGCAGGCACGGGTTCGGAGAGCGTCAAGAAAGAGTTATAGTAGGGTGTGGCACCCGGCAACGAAACTTTGATGTAGAAGTGTTGAGTGCATTTACCAGTATGGTAGTTGTGTCTGACTCCCTGTGACTGCTGTGTGATGCGCGTACAAATTCAATTCAATTCAATTCAATTCAATATAACTTTATTGTCTGTCGATGGCAGAAAATTTTCTTCTGGCTCACACACACACACACACACACACACACACACACACACACACACACACACTAATTTATCTAGACATATAAATCCATACATATTAAACACAAATGCAGTTCATGCTTGAGTTGCCGGTTACAGTTTGAATGGTCTCACTTTCTCTCTATGCGCACTGCTAGTTGGAATCAGGTCTGTGTGTTGAGTGAGTAGGTAGATGGTCTGATGGGTGTATTGCTGAAGTTTATGAACAACATTCATGCAAGTTTTTAATTTTTTTTAAATATTATTATTTATTTTTCCTCCATTAATCGCAACTTGATCTTTGGTGCTGGTGTACAGTATTGTGATTTTGTAGGAATACTAGGATAGTTTTGATATTTTTTTCTGTAAAATTTAGCATTTCAATTTTTAACAGATTGTGGCTCAAATCTATAACAGCTTACTTTTTTTTGATTCAGTTCATTTTCTGGTAACAATACATGTATGTGAATGTTAATTTCTGATGTTTCACTTACTTACTTAATTTGGCCCTTCCCTTGGTCTTCTTGATTATTCTGTTGTAAGGATTGTTGAGCTTTTGTACATGGAGTACTCTTTCAGGTCTTTTTTCCTCCCCTAATGTCTAGAACAGGCAAACAACAATTACTCTATTATACAATGTCTCCTAACAGGGTGCCGCCATGAAAGCTAGGACAAACACACCTGTGCCTCACACAGTAGTTATTTCCTCCAATAATCCAGGAGTCGGCTGATAACACGAAGCTAATATTGTCGTAATGATGATGGTGTATTTGTAACCCACATTAAACCCGGTAGGTTGATGTCGTACGATATTTACTCAATGTGTAAACTCTTTTAAGAAATCAAGCACCCTGCCGTTTTGTCTACTGTTGTATCCCCTCAGTCTTACAGCACAGTGGGTGCACCTGTGATGGAGCAGTTATGCTTGCTGCTCACCACAGGGGCTGAGTCCACACACCTGTGTTCCAGTCTGCTGTTTTTTTTGTTTTTTGTTTTCATCCTGATAATCCTAGAATCAACTGATAGACAACCCATAGCAGGTCACGAAGGTCATGAATGTCATTTCTTTGCTTACGTGGATACAAGGGTAATGCAGGCCATACAAATCTGAGTGGGTAAAGTGTATCTATTGTCAGACAGCATAAGGGCCCAAGTGCTCTGCAAATTCATAGCACATGGGTCTTTTTGCCATATGACAGCAGGTATTCATGTACATGCATTGCTGTTTTCTTTCTCTCTCTCTCCCCCCTTCTTTTGTTGTTGTTGGTTTTTTGTTTTGTCATGAAGCAAACAATAAGAAAAGAGGCCTTAGTAGCTTATTTGGTAGCTTTAAAACTACAGTGATGTACATTGAGCAAGAAACAAATGCTTTGCATTGCGTGCCATTAGAAGCATGTGTTTGTGTGTTAGCTTGTGTGTGTGTGTGGAAGGAGAGTATGAGAGAAATTAGGAGGGGTCTGTACGTAGGTACATGCATATTTTAACATTTTAAACTTTTCCTGAACATATTTTACCAATGTACATGTATGGCCATGTAAAACTTTTTTAAGCGACTGTCTCAGTGGTTTTGAAATTCTTTTCAATTGCTTTCAAAGAAGATTTTCACACGGGTATGCCTCTAGCACTGTCTGACTGACAGCATTGTCCTACTGTCGATGTACATGGTGTTTGTAAGTGTGATTGCCTTGTGATTTTAAATTGGTATAGAACGTGGGCAGGATTTTGAGTGGTTTTGCAATAGGTTCCTTGTACCCCGGTTTACCAATTATACAAATGTTTGTTTTTGACGAAAAATAAATGTTTGCACCTTTTGCCAACTCTTTACAGGCTGTTGAGTGTGATATGGCACTGTACATTGTATTGATTGAGTGTCCGTGGGAATCCTTTGTGTTTAAAAACAAACAAAAAAAAACCACAAAAAAAAAACGTAAGTAAAAAGAAAAGTAGGGTTGTTAGGGAAACCTGTAACCAAGGTGGTGTGTGTGTGTGTGTGTGTGTGTGTGTGTGTGTGTGTGTGTGTGTGTATGTGTGTGTGTGTGTGCGTGTGCGTGTGTGTGTGTGTTCCCTTGTGTTTTCTGGTTTGGACTGTCAGTACAGTGCAAACTGAGGTCACACACACACACACACAAAACTAAGTATGTTGCCTTCTGAAGTTTAAATACACATACTAGAAGTACAATGCCCATACGTATTAAGATTCGGCAAGCACAAGTCTTTCCGGCGTGGTGCTTGCTGTTATGAACACACACACACACACACACACACACACACACACACACACACACACACACACACACACCGGTGCCAAAGAAATTAACCTAGAAAGAGTAACGTTACACCTAAATGACTACACTAAATGTTACAGCTGACGGCCAAGTTCAGTCGAGACAAGACTCGGCCGCTACATTTATTCACACTAAAAAAAAAAAAAAAAAAAAATTGACGTAACTGTACTGAGCTTGAACTGAGGCGCGTTCAGCGCGCTCTGCGCTCGCAGTGTCCCCTAAGCATAAATGACAGATGTAGCGCAGGTCCAACTCTTGTTTGGTTTTTGTTTGTTTGTTTTTTTGTTGAAACTTTCTAAATCTCCATGCAAACGAATCAGACGTACAAAAGAGACTTAAATCTAATCAGTTTATTTCAGCTCTGTTCCAGAAAGAATTTGCAATCGAAAAAGCCCATACGCGTTCCACACCATTCAGATGTCTCCCCAGAACGACGACTCGGCCATAATACCAAAGACCCCCAGCAAAAAAATAAAATAAAATAAATAAATAAAAATAAATAAAGAAGGGGTGGGTGGGGGTGCGTGTTTGGGAGTTAAACGGTCCTTTTCCACCACGTATGGGTGATATCAACGAGAAAAAGGCCAGCACAAATATTTAGCCATGCCGGGATTGCAAAAAAGAAAAAAAAAAGAAAGAAAGAAACCAAACAACCAACCAACCAGAATGAAAAACAACAACAACAACAACAACAACAACAACAAAACCCAACCACCAAAACAAAAAACAAACCAACCGAAAAATAACAATTACGGCAAAAACCAACCAACCCCAAAACAAAAAACAAAGTCCCCCCAAACAAGATCAAACACCCCCAGAACAAACAAACAAACAAACAAACACCAACTCCTACAACAACAAAAGCAAAACCCCCACAAACAGCCACCACCACCACCTAATCTCTCCGAGTCTGACAACAGCGAGACACTTCGATGGAAATGATATCACAATTTATTGGATGTATACAGACATGACATGAAAATACCGCTTTATCCTTCTAAAATGTGCAGCTTAATATACAGAATACAATATAAAACAAATGTACAGTCCTTATCATTAAAAGTCAATATGAAAAATCACGCAGTCTATGAGTTGTTCATGCATCAGTGTACACGGATATGTTAAAAAAACAACAACAAAAAACCCACAAAAAACAGCGAGTCTTATGATGCGTTCGGATATGTTCATGAATGTGGTTTGAGCATGAATCATGTATATGTATGCATACTTTTCTGGCCGCTTTGATGTATTGAAAACAGACGACACGCGATAACGCATTCGCGGCTAGGCGTTCCATTACCACGCACACAATCAGTGCTACTTCACTACCCATTTTGATCAAACTGTTATAAGGTTTAACAGAAAAAAAAACCCCGAAAACTTCTTCGGTTCTTTTTTTCGGATACACAATAAAACTTTAAATATATTGCTTACAATTTGAGCAAACACAATAGAACAAAACGGAAAATAATTCTTGTATCATCTCCAAACGCTGTAAACCTGTTTTACATTAATTCAAATTTGTGAAGGATTTTTTGGGGGACGGCTGTACTGAAAAAAAGGCAAAACAATAATCAAACAACAGGACGAAAAGTTTCTTTTTTGTGGACGGAAATTGGTACAGTTTTATCACGTATGATGCACGGGTGCACATAAACTGCCCCAAAATAAAGCAAAAGATTGGGACAAGACGGAAATTTGTGGACGGAAACGCAAACTTGCCACTCAAACAAAATACTGACCGTGTACAACACGGTCCGATTTGAGGTTGACGTTCTTTTCTTGACCGCTGCAGACCTCACCCACACGCGTTATTTTTTTTTCTCACTTTTACAACAGTCACGCCAGAAAGTCACCACTTTACTCATACACACACGCCAACTGAACGTAAGGAGACAATGTGAGAAATGTAAAATGGCTAAGTATGATTTGTCCAAAACTCTTCGATTTTATTCATCAAGTCACTGCGATTTATAATATGACTTCAGTAATTTTATGCTGACAGAGTACTACAGATCGAAAATCTATTCTCTCTCTCTCTCTCTCTCTCTCTCTCTCACACACACACACACACACACACACACACACACACACACACACACACACACACACACACACACACACACGCACACACACACACACACACGCACACACACACACACACACACACACACACACACACACACACACACACACACACACACACACACACACACACACACACACACACACACACCGCTCATCTCGTTGCAAAAAACACTAGTCAAGATGTACGAAAGATTACTGATGCAGCCCAAAGCTGAGAAGTACCATCAGAATTGCACGAATATTCTGTTCTCCAACCTAGAATATCCGCGGCCGTCTACGGCGCACTGGCAATGAAACCCACGAAGCTGTTTCATACCCTCAACAAGCAAAAACTACTCTTTTCGTGTTAATGCTGTAGAAAGGGTAGAAAATAAAATCGACCGACCAATATTAACGGACCGTTTGCTGAAGTTTGTTACGCTCTTTCGCCTTACGTCCGTCCACTACCTGTCTGTATGTTTACCTCTGAATACTGCAGGACGGTAAATACTGAAATGTGGATGGCACTGATGGCACGGGCAGACGTTGTATATGACGAAGTATGGTCTTTATATATTTCTGGGCACAGTTTCTCTTAGTTTCACGCAAAATTTAATTTCTAAGTAAAATAACAGTGACAAGGTTCTTGTGGTTTCCTGTCCATGGGAGGGTGGGTGGGTTTTCGGGGGTTTAACGTCCTTTTCCACCACATAGGGTGATATCAAAGACGGGGCAACGATGAAAAAGCCAGCACAAATATTTGGCCCCAGCCGGGATCGAACTCACGACCCGAGCATTAGAAGTCCAACGCTCTACCATTCGACCACCCCGGCTCCCCTCCTGCCCATGGGAGACCCAGCGTACAGATTGCTCTGATAGAAAGACACTTTCTGGGGAAATAATACACGTTTCGCTGTCTATTGAAAGGAAAACAAAACTGTACACTATAATTCAGTACCGCATGCATCCTTTCAAGTTATTCATCCGCTGAGCGTACGTGCTGCATACGATAATGTACAAAAGCAAAGAGTTGTGCATGAGACACATAACTATGACATGTCTTCTGCTGGTTTGGTGATGACACGTGTCATCTCGGGTCTGATGCACGGAGACAGACTAGGACGTAAGTAGGAGACTAGCTTAACTAAGCTGAGACTGAAGATTAGTACGAGATGCATAAACGGAGACTAAAGCAAGTCTGCGACCATTTCAGAGACCAAACGGTCACGGACGCTGATGATAGAGTCCCGACGTGATAAGTCTGAAACTTAGTTATAGTCTATTCTCTTAGCTCTTAGTCTAGCCTCTTTTCATGCATGTGTGTATGTGTGTTTGTGGTATGCTGCCTTGGATTTTTCCCCGGAATTTTTCACACATATAATTCTGTGGTCATTTGCAGTTTTTAGCAACGGCAGGTTGAAAACTGACCAAAGTGTGGGTAAACCTTTTCCGCTGAAAAGGAAAGTTCGTTCGTTCGTTCGTTCATGCATCAGACCCAAGATGTACTCATGGCAGACATCCTACTCGAAGTAGAGGGCGTAGAGCGTGGCTACAGCAAACAGGTTGCCCTTCTTGTAGTTGGCCGAGGCGAAGCTGTCTGTGTCCGTGTTCCACATACACCGGGAGCTGACGGCCAGCCCTTGCTCTCTGGCCTCCCCGAGCGTGACCACGCAGACGAACTTGTAGCGCGGCGACCAGCCTTGGTCCTTCATCCTCTCCTTGATGACGTCAGACAGGCTCTTGGACAGGGACACGCACATGGTCTTGTCGTACTTCTCCCCGTCCAGGTAGGACTCGAGAATACCGGTCATGATGCGCTCTGCCGTGCCCGCCTTGAACCTCTCGCTGCTCTCCGGGGCCATGCGGTACGTGTTGGCCATCTTGGGCTGGGCCTTGAAGCCTCCTAGAGCGCCCCAGCTCAAGCCCGAAATGGTGCCGGAGGAGTGTCTGGAGGCGTAGGACATCCTACGGTTGGCGCCGCCGTACTGGATGCTGCCCCGCGGTTCCAGCCGGGACATTCTGCGGATGTTGGGCCCGGTGGTGGCGCCGTCTGCCGGGAATTGCGACTGGCGCCGCTTCTTCATTTGGGCGTTGGAGTCAGCTTGCACGGGCACGGAG